>OY720676.1:93341780-93726780 GCA_963170755.1 Amphimallon solstitiale | reverse complement strand
ACCGGGATGCTTTAAAAGTTTATAAAACTGGACATTCTAAAAAGCGTTCTTTTTACAGGAAAGGCGCTTTAATAGGGCTTAAATTTAAAACTTGGGCTTTTTACTTTTATTATTATTTTGTGCTTTTTTCTTAACGAGAGTAGACTTCGAAAAGATTGACAGGCTCTTATACGTTCACATCAAAATAGTATTGTAAACTGTCTTAATTAAAATGTTACGCTTTTTGAGAGCTCATTGTTCCTTTGGATATTTTAACATGACTTATGTTTAACATTAAATTACCTTTCTCGCTCTTGAGTGTGTACCGGTTTGTGTAAGAAACAATTCGAGAAAATTTTTAAATAAAATAAAAGGCACTTCAATTTAAAACTTGGGGTTTTTACTTTTATTTTCATTTTGTGCTCCTTTATTAATGATAATGGATTTCAAAAAGGTCACACTTTACATCAAAATAGTATTGTACACTGTCTTAATAAAAATGTTGCGCTTTTTGATCTCAATGTGTCTTTGGATACTTTAACACGACTTATGTTTAACATTAAATTACCTTTCTCGCTCTTGAGTGTGTACCGGTTTATGTCAAAAACAGTTCGAGAAGAATTTTAAATAAAATATCCTATTGGTTCAACAAAGTATATGTATATACAGGGGCGCTTCAACAGTTAATAAAACCGGACATTCTAAAAAGTCATGCCAGTTATAGCTTTTTACAGGAAAAGCGCTTCAATAAGGCTTAAATTTAAAACTTGAGCTTTTTACTTTTATTATTATTTTGTACTTTTTCATTAACGATAGTGGATTTCGAAAAGATTGATAGGCTATTACACGTTCATATCAAAATAGTATTGTAAACTGTCTTAATGAAAATGTTGCTTTTTTTGTCTTTGAATACTTTAACATGACTTATGTTTAACATTAAATTACCTTTCTCGCGCTTGGGTGTGTACCGGTTTGTGTAAAAAATAATTCGAGAAAAATTTCAAATTAAAAAATACTATTGGCTTAACAAAATATATCTAGGGGTGCTTCAACAGTTTATAAAAGTGGACATTCTAAAAAGCGTCATGCCAGTGATCGCTTTTACAGGAAAGGCGCTTCAATAGGGCTTCAATTTAAAACTTGGGCTTTTTACTTTTATTAATATTTCGTGCTTCGTACTCATTTATTAACGATAGTGGATTTTGAACAGGTTGACAGGCTTTTACACTTTCTCGCTCTTGAGTGTGTACCGGTTTGTGTTAAAAACAGTTCGAGAAGAATTTTAAATAAAACGTCCTATTGGCTTAACAAAATATATGTATATGCACGGTTGCTTCAAAAGTTAGTAAAATCTTACATTCTAAAAAGTCATGACAGTCATTGCTTTTACAGGAAAGGCGCTTCAATTTAAAACTTGGGCTTTCTACTTTTATTATTATTTCGTGCTTCGTGCTCCTTTATTAACGATAGTGGATTTCAAAAAGGTTGACAGGCTTTTACACTTTCACATCAAAATAGTTTTGTACACTGTCTTAATAAAAATATTGCGCTTCTTGATCTCATTGTGTCCTTGCATACTTTAACACGACTTATGTTTAACATTAAATTACCTTTCTCGCTCTTGAGTGTGTAGCGATTTATGTCAAAAACAGTTCGAGAAGAATTTTAAATGAAATATCCTATTGGCCTAACAAAATATATGTATATACAGGGGTGCTTCAAAAGTTTATAAAAGTGGATATTCTAAAAAACGTTTTTTACAGGAAAGGCGCTTCAATAGGGCTTAAATTTAAAACTTTGGCTTTTTACTGCTATTATTATTTTGTGCTTTTTTCTTAACGAGAGTAGACTTCGAAAAGATTGACAGGCTTTTACACGTTCACATCAAAATAGTATAGTAAACTGTCTTAATAAAAATGCTGCGCTTTTTGATCTCATTGTGTCTTTGGATACTTTAACACGACTTATGTTTAACATTAAATTACCTTTCTCACTCTTGAGTGTGTACCGATTTGCGTAAAAAACAATTCGAGAAAATTTTTAAATAAAATATACTATTGGCTTCACAAAATATATGTATATACCGGGATGCTTTAAAAGTTTATAAAACCAGACATTCTAAAAAGCGTCATGCCAGTGATCGCTTTTTACATGAAAGGCGCTTGAATTTAAAACTTGCGCTTTTTACTTTTACTTTTATTTTGTGCTCCTTTATTAACGATAGTGGATTTCAAAAAGGTCACACTTTACATCAAAATAGTATTGTACACTGTTTTAATAAAAATGTTGTGCGTTTTGATCTCATTGTGTCTTTGCATACTTTAACACGACTTATGTTTAACATTAAATTACCTTTCTCGCTCTTGAGTGTGTACCGGTTTGTGTTAAAAACAGTTCGAGAAGAATTTTAAATAAGATATCCTATTGGCTTAACATAATAAATGTATATACAGGGGTGCTTCAAATGTTTATAAAAATGGACATTCTAGAAAGCGCTGTTTACAGGAAAGGCGCTTGAAAAGGGCTTAAATTTAAAACTTGGGTTTTTTACTTTTATTATTATTTTGTGCTCCTTTATTAATGATAGTGGATTTCAAAAGGGTCTCACTTTACATCAAAGTATTATTGTAAACTGTTTTAATAAAAATGTTGCGCTTTTTGAGTTCATTCTGTCTTTGGATACTTTAACATTGCTTATGATTAACTTTAAATTACCTTTCTCGCTCTTGAGTGTGTACCGATTTGTGTCAAAAACAGATCGAGAATAATTTTAAATAAAATATACTCTGCTCTTTTATTAACGATAGTGGACTTCGAAAAGGTAGTAAGAAAGTAATATACTTTATAAATTAAATTTACTTTACCCATTCACATACATATGTTTGCGAGCTATATATTTGAAGTTCATCAGCATTCATTAGCATTCTATAAGAATGTTTGAAAGCGACGCCCATTTACCAAACAAAATTTGTTGTAAACATGTTAAACACTATGGAGATACTACGTATATTTGAGCATGTCAATTAAAATGACGAGCCCGCGATAGCGGGCGAGTAGTATATATGTAATTCATTGAAATTTTAAAATGTTCTTCAATACAAGTCCTTCATTTTTAAATGACGTGCGAACTAATTTTGAGTATGTGACAGACGAATATTTCAATTATGCTGACAAAAATTTCATAATGAAAGCGCTGTTCCACTTCAAATAATTTGGGTGAAAATATCTCAGTGTCAAACTGCTTATTACGTTCGTTTTTGTTAATATTGTGCATGCCTATCTTAAATTGTTTCTGAGCAATTGACATACTTTTTGTTAATATACTAAATTTTTCCACTGTTATTTCAATAGCGTATTATCCCGATTGTCTCAATGAAAATGATGCACTTATTGAGCATATTGGTTCTTCGGATACTTTAACATCATTCTTATGTTTAACATTAAATTATCTTTCTCGCTCTTCATTGTGTAACAGTTTGTGTAAAAAAAAATTCTAGAAGAATTCTAAATGAAATATACAATTGGCTTTACAAAATATATGTATATACAGAGTGTGCCACAAGTCTATAAAATCTTACATTCTAAAAACCACCACGAGAGTGATCGCGTTTTACAGGAAGCTGTAAAAAGCTGTAAGCGGACGCGCAAAAGGCGAATTCAAGCTCGAAAAGATTGAAGCCATAGCTCACAAACATTCAACACAATAAATATTGCAATATGTAATAATAGGCCCAATGATAATAGTGTATAGGTAAGAAATTTATAAATTCGATTCCTTATTTGTTTATAAATACTTTCTACTTATTTTTAGCAATTATCGTTACATGACTGGAGTCATTTCGTCCATGAATTCAGTTGTAAAAATACTTCAAAATATTATAAGATATTGTAAATAGAAAAAAGAAACTAAAATATATTCCTACCAGATTAAACAAGCACTTAATCATGTTGTTACTGTGCCAGGCAAATTGAGAAGTAATATCATACGTATTCAAAAAAGATTGTTTAATTATCATTGATGAAAATGAACTTCCCGCGACATCGTCAATTAGAATAATTCAAAATAGCAATTCTAAAAGGATGTTTTACAGTATTTTCGAATATAACAATAAGTAATCAATATTACCATAATACATACATATATTATATCTATATATTCCTTAAATTGTAGGTGTACAACGCAAAAGAAAATAATTATGTACAGTGTGAACAAGGCTTTACCAACATTATTGAGCATCATACATAACTGACAGTTGTAATACAAAGAAACACTGCAAATTATAAGAGTATAGGAATGGAAATCAGTATAAAAAATGCCAATGAAGTAAATATTATTTGTTATAGAACAATGATTAAATGAATTATTTAAAAGTATACATTCGCGTCAACAAAACATAATTCTAATAAAGCTATCTACAAGTTTGTATAAAATAAAATGTTTTTTTAAAATTAATGAATTTTCATTTAAACCAAAAAGACCAATGGAATCGACATAATAATATGTATATAGACTGAAACACTATTAACAAAAACTATCAAACCACATTTTCCAACTGATGCAAAAAAAACAGATTTCGAGATTATTCTAATTTTATACCCACAAACAAAATTCAAACTACAATTAAATTAGGCAAACGTGAAATAAATCATCGGCAAGTCAAGGCACAAAACCAATAATAGTAGAAAAATTATAAATAGAGTGAAAACCACCGTCTGTGAGGCACAGGAAAAGTATGTGAAAAATGTCAATATAACTTTAAACGATAAAATACATCTTATTTCATGGACAGCCGTTAAACATTTTCAATTTAAAAACTGCTATTATCACTAAATCTATTATTAATCATTTCATCCGATAAGCATTCTGAATAAAATATTGCATAGTTGTAAACTATATACAGGGGTGTATAAAAATAACTAAGCAATATTGAACATCTAAAACACAATTATATTTAGTTATTCGCTATATATCGGAATTATATGGTGTTTCAAAAACTGAAACGCAATAAAGACAAAATCCGCAATAAATTTAGAAGAATAAGGGGGAGCGGTACCTCAACTGTAAGCGGAATAAGAGGCGATAGCGGGCCTTCAAGGCCTGCCGTATTAGCTAGTTCACCTTAATAATAGCTGTTAGGTGACTCTCGCTCTTTCACTGAAGTAAGTACGGGATAGAGATAGGACCGTGCAACGGATGATGTTTCTCTAAATTGTGCGACACCCCGTATAGGTAGCGCGTTCGGACCGATCGTCCCGTGAAGGAGAACGTCCGAGCTAATTACCGTAAAAATTTCGCCTTTATAGCTCTGTCCGATCGCCGGATATTTACGGACAAACTTAAAAGTTGCGTTTTCGACGTGCCCCATTTTCTGAAGCTATCTCATCTGAAACGAATCCAGAACACGTATAGGGAAAAGTATGGTTAAAAAGTCCGCAGTTTCTGCTTTTCAACGCGCCCAAATGCATATTTTAAGGTCGAGGGACGCGTGAGCAATTAAAATATACGTTTGACCGTGTTCCGTCGAATTTGTCAAAACACGCGAAATTTATCCATGACGTGCCTAAAGAAAGCCCATTTTACGTAAATAAAAACGAGGACTAAACACAAAATTGACTTTTCGCAAATCTGACAGGCGGACGAAATATTTCCAAACATTGACTTTCAAGCATGAAATTCCAAGCTCTGACGATTTTTCGAGAGGAAAACGACTTGAAATTGAAAATAATATCGTTTTAGGAAGCGTTACCATCCTTATTCCAACATCATTGTCATACAGTGTCTATAGTAGGAGAAATTTAAACTCTTCATGCACTCGGGACATGGTAGAAAAATGGCTGAAATACCACATAAATGAATGTACACAGTAAGTCACGTACAATGTTCATCGTTATAATAGTCATGTGTAATGTCCATAAATATATTATTATATATATATCAAGCGAACGACGGTATCTCGACATAATGGGCCCGCAAACTAGACTTAACATTTTTAGATACACGTTGATTTCTTTTAATGATTATAATTTTAAATTTTAAATTCCAGAACGCGTACATCGTTTCCTTAGGAGGAAAAGAATACTTTTAATGCAATTACGGTCGATAAATGCGCGTATTATTTAGTTTTACGCCAACGACAAAGCATTAAATCAATCGTCTGGTCAAAATTAATATGTTTCCTTTTCTTCTGTTGAGTTCTTTTGCCGAAAATATTGAAATAAGACCCGCATGGTTAGTGCGAAAAAAAACGCAAACGTCGACAATTGAGAGGTAATTTTTCCGACAGAGCGTAATTTATTCGACATTCTTCAACGGTAAATTATAGCAAAACTCCGGCAAAATGATAATAGTCGTCAAGATTATCGTATTTACATTCGATTTGTATTCAAATTGTGTGCAAAATTAAAAATTATTCGTTTCTTTTTGAAGGTTTTTTTTGTATGACAATTATAAATAAAATCGATCTTCACCTACTAATTTTATCATCGTCTATAAAATATTCATACTTAAACTTTCACAAACATTTCACTTCAATGTGTTCCATATCAAAATTGTTTCTTATAGATCTAAACTTATTTCTAAATGCAAACATTTATGCGTAAAAATGTTTGCCTGCGCATATATCGTAGATCGTAGGTTAAGAACGATTAAAATGTCAACAGCAGGAGCAATTTTTTTTTTATTATATAAAAGCTGTAACCTACACGAGGGAAAGGCTGTATAGTTTTCAAAGATAATTGAGTAATTAGATGGAATTTGTGACACTCAAGAACTGAAACATAGATGAATTTGTCATTTTGATAAGGGACACGAAGAAAGTATGTTTGAATAATTTATTAGCTTACAATTACTCTACCGACACACTGTGTAGGTAAAAAATGATTTGAACAATTTATTAGCTTACAATTACTCTACCGACACACTGTGTAGGTAAAAAATGATAACTTTGATTCAGTGCGGCTAAGAATATACCAACATTCTTAAAGATCTTAGATATATAGCTGATCGAGGTAATACAATTCACTGGTAATATATTATATAAAAGCTGTAACCAACACGATGCATAGTTTTCAAAGATAATGGAGTAATTACAAATAAAATCATTGTCTTTAGACACAAAAAACATAAAAGAAAATGTAAATATTGGCAATATTACGTGAGGACAACAAAGGAACATTGTAGTAAACTAATTATATGCTCTGGAAGTGCCACAAATGTAATGACACACAAACAAAAACAATACATTATTTAAATAAATTCCATTTGCTGAGTTGGCTGCAATTGAAGATAAAGTCGCAAGTTCATGGTGTAGGAAGAAATATATGTTTAGAGATCGGATCCCAATGTAAGTGCAAAATATGCATTTGCATTTTGAACGTATATTTCTGTTTTAGGAAAATGTGAAAAAGATTTAAATACTTTAACTCCTACAATGAAAAATCAAGAAAACTTAGATAGTGCTTTTTCCTTCAGTTTATGGTGTTACATCTCTTTAAGACAGCCTACAATAAAAAAAAACTCCTTAAAAATTATTTTTTCTTTTACAGGTGAAATGTTCATATTGCATTTGTTACTTCTACTAATTACATATGTTTTATAGGTGGAAGTTCTAAGAATATTAAAATAACGAACGTATTTACTACATTAGTTGTGCAAGATAATATGCCCATTAACATCGCTGAAGGGGAAGGATTTTTAAATTTAATGAAGGGATTAGCATCTCTATATAAAGTTCCATCAACAAATACCATAAAAGAACAAATTGATATAAAATTTGACATCATTTGAAGTTTGTTTAAAAAATTTTTAAGGAATACAACATATTTTACAATTACTATTGATATGTGGACCGATGCACAGACAAAGAGTTTTATAGGTTTAATAGTGCATTTTGCAAAAGATATCAAAATAATATTGGCAACAATTGGCCTTAAAAAATACTGAGAATATAGCTTCACTTTTAGAAAAAGTTAAATCCATTGTTGTATAATTTAAAAGAAGAGTGCAATCAACTGACTAGCTTCGAAATTAACAATTATTGCAATCCAAAATGGAGTTTTAGAAGGTAATGTAACAAAATTAATGCTTGACGTGAAAGGTTCCTTGCCTTAGCACCATTTATTGGAAATATTATTTTATCAAATGTTAATGCCCCTCAAGTTTTACAATTTATTGCCACAAAAATTGGATCTTCATTAGCGAGTCTCATAGAATTTGTGACACTCAAGAACTGAAACATAGATGAATTTGTCATTTCGATAAGGGACAGGAAGAAAGAAAGTTTGAATAATTTAATACCTTACAATTACTCTACCGACACACTGTGTAGGTAAAAAATGATAACTTTAATTATAGCGTGGCTAAGAATGTACCAACATCATTGAACATCTTACATATTAGCTGATCGAGGTAATACAATTCACTGGTTAAAGCGAGACTGTAAAATTTAGAAACAAGAATGGATACTGTTTGTTGTGGAACAGCAAGAGAGATGGACAGCAGTTCGCCAAAATAATGAGGTCTAGAGTAATCTGAAGAAAAATATGCATATTCACTAATCCAATGAAAGACTGTAAATTAAAACTTTCTTCTGTTATTATAGAAACAAATGTTTGTATGATTATGATCAATTTCCATAAGACACACATTGTTTTCTTTTTGTTTATAGATGCAAATATATTATTTTAGAAACAGATATTTGTCTCGATGTCACTTACATACAATATGCAAGGTTAATTACTGGAAATAGTTAAGTGAAGAACTTATTCATAAAGTGTTGCAGAAAGAATAGATGAAAGTACAGATATGTAGAAAACAGACTAGATATGGTGTTGCAGAAAGAATAGATGAAAGTACAGATATGTAGAAAACAGACTAGATATGGTATAACAAAAACATTTTTTAAACTGGAAGATCAAAAGGTCTGTGTAATATTTAAGTATTAATATGAAATTAGTAATTATATAACGATAATGACCTGTCCACATTTGTTGCCAAAATGTAAGACGTAGTATAGTATTAACTATTTTGGTTCACCTACTGATACTGAAGCAGCTCTTTTTATTTATTTTAGAACAGTATTCGCATATGAAGATTCAAGTATTTGCAATAGGGTTTTCTGATATATAACTAATGAAATGCATATTTTGTTTTGCTGCGAGTGTTCCACAATTTCTAGATAATTTAAATTTTAACGACCTATGAAGGGCTAGAAATTACAAAATATAATTGCAATAAAATAATATTATTCATTTACTGTGTTTTTTAGACTTTTCAATGCTTCCATTCAGCAGACTCAACAGTTGCGCAACTGTTCAGTGATCATGTCCAGTAGACGACCGCTCACTCTGAACATGTTCTGCGCTCTTTGAGCGTATTCTCTATGCATGCGCCATTGACGCATTCCAACACCAACGTAATACATAATTCTGACGAAAGTTACTATAAGAAAAGTAAGATACAACAAATTAAAGGTATTGTGCCGAAATAAATGTACTATAATGTTGGTGTTAACCCAGTCTTTTATTCGGGGTTGGAAAAACTATGCTAAAACTTAATGCAGAAAAACAATTTATTATTATTGTTTATTCGGTTCAATTTGTATAATTTTAACATATGGTAGCAATGAAAAGTACCAGATGACAGAGATCACATAAAGGTGAGCGGTCTGTCCAGCGAACACTCAACTGTTGTGAAGTGAACAGTTGGAGCAGGAACGGTTCCCGATTCGTTTGCTGAATGAAAGCATTGGTCGCATTCAGCAGACACAAAAGTTTACTGTCGATGCCACCATTGTAGTAAATAGGAAATAAACGATGTAGCATTACAGTAATAGCACACATTTTACGTCTAAGAAAGTGAGCTTGACAAGCATTGTCATGAGAATTATCACTTTTAAACGATTACATCAGTGTTTCAATTTAGCATTTGGTAAGGGGCATCGTTAACAAGAAATTGGAATACATTTTATGCTCAAAGAATATTATTGGCTTTTCAATTACCATAACAAAACAAATATACTATTCATGTAATAGCATTTTTGTGAAAAGGTATAGTCGAGTCGTTTTGGCAACCGACATGGCCAAATTACGGACTAGAGACGACCATTCAATGCCACTTCAAATTTCGATCGGTCCGAACAATTTCAGAACAATAAAATTAAACTAATTAATTAATATTTCAGAATATATACCTACCCATAGTCGAATACTATTACATGAAAGCCAGTTACAAATTAAATATTATAAATAAAGCTATAAAATATTTTTTCTACACCTATATTTGGATAACATTTGGCTAAACTGTTTAGGAGGCAAGCATTGTTGACAAATTTAAAATGTTTAGATGACAATTATAACAAACTTCAAAAGATGTATGTCAAAAGGTGTATGAATATTATTATATTATTTATGACATTCCTGAAACGGTTCTATATACTAATAGCTGCCGGCTTACCTTTAAAAATCCCATGAAAAAAAACAATTTATTGTTTATTCGGTTTAATTTCTATAATTTTAACATGTGGCAGCATAATTTTAACATATGGCAGCAATGAAAAGTACCAGATGATAGACGATCACATAAAGGTGAGCGGTCCTGTGCAGCGAACACTCAACTGTTGTGAGGTGAACAGTTCCCGATCTGTCGGTTGAATGAAAGCATTGGTCGCATTCAGCAGACACAACAGTTTCCTGCCGAATAGCACTATTGTAGTAAATAGGTAATAAACAATGTAGCATTACAAAAATATCACATATTTTACGTCTAAGAAAATCAGCTTCACAAGTAGTCATGAGAATTATCACTTTTAAAGAATTGCATCAGTCATTTTTAATTTAACGCTTGGTACGACAGAACCTATATACTGAATACTTTTATTTCAATTTTTGTTTCATATCACAGAAAACACCGTTTTCCTACATAAGTACGGTCAAAAAAAATATGCATTGGTGCATAACTTCTTCAAAATTCATTTTTTACTAAGTCGATTAGTCTATAATTTGCTCGGCCATAGTTAACTAAAAAGATGATGAATTTAGAAAGACAGGAAAAGCTTTATAGCCGAAAGGACAAATGATAAACCTTCTGTACTGCAATCTTTAGATGGGACTGTTAAACCTGTTGTTCGTCAAATAGTTAAAACATGTTTTGTCCAGATAAAGTGCCAGCATTAAATACAATTCTGATTCACATAAATAATAGTAGTGAACTGTCAAATATGAGTATCTCAATATCAATTCGCTTTTCTGGTAAGTGAGTGGCGTCATATGCGCTAATGTAAATTCTAGACTTTACAAGGTTTCGTTAAAATAATAGTACCTACCGCTTTTATTTACGAAATATCAAAACGAAATTTAAAACGCAAATAAAGAAAGGCTCAATGCATGCTCGACTGGAATTAGTTTTTAAAATAAACTTTCTGAAACTGTGTTATGATGTTGTAAATTTTGCCAACTTTGGGAGTAAAATGTAGGAATAAATAATTTGAATTATAAGAACGTACTCCCAACGAAGTCTATATAGTCACATATACTATTAGAAATTTTTTTCAATAAATAAACGAAATACATAACACGTCTTTTCTAGACAGATTTTATTTTCATGTTTGTACAATTTACAGATTTCAAATATTTAAATTTAATTTTACTGCTTAAAATTGATTTACTCAGTTATAGGTTGATAATTTAGTATAGGGGGTTTAGAATTTCCTCTCTTTCAAACTTTTACTAGATATTAGAAGTACCATTGCTTGCATTCAGCAGACACAACAGTTGCGCAACTGTTCAGTGATCATGTCCAGTAGTCGTCCGCTCACTCTGAACATGTTCAGGAGCGGCCGCCATTTCTTTCAGCGGAAAAATTCGATGCTCACTTAGTGAGCATATTTTGTCCGCATGCACCATTGATGCATTCCAAGACCAACCTAATACATAATTTTGAAGAAAGTTACTAGAATAATATTGGAGTTAATCCAGTATTTTATTCAGAGGGGCAAAAACCAGCCCTTGCACTAAAAACTACGCCAAAACTTAATGCAAAAAAACAATTTATTATTTATTGTTTATTCGGTTTAATTTGTATAATTTTAACATATGGTAGCAATGAAAAGTACCAGATGACAGCGATCACATAAAGGTGAGCGGTCTGTCCAGCGAACACTCAACTGTTGTGAAGTGAGCAGTTGGAGCGGAAATGGTTCCCAATCCGTCTGCTAAATGAAAGCATTGGTCGCATTCAGCAGACAAAAGTTTACTACCGAATGCCACCATTGTATGTAGTAAATAGGAAATAAACGATGTAGCATTACAAAAATAGTATACATTTTACGTCTAAGAAAGTCAGCTTGACAAGCATAGTCATGGGAATTATCACTTTTAAAGAATTACATCAGTGACTTTCAATTTAGCATTTGGTAAGGGGCATCGTTAACAAGAAATTGAAATACATTTTATGCTTAAAGAATATTATTGGCTTTTCAATTGCCATAACAAAACAAATATACTATTATTCATGTAATAGCATTTTTGTGACAAAGTATAGTTGAGTCGCTTTGGCAACCGACACGGCCAAAGTACGAACTAAAGACGACGATTCAATACCACTACAAATTTCGATCGGGCTGAACACAAACGAAGTTGGCCGAAAACAAGGCAAGGCCTTCACCGATATTCTGAAGACGTCCGAACACAAACGAAGTTTGCCGACCTCAATGCAAGGCCACCACTGACATTCCAAAGACGTTCAAACACAAACGAAATTGACCGAAAACAAGGCAATGCCTTCACCGATATTCCGAAGACGTCCGAACACAAACGAAGTTGGCCGAACTCAATGCAAGGCCACACCACTGACATTCCAAATACTTCCGATCCCATACGAACTTGGCCGAAGTCAAAGCAAGGCCACCACTGACATTCCGAAAACGTCCGAACACAAACAAAGTTGGCCGAAGTCAAAGCAAGGACACCACTGACATTCCGAAGACGTCCGAACACAAACGAAGTTAGCCGAAGCCAAGGGAAGACCTTCACCGATATTCCGAAGACGTCCGAACACAAACGAAGTTGGCCGAAGGCAAGACAAGGCGTTCATCGACATTCCGAAGACGTCCGAACACGAGCGAAGTTGGCCTAAGTCAAAGCAAGGCCACCACTGACATTCCGAAGACGTTCGAACACAAACGACGTTGACCGAAGACAAGGCAAGGCCTTCACCAATATTCCGAAGCCGCCCGAAGGCAGACGAAGTTTGCCGAAGCTAAGACAAGGCCTTCATCAAAATTTCAGAGACGTCTGAACCCATACGAAGTTGGCCGAAGCCAAAGCAGGGCCACACTGACATTCCGAAGACGTCCGAACACGTACGAAGTTACAGTTTCCACAGGCGCAACATAAACCCAGTGCGCGTATTGCCCCGATACAACACTAGCAAGTGCGTAAGTCAGTGCTCAGTGGCACGTCAACCCCAAGTGCTAAGTGACACTGTGTCTTCCATCCCTCCCCAGTGAAGTCAGACTCTGTTGTTTGAAGCCTATAATATATTATTGTTCCTGTTTATATTGTTTTCTGGTTTTCTTTTTACTATAACAATGAATTAAAGCAAAATTAATTTCTTTATCGATATCTAACAGTAGCAGAAGTAAACAAATATAAATATGTCACATCACACCTACCAAAATAATACTCTATACGCCATATAAGAGGGTACAATCTACCTCTTAATCACTACAAATTAATACTCCTAAATTAATTCGTTTATCGATTTAGAGCTACAGTAGAAGTTGAGAAACATTCAGATCTTGCATCACAACAACTAAAATTATCTCCTATTCGGCGTCCAAGAATAGAATCTACCGCTAACAACAGGGTAAAATTGAGGGGTAAATTTAATCCTATTGGACAGAAGTAAAGAAAAACTATTACTGTTATATTAACTAATTTAATATCCATAAAAGTTTAAACGATAAAATACATGAAATATCATGGATGGCCATTAAACATTTTGAATTTTAAACAGCTGCTACTATCACTAAATCTATTATTAATCATTTCATCTAAATTAGGGGAGTATAAAACAGCTGTAGTAAAGCAATATTGAACATCTAAACTACAATTATATTTACTTATTTGCTATATATCGGAATTATATGGTGTTTCAAGAACTGAAACACAATCAAGACAAAATTCGCAATATATTTAGAACAATAAGGGAGAGCGGTACCTCAACTGTAAGCGGAATAAGAGGCGGCAGCGGGCCTTCTAGGCCTGCCGTATTAGCTAGTTTAATAATAAAAACAGTGTTCAGATGTTAGTGGCACGGCAATAACCTTAGCGGAATACTAGATGACTTTCGCACCCGTAAAGTAATAGAGATTTAATATTTATGTTTTTAACTTGTTTTAAAATAGCACATATTGAATATCAAAGAATCTTCATTTGAAGTACTGAAATAGGAAGGGATTAGTTACGACGCTACTCTGGTATGTTTGCACATGGTTCACTGGCAACCTTTCAATATCGAAATAGTCCAGTCCTGCGGTCTATCACATCTCGAGCGTACAATAACATTCTGCATACTTAAAAACGACATTAACTGAATAATAACTTCATTCTACTACTTTTAAAGCATCAGGATACTTTAAGCCATTTTAAATTTAAAACAAACATGATCAATTTTTCCTAGTTCGGCCAAATTATCATTATGTCTCCCAGTCAAGGACCAATCCCAATTATTAAATAAAATTATTGATATCAAATGAACTAAGCAAGTTGCATAATTAATTTTTAACTTTTACGATATAATGAACTACATAACAATTTAAGATGCCTTGTACTTGAACTAAATCAATATTGACGTTAATATTAGTTAAGCATAATCTAATAGAATTTTCGAGGTTTTCGTCGGGTATTCTTGACCGAATTTTCGATTTACTTTGTTTCATCCGCGAAAAAACTGTCCACACACATATATATGCGGCCGACAAGACAAATGATTTTCCTTAAAGAGGTGAGTAGATTTGTAGATCGCTCAAATAAATGTTGCTGAATTGTTATTTTAGCACTAAATCCGTCTGAAGCTCAATTAGTTCCATATGTAAGTTTTCTGGCATATTTTTAAATCAACACCCATTGGACAAACGAATATAGCGAATGTGGAGTCATTGTTTTGAAAGTAGACAAAACTTGTATCAAATTGCTCTATCCCTTCAGTTCATTTTCATAATAATTATAAGGGATTGTTATATGAGTTTCAAAAGTATGAAAACGATAACAATCTTAGTTTATTACATAAAGCTTTGTTTATGCAGCTCACAAACTAATTGTACTTGTTTTTGCAATTTAATATTCAGTTCTTAAAGTTGAGGACATCTACAAGGAATGCTAAATCATGTACTGCTTTATCAACTTTTACTTGGTTAATTGTGTTTTCTTTTATAATAATAATAATAATACTTTATTGTGTACCCAACAGTAAAAAACCAGCCAGGGAAACACTGTAATTTACAATAGATATGCAGATTACAAATAATATAATACAATACATTACACATAAATAATTCATTTAAGTATGAGCTCCAAAAAAATATCATTGAAATACTTGTTTCCATTACTATGATTATTATTATTATGATATAATATCTTCAGTGCTTTGTCTTAGATTGTAAAACCATTTCAATATTTACCTTTACTCAACCACCTCACTTTATACAATAGTAAGATACATCTTCATAATCCGAAAATAGGTCTGCCAAATACTTCTTAAATTGGCGTTGAGTAAGTGCACATGATTTAATAAGGTTAATACTGGCTATATTAACTTCCATAATATTTGTGTATTTCATCGACTTTCCGCATAGATTTTGTTAGTGGCTAATACACAGAACATTTGTCAAATTTTTCGGATGAATCTGTAGTTCCATTGACCAATCATTGCAGAGGCTCCATGGGTGCACATGCCAGATAGTGAAATCCATTTTAGCCAAAATCTCTCGAATCTACTGGGCGAATCCACTCCTCGAATAAATATTGCAAATAGTGCTGTATCGGATGCGTTGATGCTATCATCCAAAGCAATTGAAAATGCTACTAAGTTAGCAATTCTCACTTTTATTTCTATTTTTTGATATCATCAGTCATAGTTTCTATCCGCCGAACAACAGTACGTCTCGACAACTAGTCTTGAAGTTTTTTTCTTTTCAGGGCATATTATACTTTCAATATTCAGCAGGCATTATTTGATACATTCTTTCCCTAAATGACTTAGAATGATTGCTCTACAGTCTTTCAAAAAATAAGAACTGAAAAAGTTTAATACCAGTCGCAATCTAAGTGATTATCCTTGATTGACATTTGACAATTTAAATAAAAAACTTTCACGTGTTTGTTCCTGAATATTAATTGAGAAACAAACACGTGAAACTTTTTGCATAATTTAACACCAGACCATGCCTCTGAGGATGTACCAATATGTTACGTATATAAAGACGATTATTTCATTTTAATACCGTTTACAATAAATGAGCTAAACTTAGCATTGAAATATACGAAGAATACATCGTCAGGTTTCGATGATAACTTATTAAAATATTTGCCGTTCATGATTAAGAAAATTCTGTTGCAGATTTATAATGACATGCGGGTGAGATGTGAGGTGGTAGATATTCTTAAGGATGTAGAAACGGTCCCTATTTTAAAACCTGGTAATAATCCAAAAAATATAGAATCATATGGGCCAATTACATTGACATCATACATTACGAATATATAAGAAACATTGATAATGAACAGACTAGAATGGTGATTAGAAAGCACGAATATTCTGACAATACATCCGTATGGATTCAGAAAATCTAAACGAACTACCGACGCCCTGACAGAATTAATATTACAAGCATAATTGACGAAAAAGGAAACCCCGTGCTGCATCTTTTTAGACATTGAAAATTTCATATGGTTTTGTGAATATAAATAGAATGGAGAGAAAACTTAACAGCATTAGATTACCGGAACAAGTTGCAGGAAATATTACCAATTAATTTAGGAACAAAAACATTTCGTACGAACGAATGAAAATCAACTTAGCGGCCCCAGACTATCGAACCATGGTTTACTGCAGCGCTCGTGTTTGAGCCCAATTTTATTTAATATTTACACTCGCGACCTGCATAAGAGATGGATTTCCATATTAATGTGATCTAATACACAGATGATATATGTGTGCGCTGGGGTAATAAAAATATAAAAACACTAATAGGAAAATTTTCATAGTGCTTTGAAAAACAAGGGTGTTTATAAGACCCACACACAATCTTCTTATCACGAAGTCATAATATCCCTTTAGGACCAGTATAAATCAACAACACCATCTTTCCAGTCCAAGAAAGAGTGTATAAAGTATCTGGGTCTATACATAGATAATAGACTATCATGGACAAAGCACATAAACGAACTCACATCATAATGTGAGAAAACACTTAATTTAATGAAAATGATATCAATAATTAGATGGGGTGAAGCAGATTATACAATGTTAATGAACATCTATAAAGCGTACATAAGATCCACAGTCGACTATGGCCAGTACTTTATCTGAAAGCACTAGCAATAAAAACTTAAGAAGATTAGACATTACACAAAACAGAGCTTTAAATTGATGCGTTGGAGCTATGAAATCAACATCTGTACCTGACAATATCTATCCCTCCATAAATTAATCAATAACTACCGAAATTATATACACACAGACATCGTACTTTTTCCATATATTTGACAACTTGTACACAACAGAAACTTTTTTTTATCAATAATGGAAAATATCAAGGATACATCTACAATATTTACAGATGCCTCTAAATGAATGATAGACGTGGGTGCGCCTTGTATGACTGCCACACCAGCATTTCGAGAAAGTTAAGCTCGACACGGATGCAGTAATTTTTACCGCTGAGGTTGTAACAATTCTCGAAGCACTGCGAATTTAAAAGTTAGGAAATTAAAAATCATGTCCAATTCCAAAAATGTGATACAATCTCTCATCAGCAAGAAATTTTATTTTCAATTGAACCCCATTATTCTGGATATCATACATATTTTGAAATAGCTGAGATCTCAAAGTATTATAATAGAAATTTATCGGGTAAAAGGACATAGCGGTATCATACATTATGAAATTGTAGATAAACTTGCAAAAGACGCCTGCCAATATGGAAAACTATACAGAAGCATCCTCACTAAAGGAGCTGCAGTTAGAATGAATTAGCATTAATTATTCCACAAGGAATCGAACGAACAATGGCAGAATAACTACGTATTTGACAAAAATGACGCAATATGTCTAACACTCGAAAACAAATGTCATACATTTTTATGATAATTTTCACATGATGTTTCTATAGATCGACCATAGCAAGACTGAAATTTGGACATGGATACATCGAGCCCATCTCCATAAACTAAATTTACTTGCACCTGTGGACACGAGTATGTAGATTTGAATCACATCTTATATAACTGTGAACATCAAAAAATCATTCTAAATGAATTTATCAAGGGCATAGTGTAACAGAAAGTATCTTTGCCTAAAAATATTTGCTTCTTTGTATCAACAGCGCAGCAATATACGATGTCATTATCAACGAGGTAATCGATATGAAAATTAAAATATGAAGGACCTGATCACTACCTATCCGAGATTGCCCATTAACCAGTGAATGAGTCCGACTAGTCAGTACTTCCCCTAAGAAAGCATCGTGTGTTATACCACTGTGGCGTATGGGCTTTGTTCCCGCCAAAAAAAAAGAAAAAACATTTGGGGATTGATATCACTGCAGATTTCAAAAACCCTATCCGTAATTTTAAATAGACAGACGTTGATCCCCGTAACAGCAATTACCTAACCTCAACTGCATCTAATCATGTTTCAAGAGTATCTGACGTCTGAGCGTCTGGGCCTGACGACCTATAATTGATGAACTAAGCGTCTAAGTGGTAGGACGCCCAACATGTTGAACAAAAAATGTGTGGGCAACTAATGTACAAGAAGGTGATACTCACGCTAACGAAGAGAAATCCTTTTAACTGTCTTGCTTTTTCTCAGAGTTCGTCCATTTCAAAGTAGCCAGCAAATACTGGCCCGGAAAGGATAGAGCAGGGCATGCGAAATATGTTTATTTAGAATTCAATGAAAAGTTGCCATATTTTCACGTAAATAAACAAATAATAACAAAAATCAAAATGCTTTTAATATAAAACTTATCGAATTGACTCACCTGTACATAATATTATGTAATTTGTCAGGGTAATGTTTAATATCAATTTTGTTTATTTTGTCGATGATAAATTATCGTACAATTGAAGCTATAGCATTTTTATGAATGAAGTAGTGTAGTGTCCACTTTATAATCATAAACATTAAATACACAGCATCAGTTAAATTTTTAATATAAAACTTCCTTACATTACTACATCGTCAAGAAGCAATGCTTTTGAAACTCAATGTACGCTTCAAAGATTAATTTTATTTTCGTTTTTACTATCTTATACGTAGTATAAGGAAGTACTGTGATGATGAACATTTTCGACCTCGAGATTTTTGCAGATGTCCACCTTTTGAAGTCCCCTGATACCGAAAAAGTGGTTTTAAAAAAATGTCTCTCTCTCTCTCTCTCTCCCTCCCTCTCTCTCTCTCTCTCTCCCTCTCTCTCTCTCTCTCTCTCTCTCCCTCCCTCCCTCCCTCTCTCTTTCTCTGAGTGTGTGTGTGTGACCACGATAGCGGTCAAACCGCTGTAGATATCAATTCCAAATTTTGCATTTACGTGTATAATCTCCCTCTTGAGATCTGATTAGTTTTTCACCAAAATCGGTAGACCGGAAGTAGTAGTTTACTTCAGTAAAAAAATTGAATTTAGCTAATATTTCGTCAATTACTAAGTTTAAACAAATTTATAAAGAATTCAAATATATTCAAAATTAAATTTGAGAAAAATTTCGTAAAAAATATTTTTTCGAAATTCCTACCGGGTAGGTCTTTTACTCTTATTGAAAATCAGTTTGTTGCGTATATATCGCAAGTCATGCTTTCCACGGAGCTTCATTACGAGTATAAAAGTATTTAAAACATAATTTTCAATGCCATTTATATAAAAAAAAATTCAAAATTCGGACCGGAAGTAACACTTTTACTCTTAGCAAGGACCACTTTTTTCGAATATCTTGCAAAGTATGCATTCTATAGAGATTATTAAGAGAATAGAAGTACTTAAAAAAGGATTTTAAATAGTTTTTAATATAAAAAAAATCTTAAAATTGTATAATTTGATATACTTATACGTATAAGAAAGTCCTGTGGTGGCCACACTTCATTATTTGAATTACAATCACTTCTCTAGATTAACTTTCTCTTTTCATTGGTTGATATTCGGAACTCAAGGTAATGTGTACATAATTACAATATTACTAAACAGCAAATAAAGCCTATTAAAGTAATTAAAGGTATTGTTAAAAAAACGAAACCACTTTTTCTTAATCAACTTACTTGTACTGATTGGAATGTTGGCAGCGTAGACGGCAGTGCGCGTGTATACCTGTAAATGTATAAAACACGAAACTTTAGTAAGATAGTAATCATTAGTAATCAACATAATTAATGCATTACTACATTATTTAAACAAACTACATGTCTAAAAAAATTCTAACGCGTACCTTAAAAGTGATAGTGTCAATACCTAAACTTGTAATAAACTAATAATAACTTGCTTTAGAAATGGTACATTGCAAGGAATACTAAATATCTTAAGAATTATTTACACAAAGTTGTCACTAACATCAATTACTTACTAATATAAATCAGTATAAACTATAATTAACAAAATATTATAAAAAAGGGAAGGCAATATAGAAGTCGGACAATTAATAAATTTTATTTAATATAAACAAAATTTGAATTTTTCAATTTTAAAGATTTTATATGTATCTATCCCTCTTCTAGTATTAACTGTACAGGATGCTGTATTGCTTCATCTTTCCTTTCGGCTTTCTTTCACAATTCTTTCAGCAATTTTGACACCTCACTATCCCAGCTCATGCGAGGTGTGCCTCTCCTTCTTCTGCCATTTTTCCTTGCTTCCCACACTTTGTAAGTTGTATTTTCACGCCCAGTCTTTTCATATGTTCGCACCACCGCCTTTAAACCCTTTCAATGCACTTTCTAGTACTCTATACTTCCAACATTTCTCTTATGGTATCGTTTTATATCTTTTCATTATCGTTATATTTGCTGTTCTTGTATTTTCTTAATTTAAAATTTTCTGATTCACTGCCATAAAGTAGTGTATTGTGTTATTACTTATCTAGTTTCTATTGACGGAGCCTCTTTTGATGCTGTGAAAAAGTTTTGTCGTTATACCGTTATTCTGTTATTAATATCACTATCCATCCTCCCGGTACTCCCAAATATTTAAAACTTTCTACTTGTTGGTTATTTGAAGACTAATTTTTCTTTCTTTATCGTTTTTATCACTAATGATTTCTTCTTAGTGATATTAATTTTACTTTTTTTATTTTAAAATTTTTTAACCAACAAGTTTACATTGAATTGCAGATTCTTTTCTGTATTATCCATTATAACAACGTCATACGCAAACACACATTCACTTATTTCCAGTTTCTTTTTATTATATCCTGCGTTTATATCCTTATTTTGAATACTGTTGCTTTATATTATATCGTTCATGAATAAGAGCGGGCTGAGTTTCCTCCTTGTCTTACTCCCTGAATGATTTGGAATATATCAGATTCTAGGTTGTTAGCTTTTATTACGTTATCATCTGTTCTTTTGTATAGTGATTTTATTGTCTCTATTAATCCACTTTCTACACCATTACTTGCCAATGCACTCCACAGTTTCTGCCTCGCAACTTTGTCAAAAGTTTTCACTAAATCTCTAAAGCACATGTGTATTTCGTCATTGGATGGCAAAAGCTTATCTATTATGTTTCTGATTGTAAATATATGGTATTGTGTGCTGTATCAGGCCTAAATCCGCTCTGCGCCCCATGGATTCTTCTTCTATGGACAACCTTTTCTGCATATGTTTCACTGCTTTTTTCCACCTCTTCTTGATTCTTATCTAGTGTGTTTATGCCAATCTTTATGTAGGAAGACTGTATTTAGTATAAGCAGGTGATTTTGGATACAAAAGTATTTTACCATCCTGTTTATTACATTATCACTAAATTTTTCCATAACGCCTTGTTTATTTTTTACGTCTTTCATATTCTTATAACAGGATTTATTAAATTCATCGTATACCACTTGTAAATCGTTCCAGAACTGATCTTTCTTTACCGCTGCATCGCTTTGAATGGGTCCGTATAGAATAATTATTTCCATATTTTCTTCCCCTGTTTTCCATCTTAACGAGATTTTCATTATTCTTCTGTTAATTCCTTTCCAGTAAACTAGCTTTACCATGCAATCCGGGCTCAGCACACATCCCAATGCTGCTTATTATTATTATACCGGGCTCTTTTTTTATCATTACACATAGCATTTTCCCTATGTGTAATGATAAAAAAAAAATTGTCAATGCATTAGCGATATAGTCACTGTATAGTAGACAACCAGTTATACACTCGTATTTAGACAAGCAGGAACAGTGAGCTGTCATAAGATTTTTATCAGTCAATTTTTGTTAAACTTTTTATTAAAATTTTAAAATAAAAATTGAGTTTGTAGCAGAAACACTGTACGATACACGTGTTAAAATGTTATTTTATTTTGCTTATTTTGAATTGCTCCAGTTCCTAATCACCCTCGTGTCGCAAATCTTACTAAAAAAAAATAGCACTTTTAACAATTATATCGTAAATAACTAATTTTGTACAATTTTTCTTACAATTTTAAAATTCGAAATATATCACGTCGTCAACATCATAATTGCTACATTAAGGATTTCCCGCCATTTCCCACTGGCCGATACAAATAAAATAATATTCTGGAGATCCGTTTCTCTTACTTCTACCATAAATTATTTGTACGGAAAAATTAAACTTTGCAGCGTACATAAAACCTTTTACATTTATTACGAAACTGTTAAAATTTAGCGCGAAAGTATTTGATTCGGCAATAATACTTGTACTGGTAACACTGGGCGGTACAGAGCAAAATAAAGCTTAGAAGAATTAGGTTATGTTTTTAATAAAGAAAATGCAGAATATCACTTGGAACAAAATAATCAGTTTATTATAACAATTAAACGAACTTAAATGTGAAGTCTAATATCATAACAAGTTCTCGAAATGTCCACCTTGTCTTTCAAGGCAATAAGCAAGGCGATCTTGAAAGCAACGAAGTGTATTTCTAATAAATTCTGGCCTTATTCCATTACATGCAGTACGTATACGCTCTTTTAGTTCATTCAAGTTGCGTATTCGTACATTGTTGTAAATTTTACTTTTTAGGTAACCCCAAAGAAAATAGTCATTTGGAGATAAATCAGCGGATCTTGGAGGCCATAGTATGGGACCAAATCTACCAATCCACCGTCTTTGAAATAAGTTATTTAAAAAATTCCTGATAGCGTTAGTAGAATGTGGCGGAGCCCCATCCATTTGGAACCAGGGTTCATCAACATTCATCATCTCAATTGATGGAATGATATGGTCTCTCAACAAATTCAAATATTTCACTGCAGTGAGGTTACCGTCAATAAAAAATGGGCCAATAAGTCTATCGCTTATTATTCCAATCCAGACATTAACTTTTTGAGGGTACTGTGTTCGGGTCAGGTTTTGAGCGTGAGGATTTGTACGGGACCAGTACCTAATGGATTAATGGATAGGAAATTTAATAATTTTTCATGGATAAATGTAGGGTACAAACCGAAAGTTCTGAGAGTTGACTTCACCGTTTACGGTAAATGTAGCCTCATCAGTAAAAATTATTTTATTTAAAATTTCTTGGTTTTCATTTAACATGTTAAACATTATTTCACAAAACTCAGTTCGTTTTATCTTATCCTCTTCGAAAAGCTCTTGATGATTTGATATTTTGTATGGCCTATATTTAAATTCTTTCAGAGTTTTGTATACCGAACTGTACGATACTCCAAAATGTTTAGCTACATCTAAAAGAGATCCTACAGACCGTTCCTCTACGTAACACAGGATATTTAATTTCATGTCTTCTGTTCGAACATGATTGGTTCTATTTCTTTTTTTGTGAGAATTTAGAACACATCCATCTTCTTGAAATTTTTTAAAAAAGTTCAGAATTGTTTTTGCACAAGGTATAGGTCTGTCTGGATAATTGACGGAAAACATGTCTCTAACTTGCCTTAAACTATTATTTTTCTGGTACCACATTACTATAGCCACCTTTTCATTTCTATTGTATTTATCCATGATTTATAAATAAATTATCTATTTTTTAATAAAATGTATTTAATTTATGACTTATGTTTGAATAAAAATTCAGAAATATTAGACATAAAAAATGTTTTTCCCGTCATGGCAACCTGATTTAAAAATTAATTATACGTAAATTCTTCATTAGTGTATAACTGGTTGTCTACTATACAGTGACTATATCGCTAATGTATTGACAATTTTTTTTTTATCTTTACACATAGGGAAAATGCTATGTGTAATGATAAAAAAAGAGCCCGGTATATATGTACATATATATTATTCCATATTCATCCAACTTCACATCAGCGTTGCCTTTGTTTTCCGTCTCTGTAATCTGTAATAGCTAAAGTTCCAGTTTTGCCTTTGTAAATGCCTGTATCATTTCCTCCTCCTTACCGCTTATACTTCTTTTGTTCCACGTTACAATTTTAATTCCTTGTCCTGGTTTATTATGTTCGAATTTTTGCTTCTTATTTTTAGCTGATTCTTCTTCGCCGTGCCTTTTATTACTGTATGCGTCTGTACTGTCTTTGTATCATCTAGTTTAATTTCTAACTTGATAAAACTTTAAGACATCATATACATTACAGCGGTATGGAAAGTGTTAATTGAATATTATGTTTGAAGAAACAAGAGATTTTCAAATTGATAAGTATTATTTTAACTAGACATATTAACGTGTTTTTGAAGTTGAATATTGTACAAAGCTATAGGTTCTTAAAGTTGATTTTTAATATACAGAAAATGACTCTATTGTGCTCATTTGCAGGCGTTTATGTAATCGCTACTGTTAAAGACCTTCTTCTGGTCTATTATGATATGCTTATGCATCCGCTCTGTTTTACTAGTTTTGTCACTAATAATAGTAGTGTACAGTAATTAGATGGTAGTAGGTAGGGGATATCGATTTTAGAATTTGCAATCTAAACATTATATAAGAAATACACTACAAATGAAGTGATGCTTACATCATGTCAAAAGGTGTTCTATCGTATTATATTCAAACTGTACGAGAATCCTTATCTGCTTCTGTTAGATAGATTGGAATGGAAGGACAACATTTGTACAAATTTCGAGCAGAGTAGCAAGGAATATACCGTGGGTTTTTTTTATCACTGAACATAGCACACGATATCACCTATGTTCAGTTTTAAAATAAACGCGTCAACGCATGGAACATTATGCAACCAACATTGCGTTATGTAACTAACAAACTAACATCGGTCAATTATTTGTTTCGACAAACGTCAAAATCAATGTCATAACCGAAATGACATTTTGAATATTTCAATATTTCACATTTGTATTCACCTAATTTAAAAAATGTATACAAAAGATGATAAAATAGAAATTTTAAACTGGTATAAAGCTGGAAACAGTTTAAGGAAAGTGCGGGATCTGTTTTCTGTCAAATATCCTGAGAAGCCCATACCATCTATCGGAACAATTCAGGCGATTAGTAGAAAATTTGATTCTGATGGCTGTATAATAAATACCCACAGAAAGAAAATTAAAACTCCTCACATCCTTACTTGACACGGTACAATTTTCTGTACAAGATTCTGCACAGCTTTCTGTACAGAATATTCTGTACAACTATCTGTGCAGAATTTATTTTGCCCACTTGCAACGATGCAAAATTTTAAAGGTCCGGGCATGCGTCGAATGTATTACTAGTTTGGCGGGTATCCGAAATTTTGTAACCCTAAAATTTCATTTATGTGTATTTTTCTGGAAAAATTCCAAATGGACACAAATAAAAGAAAGAATTTATTACGAGCTGCAGTTCTTGTTATAATAACAAACATTCTTAATATAAAAAATAAAAAACGCGAACAAAAAAGAAAGATATGGACTAAACCTTGGCTTTTAAGGCGGCCGGGATGTTTTGTCATTAATTAATAATGAATTACGCATTGACGACCCTGACATATAGGAATTATTTACGGATGAATGATGCTCTGTTTCATAAATTATTAGATTACATTAGAGCTGATATTACAAAGTAAGATACGTTTATGCGAGACAGTATATCAGCCCATAGCAAGTGAGATATTCTTAATATTTAAAAAAATCAAATACAATATACTTATGATTTTTCAGGTTGCAAATTACTTTGAGGTTTTTAGCAACTGGTGAAAGTTTCCGGTCTCAAATGTATTCAACACGAGTTCATGTACCTAAGCATTATTTCCAGGTTTGTTCCAGAAGTGTGTGAAACAATGTACCGGAAGTTAAGAGAGCATTATTTAACAGTATGGCGATTAATTCTCATATACATTTTCTTTTTGATATTTATAGGTACCCAGAGATCCTGAAACTTGGCAGAAAATTGCTACTGAATTTTTTGAAATGTGGCAATTTCTCAATTGTGTAGGGGCACTTGATGGGAAACATATTACATTTAGACCACCATTATGTGAAGGATCCTATTATTATAATTATAAAGGGCATCACAGCATAGTTTTGCTGGCCATGGCAGATGCTAAATATAAATTTACCTATGTAAATGTAGGTACTAATGGAAGAGTGAGTGATGGAGGTGTTTTTCGTGAAAGCTTACTCGCATCTTGCCTAGCAGAAAACAAATTGAATTTTCCACCCCCATGTAATTTGCCTGGTCGAAGAAAAAAGGTGCCTTATGTAATCGTAGCAGATGAAGCCTTTCCATTAACAGAAGGAGTTATGAAGCCATATCCGCAAAGATTTTTAAGTCATGACAATAAAATACTTAATTACCGATTATCAAGAGCACATTTGGAATTTTATCTAATAGATTTAGAGTTTTATTAGAACCAATAAATTTAGAGATTGAAAAAGTAGAAATAATAACTTTAGCATGTGTGGTACTTCATAACTTCTAGGTAACAGAAAGTGAAAGGTATGTTACAGATGTTAACATTAGCAATACCAAACATTTACCAACAGTTGTAAAACAAGGTGGTAATAAGTCAAGTATTGAAGCCAGATATATTAGAGATGAATTCCGGAACTATTTCTGTACCAACAATAGGAGTGTGGATTGGCAGGAACACGCAGTGGCTGAGCATAATATGTAGAACATTGATTTATGTTTATTCCAGTTATGATTAATTAATATTAAAAATAAAGTCTAATACAAAAAAATATTTATTTATTTAAATATGTATACATATAACATTTAAAATTTTAAATTGAACTTCATTTTTTATTCGAAGATAATTAATTTCCTTAATTTTGGCGGCTACTAATTTGCCAAATACCTCCTCGCTGTTTTCAGGCTAGGGAGTTGGCTCAATCACCAAAGCAGAAGTAAGTTTTACTAAAGCATCATTTGCATGTTTCAAATATTCATCATCTTTTCATTTCTTGCGGGATGGAGTACTGTCCTTAATAGCTTCACATTTCCTTTTCTTGTTTTCTGTGCCAAAATCACCTGTATTTATAGCGCCTTCCTCAATATAATTACTTGAGGTACTTGGAGCAGGTTGAACGTCCTCATTTGCATTGCTTATAAATAAACCAGAACTGTAGTCCAACTAAGAAGACTTAATATTAAAATACCAATAGACAACTTACAATATCTGTGTTATCTTGTGAATAGTCGATATCTTGATCCACTTGCACAATTATTTTTTCACCTTTGCAGTTTTCGCTAATAACATCAGTCGACTTACGTGCTACTGTATGATTTACAATAAACATCATATCTTCAAAATACCATAAAGTTGGTTCTGCAATCTATAAAATATGGTCAATATATTTTAGTACTTTATTAAATGATACTTACATCATCATCACCACATCCACTTTTCTAAGACTGTTGCCACTTTCGATATTCAGACAGAAGAGTAGTCCTTAAAGAATTAAATTTTGTGTTTACTTCTAATATGGTTATGACATTGATTTTGACGTTTGCCGAAACAAATTTCACCGATGTTTGTTAGTTACATAACGCAATGTTGGTTGCATAATGTTCCATGCGTTGACGCGTTTATTTTAAAACTGAACATAGGTGTTATCGTGTGCTATGTTCAGTGATAAGAAAAACCCACGGTAGGTAACTCAATGTACAATAACTTTACATGAGAGTTTAGTTAATTGTTACATACTTTACCGAATCTTACCTTGCTTTTGAATAGCAAACGGTATCGGTCAACCTCTAACCTCTAACCTCCTAGCATTTTGTTTTACCTCATGCTCCCTCTCGCTAGAGAGAAGTAAACCATAAAATGCTAGGTGGTTAGACTGTGGCCATTAAAATAATTCGGAAACGGTTCCAAGGTAAAGGGAATTAATAATTATACCCAATGTCATCGGAATCCGACACTACTAACGCAAAAGATACACGTGTATGATATCTAGAATATGAGAATAGATTTCCATCTTCTAAAAGGAAATCGTAGAGATCTTGAACTAGCTCTGTTGTTACTATTCTAAAAGTATGAATAGGTACATAGGTATATAAGTAATTACGTATGATTATACATCATCGAAAAATGATATTCATTGCGTGACTAAATTTCATCATTATCTTCAATTTTTTGCTAATTAAAACTAATTCAATACATACGTATATTAAAACGTTCGTATGTTTATGATGCTACTACCGCAATTATTCGACAATAAATTATAAACTTTTAAAATAAGAAGTAATCTTCTCCGTAAACAACCTTGCAAAATACTCAGACCACAACGGATGACGTAATCGTCAATCAAGACAACCTTGTAGCTTTTTGTACCGTCCTAAGTCAATAATATGTCAACTCGCCAACGATAATATGATTCGTTGGCAAAACCCACGTTATTTGATTTGGAAACGACGGCCTCTTACACACGTACCAATAATTAAGTAGGTATCTGAGAGTGGACGTATATAGTAAAATGTCAAATGTAACCGCCTGCAGAATATCAGGTTTACAGGCTGTTTTTAATAGCACAACATAATTGCATTGCCAAACTAGTTTCTCAATATCATATTGTCGAAAATCGGCAACTAAGAAACAACTGTTTAAGGCAGAAACTTAATTTATTTATTAAATTCTTCAAATGTTAAGTATTATAAATAATTTGTAAGTAGCATTGATGTTGAAGCATATATATTAGCTGAAGAAAATTTTAATCATCTTGTGTAAAATACCACGTTTAAGAAATAAAACTAACAATGTAGAATTCCATTTTTATGTGTATCAATGAATATCTGGCAACAATCAATTTAAATTCTCACTTTGTATTTATATATCTATAATACGCTATACACTGATCGTTAGAGGTTCTACAATTTGAAACATTTTTGTAACGTATATGAGTAACGAGTATTGATAGAGTAATACAGTATTTGAATTATATGGGGAACGACATTTCTGTAAATATAGACGAATATTTTCCAGGTAACAAATGTTCTTTGGACAAACTTCCTAAATTTCAACTTTAATTGTCAAGGACTGTAAGTTTATATTAGATAACTTGTTTCATTGCTGCGAATTGATCGACAATAAAATCTTTCTCAATTTCACATTTTTTTTTGCTATTGCGTTACAACAAATACTGTTCCTTTTTATGTCTTTGGGATAGTCGTGACATGAAAAGAAAATACATCAAACACATGTGACCACCACGACAGAATTTTATAACATATCAATATGATCAAATAAATTTATCTTTTAGCAAGCCATGAAATTATTTCTTCAAAATATTACGTTGGTAGTGACAAATAAAATACATCCGTCATTATGTGCACTGTATTCGTTTATTGACACTGAAAAACGTTTACAATATATCACAGACTAAACAAACCAGACTGGTAACTAAATCCCAAATTTTATCCAGATTACGCCTCCTTGTTTAGCAAATGAAAATATCAATCTTCTATTATCTTTGTCACTCTATTTGAACGGGAGATGAGATGGCGTAAGCGTAATTTGAAACTATATTAAGTATATGTAAGTTGATATTGATCGCGAGTTAATGATTAAATAAGTAAAGAGTGAAAATGAGTGAACTGTGGTGTAATATAAACTCATAGGAATATATAGCGTTAGAGTGATTTCATGTATGTATTATATTCTGTAAGTAATAAACAGAGATTTCTGTCAATAATAAAATCTAAGTACCTATTCGCATTTTTTAAACGTACAAGTTGAGGCTATGTGTGATTCGTCCAATAGTTGTGTGTATTTTTCTATTACATTAATAACGTATTAAATACACATAATTTAAAAACAAGCTCATTTCAAATTCCGCGCCAATATGCTGCTAGCGCCATCTTCGTACAAGTTCAAGAATAGAAGATCTTGGACATTTTTTTTTCAAATAGTTGTCGGTGTGGGTTGTTTAGTCTGTGCAATAAATAATAGTTTTCATTATCGGCTCATACTTTAGAAATGGTAAAATTAGAAAATAGAGAATGGTCCTACTCTTTGCAGCCATGTATAGAAGAATTTAGGACAGATTTTTCTAATTTTCCAGTAACACATAACAGTTTGCGACAATTGATTCAAGAATCAGTGGCAAAATTCCATGAAACAGTGTCTGTGTCCCGAAAAGCAGGTAGTGGTTGACCATTAAAACAGACAATTGAAAATATAGCAGATATCGAGGAACGAATAAATCAACCACCTAAAAAATCTATTTGTAAGCTTTCACAACAAACACAACTTTCATACGGGACATGCCAGAAAATCCTTAAAAAAGATCGACATAACTTTCCATACAAATTTCAGTGCGTGCAAGAACTCTTCCTCATTGATCACGTAACTCGACTTAATTACTGTCAATGGTTTTTAGGTACAATAAATAATGATGACGTTCTTGACAAATCCTTCTTCTCGGATGAAGCAAGGTGTTATTTATCAAGATATATAAATAAACAAACAATACGCATCTGGTCTAGTGAAAATCTATATGAAATTCTTGAAAAACCCTTGCATTCTCCAAAAATAGACGTTTGACTTGCTGTTTATCGTAGACGGATTATTGATCAAATATTCTTTAATAAATGCGTAACGATATCGTAGTAATTTATTACAGCCATTTTTAAATCAATTACATGACTATGAACACCGCTAGGGTTATTTCCAACTATATAATGCATCACCTTATAAGACAATTCTTTGATAATAGGACAGTAGACTCTCCAGCGCATCTACAATTATGGATTATTTCATTTATCCACACCTAAAAAATAAAATATATACAAATCATCTTCATACAATTGACGAACTATCCGAAAGTACTTTATGGACGACTTAACAATAAATTCGGTATTATATTAATCGCTATTGGTTAATAATAGGACTCATAATACCCAGAGGGAATAATGAAATGCGACCGGGGAATAATGAGACATAACGTTACCATTATTCCCTGCATTCCACCAATAGGAACATAACGTTACCAACGTTGTCGTAGTAACGATAGAAAAGTTCAGCCACTTTACTAACTGTCTAACCGCCAAACGCCATATCAATATAGTAATCTGACATTTTCGTTAAATTATTTCGATTTTTTTTAGTAATTTTCAGTTAGTCGTAGATAAAGAAGTGTATAGTAACTCGCAATAATGACTATTATACCCTCGAGCCGAGTTACTCCCTCGTCGCTTCACGGCTCGATTCGTAAATTCTACTCTCGGGAATAATAACTGTCATTATTAACTCGTTGTATAAACTACTATTATAAACAGAAACATTTTTTTGGTTGTATGTTTTCTGCATGGAAACAGACCGGGTTTTACCCTTCCAACGGTAGTGGTATAATCAAGGTTTTGCACTTGAAATTTGTCTTTTTACATATCATTATTTGGAAAATTTATAAGTGGTCAAATGGTTTGAAAACCAAATTCAAATCAAATGAAACCATATATACAGTGCGTTCATGATGAAAAGAACAAATTCGTTTAAAATTCAAGTAAATATTTTGCAGAAAAACGCTCGGACAGGTCGATTAGTATTTTTAGTTGTGAATTTTTTGACATAAGAAAATTATGTACAGGTGTCTAAAGAAGAACATATGCAGCAATAATTGTTTTTTTTAAATAGAACATCCTGTATATTAAGCCATTTATGAATTGTATGGTATATTCTCAACACTTTTTGTGTAACATACCATATCCCCAAAATCAGCGGTTTTCGGAATAATGACGTTTGAAATGTGATAAATTAAAAAAAATACATGAAAATCGATTAATTTGAAGTAGAGTTTTTTGTTGAAGATAAAATTTGCAATACCAGGTTGTTTTTGTTGGCTTTTAAAAAAATGTTCAAGGTGTCCTTGTTCAATTTAAACATTTTATTTCATTACCTACGTGTATTTTAATTTATCACAAAACTCATTTTTCCGAAAACCGCTGATTTTGGGGATATGGTATGTTACACAAAAATGTGTTTAATGTGTTTAGAATTTCCACTACAATTCAAAAAGAGCATAATATACAGGGTGTTCCATTAAAAAACAAACCAATGATTGCTGCATATGTTCTTCTTTAGACATCCTGTATATAATTTTCTTATGTCAAAAAATTCACAACTAAAAATACTAATCGTCCTGTTCGAGCGTTTTTCTGCAAAATAATTACCTGTATTTTAAACGAATTTGTTCCTTTCATCATGAACGCACTGTACATATAACAATGTTGTGATATGAATTAATATTTGATAATAGTAATAATAATTCATGTCATATGTATTTTTTATTCAATGTCAACGTAACATAACCAAACCATAACCTATGAACATTCGCTTATATTTTTACTTTGATTTATTATATTTTACTGTGTTATTGAATACAATCTCTTCGTTTGGGCATGTGACAAACACTAGTGATCAGGCGGGTCCAAGCAAACTGTTAAATTCACCATCCAAACAGAGCCAATGATTAGTACGGCGGCGATGACGAAGAAAGTTTTAAATATGAACAAAATGTGAACGCACAGATTCCAAAAATAGGAACAACAGTAACTTTAATAAACATATTCACAGCACTAAGTGAGATAAAGGTATTATTGCAATGTCAGTTATATCTTTGATATTAAAAAAAAATGTATGGGCTGGTAAAATCCCCTGTATATCGCATAATTAAGGAATATATAGAAACAGGCGATCTAAGACCTCCTAAAAAAAAGGATGAGGCAGGTATTTGAAAATACGAGAATTTGATGAATTTATATATCAAAAATACTATACAGTAGATGGCGCTTTTAAAAATGCACGTGTTCGAAGGTATATGAACAGCTGACTTCCATGAAATGAATGGTAACAACAGATAATGCTGTAATGGTCATGGACAATTCACCATACCATCTATATAGAGTAGAAAAGCTACCTGCGTAGAAAAAGGAAGGTGGAATGAATTGATGGATGATATCGAAGAACCATTTTTGTTATTTCTGTTGGATTAGTGATAGTGGTATAAAGTATACGATGGGACTAGCGTTACGGACGCATCGCCCATTACTACCCCAAAGTTTGAATTGCTGGTACTCATTTTCAACTGCCTGGAATCGAACTTAGTAATTTTGGACTTGTCCTGAGATGCACGAAGCTTGACTTAAGTATGTATGACATGCGTGAAAAATATTTGGTATTGAAAGCAATGTACACATTCCAATGTTATATTATTGCTACGGCAGTCAACGCACAACTAAATTAAACACTGACCAACGTTTTAAAGTGCGACCTTAACGTTTTGTATGTAGCAAAACCTATGGCTATCTCCCTCGTGTCATGTTGCGTGCTCATTTTTAGGCTTAAAATGGTCTGCCACCAGTTCTTAACCGAACTATATAGTACGCTTGTCTACCCATCAGTTCTTAACCAAGCTATACTCGCTGAACTACGACAGCTCTATAAAAAATATTTGGTGGTAATATAAATAAGGAAAAGCAATGTGCCATGTGACTAATAATCTTTTTCATTTTTAATCACTTTTCTTGACATTTTTTTTCTTGTGAATGTATACTGTTACCTACATAATTGTTAAATCAAGAACCTGTTATCAATCTTACTATGACGGAATATATTATATTTAACTCGTTGATGTATAGCAACTCATTTTCGGACAATATATCTCTAAAACGTCACTTACTTTCACTTAAGCTGAAGTAATATATATGGAACAAGTTCAAATGAAGTTCTCTCTTTGAACAAGGAACTAATCAGTTCGATCACTTTTCAAAATTTATTACTTCATTTAAACACAAAATTTAGTCGGACGGTTGTCTGTAGGCCAGCCTGTATGTAAGTGTAATACATATACATATTGGAAAATATACCACTACTACTACTTTTCGTAATTTCCTTCCAATCAGATTTTTAAATACTTGGTAACTATCTAAAAATCTGATTGAATTCACAAATATGAATAAAAGTTCAATTTTGGAACTTAAAATTAGGCGATTTAAGATACATATCTACCATCTAAGAAATATAATCATGGAAGCTAAAATGTAATTTACATTTAAATACATTCATTTAGCTATAAATAATAATCGTAAAACAATAACACGCACTTACATTATGTCATTCTGACGAAAGAATGTAGGACAACTTACCAAAACGACAGCGAATAAGACTTGAACGAACGGGTGGTTTGAATACATTGTATTTTCTGAAAGAAATAGAAAGTGGTCACTATAAGTAGGTCACAATACTGCATGGGTTGCGGAGCAACCTTGAAAATGTAAGAGTTTTCTTATTTTAATGGTTTATGTACGTATGTATATATATACAGGGTGGGGCACCTCATTTCCGTCGGTTTATATACAAAAAGCGGTATTATGTTTCATTTTTATTTTTATTAAAGGTTGTGTAGGTTCATTAGGGGCACGTTTTAAAATTATTTTTAAATATACAGAGTGATCCAAAAAAATTTGGCACACCGAAGTTATGAAAATTTAAATGGAACACCCTGTATATTATGGGATATTTTGATGCTATAGGCTAAATTAAGGCCACTTACTGTTATATTCCCTATACCTAACTCAACCTCTTTTCGAGATATTTCACTATTTTTGAAAATGTAGATCAAAATTACAGAGACATTGCTGTCTTCCATATTTGGGCGAATTATTTTAAATTGTATTTAATGTACACTCAAAGCATTAGACTCTAAGATAAGGTAAAGTTGATATCTAAAAATTATACAGGGTGTTTAAAAACTACATTTGTGTTTTGACTAACATTAAAGGAAAATATCTTTCTTATTATAAATGGAACACCCTGTATTTATTGCCATATTTAGATTCTAATTTTAATTGTTTTTAAAACTGTATTAGGGTTTCCTATACCTATCTCTTATAGTTTTTTGGTAATTTAGAATTTTCAATTTCAAACACTAATTTCTTGCAAACTATTTTTCAAAATGCTAATATTTATTAACCTATCGGGATTATTGGTTTTGTTTCACATTAATTAAAAGGCCTCATAACTAGGTAAATAAAAAATACATACTTTATTAAACAAACAAAAAACTTAAATTGTAAAAGAAAACTAATGTTTTAACAAGTGCTCGAAATGATGTCCATCTGTTTCAATGCATAATCGAATTCTCTCTTGAAAGGACTGTTTAACTCTTGTTAAAATATTTGGTGTTATAGAACGAAACGCTATTCTTATTCGTTCTCTCATATCGTCGGGTGTGGTTGGTGGTGTATCATAAATGATATTTTTGACATATCCCCATAAGAAAAAATCGGGACTCGTTAAGTCTGGGGATCTTGCTGGCCAATTCTGTGGACCGCCGCGTCCTATTGGATATTGCCTTTCCAATTCATTTCTTACATTTACTTGAAAATGCGCTGGCGCACCGTCTAGTTGTAACCACATCCTTTGACGAATTTTAAGTGGTATATTTTCCAAAAGTACAGGCAAATTGTCTCTTAAAAATCGAAGAAACATGGCGCCGTTTAAGTGACCATCAAAAAAGAACGGACCTACCACTTGAGTTCCAATTATTCCACCCCATACATTGACACACCACCTGTGTTGCCTGTCAATAGTTCTAAAAAAATGGGGATTTTCGTCACTGTAGTAATGAAAATTATGTTTATTAACTAATCCGTTATTGTGGAATGATGACTCATCCGAAAAAGGTACAAAATCGAAGAAATTTTCATCTTCACTAAACTTTTCTAAAACCCATAAACAAAAAACGAGTCGTCTATCGTAATCTAATTCCAAAAGTGCTTGGTGTAATTGAATACGATACGGGAAGAAGTTGTGCCTTTTTATAATTCTTCCGACGCTCCGCCTGCTTATTTCAGTGGTTTCACATATTTTTCGTTGACTTGTATGCGGATTTTCTGCCAGAGATCCGATAACAACAAAATCATTTTCTTCATTTCTCGTAATTGGTCTTTGCCGTTCTGGTTTCTGATAACGCACACTTCCTGTTCTTCGGAAAACTTGCAATAAATTTTCTAATGACCGCCTGTCAGGATGACGCCTGTTAGGATATTTTTGAGCATAAACTCTTGATGCTAGCAAGCAATTTTCGCCACACTCTCCGATTACTAAAATCATATCCACCTTTTCGTTTTCAGAGTAGGTTCTCATTTTCAATAATTAAAATTATTTAAACGACGTCGAATAGCGTTGATGTCTTAACTAATATGTACTGTCACTCTCAAATAATTTATCTGTTTGAAGTATTAATAACAGCGGCAAAGCCTACTTTTGCAAAAAATTGCAAGAAATTAGTGTTTGAAATTGAAAATCCTAAATTACCAAAAAACTATAAGAGATAGGTATAGGAAACCCTAATACAGTTTTAAAAACAATTAAAATTAGAATCTAAAAATGGCAATAAATACAGGTTGTTCCATTTAAAATAAGAAAGTTATTTGCCTTTAATGTTAGCCAAAACAGAAATGTAGTTTTTGAACAGTCTGTATAATTTTTAGATATCAGCTTTAGCTAATCTTAGAGTCTAATGCTTTGAGTATACATTAAATACAATTTAAAATAATTCGCTCAAATATGGAAGACAGCAATGTCTCTGAAATTTTGATCTACATTTTCAAAAATAGTGAAATATCTCGAAATGAGGTTGAGTTAGGTATAGGGAATATAACAGTAAGTGGCCTTAATTTAGCTTATAGCATCAAAATATCCCATAATATACAGGGTGTTCCATTTAAATTTTCATAACTTTGGTGTGCCAAATTTTCTTGGATCACTCTGTATATTTCAACATAATTTTAAAACGTGCCCCTAATGAACCTACACAACCTTTAATAAAAATAAAAATAAAACATATTACCGCTTTTCGTATATAAACCGACGGAAATGAGGTGCCCCACCCTGTATATATACATACATATATTGATCAATTAAAAAGAAGACGCCAACTGCAACATTTTTCGCGATAAATCTTAATATTTTTTTTCTAATACTGCATAAAAAATAAATTAATTATATTAATGTTTACAATTTTTTTTATATAAGACATTGATAAATTTAATGAATTTAATTTCAATTTACGACTAATAACAAGAATGTCGTTAGAAAATGAATGTAGTAGGTGCTAAACAATTACCAAAACTAATATAATTCAGAATTTTTTAAATCGAAACAAAATCATTAAAAAGGTGCTAATACTTTACGATTATTTTTTATCTATTCTGTAAATTTGAATACAAACAAAAATAATGGAAACGCAAACTAATGTTTACTCTAAACGCGGATAATATACATAACTAGCGATACCCGGCGCGCGTTACTACACCCAAAAAAAAATTTTTTTTATCGGCACCAAACTTCGCAGGAACACTCTCCAGATTATACTAAAGTCTTCCTGAAAATTTCATCAAAATGGTCTCAGCGGTTTATAGGGAACATACACACCTACCCACACACATACATCCACTTTTAATCTAACCACTGAGTAATAATTACAGGTGATCTAATGTAAATAAGATCATTAGTGCAACTTCATGGGTTAGTATTAATCTAACCACGGATAATCACAGGTAATCCGATATCAGTAAGATTAAATGATGGATTTTTTTTTGCTGAAGTACGTCTGTACTTAAAAAATATTAACAAAGTATGATTATACAACATCAATATTACTTAACTTAAATACATTTACATATAGTAATAAGAAACTGTGGATTGGGAAGCATACAGGCAAACCCTTGCGATAACGGGTGCACTACAAAAGCATTAGACATGAAGCCGGCGGAAGGCTAATATTACAGGCATATAGAAACAGCTTGAAACATGATCTTAGAATAAAGAGGAACCCCTACTGGTGGACTGAGGACATAAGTAGAAAAAGAGCCAAATGTCTAAAGCACAGAAGAGTGCTTACGCGAGAACGAAAAAAGGATGCCGAGTCAGAAGCCTGCGTTGCTGCCAGGGAGACGTATTGGAGGAGCAAAAAATGTTTAGCGAAACTTATAAAGCTGACAAAGAAGAAATTCTGGGATGAATTATGTATGGAACTGGAGAGCGACGTGTGGGGTGCTGCATATAAAATTGTCCTAAAAAGAGTTGGGTGTCTAACCCCTTATGAACTTAGCATCGAGAGAAAACGTCAAATAATCGCCGATCTCTTCCCACCGGGAGATGAGGCCCCGAGGAATGAAGGGAGGATCATGGACGTTAGTCCCTTCAGTGAATCAGAGGTTAAAAGTGCGGCAATGAGCCTTAAAATTGGAAAAGCTCCTGGGTTGGACAAGGTCCCTCCGGAAGCCATTAAGATTGCAGTAGATTGTGTGCCGGGATTAGTAACCGCCATAATGAATAGTGTACTGCAGGGGCAGGAAATCCCTGAGGATTGGAAAGTGGCCAAAGTGGTATTACTACTGAAAAGCGGAAAACCTCTGGAGGCATCGGGCTCATACCGACCTCTGTGTATGCTCAATACGCTGAGTAAGTTGCTGGAGACCCTAATCAGAAACAGATTGATAATTGAATTGAAGGAAAAAGGTGGTCTGCACGAGCAACAGTTTGGATTTCGAAAGAATAGGTCTGCTATTCAGGCGATAGACACCGTTGTACAGTCTGCAAGTGAGTACAGAGGTAAAACGTGTGTACTAATAACCATTGACATAAGAAATGCCTTCAATACCGCATTCCATAGGCATATAGTCAGAGAACTGCAAAACAGGCGTGTATCAATGTACCTGGTAGCGCTTATATCAAGCTATCTTGAGGGCAGAAAGATTAGCCTTGGTGGGGATGAGTTGATCGAGACGAAGGCTGGCGTGCCCCAGGGATCCGTATTGGGACCGACCATCTGGAACGTCCTCTACGATGCGGTACTGGGCCTGGACCTGACGGAGAACGCCATGTGTGTTGCATTTGCGGATGACCTGGCATTGGTGGTGGGGGCGGAAAACGAATGTGTCCTAATGCGAAATGCCAACGAATGCCTAATTCAGATAAGCCAGTGGATGAAAGAGCTTAGGTTGGGACTTGCTCCGGAGAAGACGGAGGCCTTGTTAATGAGGGGCAGAAGAAAGAGGAGCCATGGAACGTTCATGCTGGACGAAATGATCATAAAACCTGCCAAGACCATTAAATACCTGGGCGTAATGTTGGACGAGAAAGGGTCATTTGGGCTGCATTTGGCCAGTGTGACTAGCAAAGCAGACGTACAGACTGCCAAATTAAGTAAGATCATGCTAAATATAAAAGGGCCGAGTAGTGGCAAGAGGGCGGCACTATGTGGTGCCATACACAACACTATTCTTTATGCTGCCCCCATATGGCAACAGGCAATAAGAAGGCAAAGATACCAAAAAATCATAGAGAAGTCACAAAGAAAGATACTCCTTCGAGTGGCATCGGCCTATAGGACTGTGTCCCTGGTGGCTCTACAGGTCATTACTGGAATAACACCCATAGACCTTATGGTACAAGAGAGAACGCTTGCATACGAGAATAGGTTGGAGGAGAAGGGGACAGCAAACTGTACGGCCAAGACAAATTCAAGTCAAAATTGGCAGCAGAGGTGGGACGCTGAAAAGGAAAAAGCACAGTGAACAAAGTGGCTGATTAAAAATAAAGGGGATTGGGTGGGATGTAAACATCGCGGCCTTGACTATTTTTTAACACAAGCGCTAACGGCGCATGGCACTTTCCGCGCGTATGCAAATCGCTTCGGGAAGGATGTTTCTGACGCCTGCATCTATTGTGACGAGGTCGATACAGTGGAACACACCCTGTTTTGTTGCGACAGGTGGCACTAAATTAGAAGAGAAGCGCACGCTGCTATAGGGCAAACAATATCACCAGACACCATGGTACCGCTGATGGTGGCAGGACCCTATAACTGGGAAATCATAAATAAGATGATCAGATCCATCATGGAGAAAAAGGAGGGAGAAGAACTGGAGTGGCAACGTGGAATAGCCAGAGCAAGATAGACAGGAAGAAGTAGCTGGCGTGCAGCCGATGGTAGTCGATGTGATATTTACAAATGGTCCCAACTATCATCAAGGGATATGAGGGGTTTTAGTGGGTAGGCGGTTTTTCATTGTAAAACTGCGAGTCCCACACCCTTAAGTCGCATAGGTCTCTAGCACTTGGAGTGCGTAACGTGCACTTCCCCTGGCAAAAAAAATAATAATAAGCAACTAAAACATAGCTAATGAAGCAAGAAAATGTTAAAAGATATTTAGAAATAGTTTAATTTTGTTTTCATTGGCACATAAATATTCACACAAAACGCCAGTAAGATGTTGCGTCCTTTTAGTTTTAATAACTTGTTTTATTGTTATTTTAGTATTTCATAATTAGAATTTGGCAAAAGCTAAACTGACAAAATAAAGACGCAATCCAAGACTAAAACGTTGCTGAAGAAAAAATACAGAGCTTAATTTCAAACCTAAACAACACCAAAGCACTAGGATTTGATAAATTAACCAAATAATCAAATAAACAGCCTATGCTCATACAACTAGTTAACGACAATTAAAAATGTACGGTCTCACAAATTCTTAAAACAAACTATAAAATAACCTATGTTTGAAACAGACTCAAGATAAAATCAGAAAACTATAGCTTACTATGTTTACTTTCTACTATGATCAAAAGAGTACAAAAGAACATACAAGTATAACTAGAGTTATTATAGCAACACATCATAAATCACAGGCACTAAGCATTTAACAAAAAGGAACAGAAACTTCGTCACCCAAGCAGCAAAATCACAATTTTAGAGAAGGATGAAAATATATATTTGCTAATGTAGAACAAGTGTGCATTTAGTGATTTTGCTACTAGGGCAATTACAAACGACCTTATAAACCAGTAAATTATATATATTAAATAGTAAATAAAAGGAAAACATTAAAAGGACCGTGGAATGTTATTGTCAATGCTATACCTAATCCATGAAAACGACATATGTAACGTAAAAACTTAAAACTAGATCTACGCATACGCATGGATATGTGAATGGTCTACTCAAATAAGAAGGATGCAAAAATATCCTCATAGCTATACATGAACACAAACCAGAATATATAATCTTTACAAAAAATATTTACTACCAATTTGAATATTATGGAAAACAATGAAAATATGAAGTATATATTTTGTTAGAGATAACTTATCCAGTACGATGAACAACCCTCATCTCTTCGTATTCACAGTTTCCAGATTTTACTGTATTATTTTTAACAATCATTCACTTAAGAAAGAAATGTTTTAAATTGCTTTAGCACTAGTATGCAATTTCATAATCATTACAATAGAGTTCAGTTGTGGCAAACAAATGATACCAACAAAAACATTGCAAAAAGTTAAAAAAATATTATTGATCTTTTGGTATTCAAAATAACATACATTTTGGCAACCTAAAAGAAATTGTTTTTTTCTAAGATTATTGCTATTGCTAAAATGGCAGTGGCTTATGTTTTCCACAGTCTTAGCAGGACCGAAACAATTCAAATATTTGCTTGACAACTTAATGCCAGATAATGATAATAACAAAAAAAATTAATATATAACAGGTGCCAAATATGTTTATAGAAATCGAAAAAGAATCAAGTTTACATATGATGACCCAATTGTTAATATTGAAATGGTTATGAGGTTTCAATTTAAATGAGTTTAGCACGGTAAAGCATTATTTGTTATAATTATAAAATAGTAAAAATAACAGCTCTATGAAGTTTGAAAGCATTACACAAACGTGTCACGTTTAAAGAAAAATAAAAGAAATTAGAGAAAATACCGTGTGGTCTCCATACTTCCAACACAAAATACAAAATCAATTGCGAAAAACTTTAAATGAGGTACCTATGCATGTAATTGAGTAAAGAAAACAATGACCATAGCTGGATTAAACAAAAGAAAGACATATTTTCAGAATATAGAAAAAAATTAATAAATCACACTGTAGCTAAAGCAATGTAATATAATAGACGCATGGACTCACGTAACCAAAAAAAAAAGAAATTCAGACAATACAAAGAACACCAACGATGGTGATATATTAATGACTGCAATAACTGAACGCACATGTAAATATAGGAATTGTTAGTGTAAGAGTAGTAAAACTTGCACTTACTTATACTGTCATTATACATATTTATTTCATTTCAAAATAGAAATTAATGTGGAAACGATCTGTTAGTAAAGCAGAAACTAAATTCTTTAAGTTCGATTTATGACACGTTTCAAGTATGTGTGAAGACGTTAGTCATAATAATAACTTTCATTTTCATATGTAAAGACACAAAGCACGTATGTATATGTTCATGAAATTCGCCAGCGAGTTAGAAATCACTCAATATTAAATTGTGTAAATTATACTTAAGATAATCACCAATGGTGTCAAACTCAAAATGTCAAAGTGTCAATTTTTTGTGTTGCGTATGACAGCGAGCCAGATTAAAAATAAAATGCAAGTGTAATATTAAGTATAACTAAAAAAAATGAGGTGTGGCCAGCACACAACTTTCTTAGACTTATATGCCTTTAAAATTATAAAAAAGTTATAGATTAAGTTTTAAATACTTAAATCTTCGTAAAAAAATAAGCCTGTGTGTTACTTCGGGTGCGAATTTTAAGATTTTTTTTTTATACCAAAATGATTTAAAATGCTATTCTAAGTACTTCTATTATATTAAAAAATCTCTATAAAATGCTTACTTTGTAAGATATTTGCAAAAAGTACTACTCGATAAGAGCAAAAGTGTTAGACCTACTTTCGGTAGTAATTTCGAAAAACATTTTTTTTTCATAACTGTCTAATTAAAGAGAATTAGACAGTTACGAAAGTATTTATATACATAGAAATAGATGTAAGTTAATGAATTCCGACAACGCACCGATACTCGAGTCCAGCTTGTACGGATTACTGTAATTTTAGGTGATTAGTATGTCACGCTTCACACTACCGTTATGGTCGCGTTAGATTTAGGTAGTATATATAGGGATGTCGTTTGTTAAGAAATCAGTGTTATCCCACTGGTGATTTGGTGAAGAGCATATCTTCTAAGGTTACACCTTAGCCAAAAATACTACGTTTAACACTCGAGGTCGAAAATTTTCATCATCACAATACTTCCTTATACTACGTATAAGAAATTAAATGGATTTAATTAAAGAAAATATGTATAGGTATATATATTAAATAGAGACGTGTTAAACCCAAATACTACTTTGAGGATCTAGAAAATTGACTTATTTTATGCTTCATTATGTGTTCGATGATTGGTGGCAAGGATATTGTATGTATTTTCCAAATGGACTGAAGACGTTTATCTACAAGTCTTGAACAGTATTTAGATTTATTCATCTTCATTATACAAAATTCCAAAATGTCAGCTTTATTGAAATTGCTTTTCAAAGCAGTATAACTTTGTAAGTAACTCGGTGATTTGCCAAGATCGAACGTAAATAGATCATTAAGAAGAAAGAAGTCGTAAGTATTGAGCTCGCCAAAATCTATAAAACGACTACCAAATTCAGCAATAAGATTAAGGAAGGAACAAACTGCTAATTTAAGTTGCATAGCAATTACATTTTTTCTGGAAGCTTAACATTCGAATTATTTGTCTTGTGTCTGCTAAGCAGGCAAAGTCAAGCCAGCTTTTAAAAACTGTGTGAATTGGCGGTGATTTAGTTCTCTACTTCTGATAACGATGAGTTTCAGCGCATGGTCCATTTTCAGCACTTAGAGGTCAAAGCTTCTTAATTAATTAATTGATTTCATTAAAATTGCGCAATTGATGAGTAAATATCTTACAGAAAGCTGCAATGTATCTCTATATACTTTTATCAGCTACTAAAAATTGCCAGGTAAATCCTTTAAATGTATCTTTAAGTGGAAAGTTCAAATTTTCTGCCAACTCATTTACTCTGGAAGCAATTGTCCTTCTAGTCAGGAATATATCTTGAATGACTTTGCAAATGAAGCAGTGGTTTGCCTTTTCATTCAACAAGCAAATATGACCTGTCCCACTTTGGCTGGAACAATCGGCAGTCACTATCCATTTTTGTTTTAGTTGACATTGCAAAGGTAAACAATTTTCAGTAAACATAGTTTATTATACCAAAGATGCACACCATTAAGACAAACGTAACAAAGTTTCTATAATTACACTACTGAAAACAGATAAGAAACTGAAATAAGTTCAACTCCAACGCATTATGTCATAGCGCTATGATCGGTGCGTAATAAAAAATTGTTTACACGTTTATTATTTCCTTCCACTTAAGTTCGTAAATGCAGACATCTGGAAGAGTTACAATGCAAAGATCATGAAAAATCGAATTACAAGAGTCTTTCGGTCGTAAACTAAATACGAATACATATACATCGTTTTAGTAAGATAAAGATTTACTGCCAGTTGCTACAATGATCAATAAACTGTCTGATATTTCATAAAATTGGGTTACACACCATACGACATACGAGATAGAAATACGTTTGGAACAGATTTGTAGTTTTTATAAATTTGAGTAGACTACACAATTTGAGAGATGCAACATTCTGTTCCGTAATGAGTAAATTCTTACTTATTTAGATTTTTCTTACAAACGTTTTAAATACTTCCCAGAACACTATTTTTCAACACCAGTTAAAGTTGTACTAATTTTGGATATACATATTATCGTTACCTTTAGTTTCTATACACGCAGTTGTAGTTCCGGACCTACACACAGAGTAAACGTTTATACGTAGGTACATACATACAAGAAAGTAATAAGAATGGAAACTTGAGAAGTACAATAATCGTAAGATATAAGAAGTGTAATCATATATCAATATGAATTATGTATTTTATGCAAGTTCTTTCACGGACTAATGAACATCTATACTCTTAAAACTAAATTTAAACTTTAAAAACAAGCTCGGGGGTTTTAATATGAAACTATTAATAAAGTTAAACTAAAGTAATTAAAATCGAGAAAAGGTACAAAGGACAAATTAAAAGTAAAAATTGAAATAAATTCAAATTGAGTTCAAAACAGGTTTATTCAATTCACTACAATTGTTTCACCCTGCTAGGGCTTCATCAGGTGATGAATATTAAAATACAAAATATTTCTAAACTTTCATATTTATGTCTTTTCCTAAATGAAGAGGGGGGAGTTTGTGACATTACATTAAGAGCGGGAGTAACTTATATATTTAATGTAATATTTAATTTATATACATAACAATATGATTAAGAATATTAAATTTTTTTGAAAACTGATTGTTTACTGTTATTATAAAATTAAACAATTTATAAATATATATATAACTATAAGAATTATTAAGTTGATTTTAAATATTTAAATTTAACAACGGTGAATTATTCACTTCTAGTTGGTCATTTAAAATAAGGTTTAATTTGTTTAATTTATTTATTTCTAGGTTTTCTAATAAATTTAATTTTTTACTCTTGTCTTGTATATGTAGTATGTCAAACTTATTAATGAATTTATGTTTTTGTTCAATATAGTGGTTGGCATATGTAGAATCTGTTTTTTGTAATTTATAACTTCTTTCATGTTCTTTTATGCGTGTGGAAAAGGATCTACCAGTTTGTCCGATATAAGCTTTTCCACACTCGCAATTTAACTTATAGACCCCAGATTTTAAATTTTTGTCAGTTTTATCTTTATTATTTTTAATGTGATTCTGTAGTTTGTTGTTTGTACGAAATGAAATTCATGTGTTTGTTGTTTTTTGTAAATATGTTTTTATTTTTATGGAAGGTGTACCTATATAAGTCATAGAGGCAAATTTTGATAAGTAAGTTTGGGGAACTATAGGATAAATTTTGGATATGATTTTTGTTTTTTGTTTTTTATGAAGGAGATTATTTATTAATTCTTTTGAATAACCATTATTCTGAGCTATGGTGTAAATTCTATCTAATTCTTTATCAAAATTAATCTTATTCATAGGAACATGGATTAATTTATATAACATTGAGTGAAAAGCAGCAAGTTTATGACTAATCGGGTGGAAAGAGTTAGAATGTATCGTAATATCTGTGTGGGTGGGTTTATGGTAAATAGCGAATTCGTGTGTATCAGTAATATGTGATATTTGAAGGTCTAGAAAATTAATGGTTTTATTTTCTTCTAATTCTATGGTGAATTTAATATTAGGATGCATCCTAATATTGGGTTTATGGTAAATAGCGAATTCGTGTGTATCAGTAATATGTGATATTTGAAGGTCTAGAAAATTAATGGTTTTATTTTCTTCTAATTCTATGGTGAATTTAATACCCACACAAATATTACGATACATTCTAACTCTTTCCACCCGATTAGTCATAAATTTGCTGCTTTTCACTCAATGTTATATAAATTAATCCATGTTCCTATGAATAAGATTAATTTTGATAAAGAATTAGATAGAATTTACACCATAGCTCAGAATAATGGTTATTCAAAAGAATTAATAAATAATCTCCTTCATAAAAAACAAAAAACAAAAATCATATCCAAAATTTATCCTATAGTTCCCCAAACTTACTTATCAAAATTTGCCTCTATGACTTATATAGGTACACCTTCCATAAAAATAAAAACATATTTACAAAAAACAACAAACACATTAATTTCATTTCGTACAAACAACAAACTACAGAATCACATTAAAAATAATAAAGATAAAACTGACAAAAATTTAAAATCTGGGGTCTATAAGTTAAATTGCGAGTGTGGAAAAGCTTATATCGGACAAACTGGTAGATCCTTTTCCACACGCATAAAAGAACATGAAAGAAGTTATAAATTACAAAAAACAGATTCTACATATGCCAACCACTGTATTGAACAAAAACATAAATTCAATAATAAGTTTGACATACTACATATACAAGACAAGAGTAAAAAATTAAATTTATTAGAAAACCTAGAAATAAATAAATTAAACAAATTAAACCTTGTTTTAAATGACCAACTAGAAGTGAATAATTCACCGTTGTTAAATTTAAATATTTAAAATCAACTTAATAATTCTTATAGTTATATATATATTTATAAATTGTTTAATTTTATAATAACAGTAAACAATCAGTTTTCAAAAAAATTTAATATTCTTAATCATATTGTTATGTATATAAATTAAATATTACATTAAATATATAAGTTACTCCCGCTCTTAATGTAATGTCACAAACTCCCCCCTCTTCATTTAGGAAAAGACATAAATATGAAAGTTTAGAGATATTTTGTATTATAATATTCATCACCTGATGAAGCCCTAGTAGGGTGAAACAATTGTAGTGAATTGAATAAAACTGTTTTGAACTCAATTTGAATTTATTTCAATTTTTACTTGTAAATTATGGAGTTTCAACACGTATCTCCGTCTTCAATCAATTATGACAAATTAAAAGCAAAATACAATAAAGGAAGCCACTCAAAGTAAACCTCTATGAGTGATCATAAAATTCAATATGAATTGTGTATTTTAGGCATGTTCTCATGCAAACGAGAAACTTGTGTGTTCTTAAAGTTCCTATAAGCAAGAATTTTTTTTTGTAGTTTAATGCTTTGAATAACCAAAACATAAAATAAATATTCAAAATTTGAAACTAGATAATTTCTTTTACTAGCAGGCTAAATTTCTTTGTTAACAACTTCAATATATACCTACGGTTGTTATGTACTCGATACTTCGTTTAACCTTTTTTTAGAAAAAAACATTTTATACAAGTATATAATTACACAGAGAACTTACTATGAGAGAACAGCTTAATGGGCAATATTAGAGTTATGTTTGAGATGATCGACTAGCAGAAACATGAGACGATTTGTACTAAGCGAAAGTACTTAAAATGATAGCAATTGCTATGCTAACAATGATGGAGAAATTTAAATCTCGTGCATTCACTCTACTTTTTAAAATATTTAAATACTACCTAATATTGTAATACATCTACCAATATTTAAATTATTTCATGCATTACTATTTTCTGACAGTTCTTGTCTGCAGGAGTTGAAGATCTCGCACATACCGACAGTTATATAGCATGTGTCAATTTTCATTAGCCATAGGCGATCAATTCATGCAATACGTGACAACGTGGCACCCCTACTTTCCTCTCCAATGCCAGCGCGACCGATACATGCTCGAAAATACAAGTTATAGCAGTAACTATTGGACCACTGACTTGGGTGGGTGTTTGTAATGCGTTCAGAAATAATATTTACGAGTTGCAAGGATTTGTTTTTCTTTTTCCTTTCAGTAAATGCAGAGAATTATTGAGCTGCGTTCACGCTGCATGACACAAACAAAAGCGATATTCTAATAAAATTAAAAATAAGGTAAATAAAAAAGGATTCTGAAAATAATAATAAAGTACTAGATCAGGGGTCTCGGCGACCGTTTGATGTTTCCCGTTCCAGTAATAAGACGGCTTTTATTGCAGACTAGATCGCAACGTGTTCGCAGCTAAACATTGAATGTAAAATCTGGTGGGGAGAAGTGGGAAGATCGGAGAGAAAATCGTTGTGATGTCGATTGTTGCCGGGATTTGTGGCGGACAGTAGGGGTGCCACGTTGCCACGTATTACTTGTATACGTATAAATCGCACGTAAACATTGAATTCCTATACCTAATGAAAATTGACACATACGGTATATGCTACTAAGAAAGCGGATATGATTCAACTATTATATTTAAATTTTGAGTCACTTGTAAAGACATTACTTAACTTTGTCTTTTCTATAGCAACTTTGAACTTTAATATTACATATTACGTATATTTTGTAAGCACGCCCACTTTATTTGTTATACATTCCGTTAATAAATAATGTCAGAAACTGAAAAACAATTTAACACACAATTAAACTGGTATGGATATTGGATGTATAATTAATATTGTACCATATGTAATAGTAAAGCAACTAATTGAAATATGTAAAGAAGGAAAAATTCCGACCGGCGAAGACTCGAATGGCAAAGATTTGCTGTATATTAAAAAAACAAGACACTCAGTAAGTACTAGAAGTGAATAGCATAAGCATTAAATAAGGACCTAAATCCCATGCCTTGAAAGGTAAAGAATACAATGAGAACGACGATTTTATTAGGAATATGAAAGAAGAAAAATACTAAATACTATATAGCAAAACCAAGACACATCCTTTGGATGTTTTGAACATACTCGTACGCCAGTAGCAAGGTGTTCATAATCATTATTTTGTCCACATTCATTTTAAGAGCTTGTTTTCACACATTATTCTTAAGATAATTTTTAATTTTTTAAAAAATAATAAATGGTACTTATAATTTCTTTTAAACTATGTGATAATATATTTATTTCTTGGAATTCCCATGTATCTAACAATTATGCCATGCTTCTATTTAAATATTAAGGAGTCACGAGTAAAGATGTAATCCTTTACTTGCCTTTTCATTCGTGAAATAAAGCTCTTCGAATAGTAAAAAATACGGTCTATATTTTATGAAATGACGATAAAAAGAAAACATAATCTAACAATGGAACTAAATTAGTTCCAGTACTTCACGGGAACTGTACAGGCTCGAATGGAAAATAACTGCTATATATTATAAAAAAAATACAAGACACTCAGTAAGTACCTACTAAAAGTGAATAGGATCAGCATTGAATAAGGGCCTAAATCCGAAGCCTGAAAAGGTAAAGAATACAACGGAGGAGAACTATTTTATTAGGAATATTAAAGACGAAAAATACTAAACACTATACAGGCTATTCCACGAGAGCCGTTCGTTAGAAGTTTTCGTGGTTAGAAAAAACTTAGAATTCTGAAATTTTGGGTTCCAGGGTTATTTAAGATTCTCTTTCATTTTAAAATATTTTCAAGATCATACTACTTCCGGTTATACCGGAAGTCGCCATTAACTTCCTTATTTTAAATGGAACACCCGGTATATTATTTCATTTTTGGATTCCTGAGAAAATTTCATAGTGGGTTTTCATCAGGTTTCCCTATACCTATTTTCAATTTTTTCTTAGATATCTTGATTTTTTTGAAAATTTTGACAGATGTAGCCCTGTTTTGAGCATTGCGTCCTTTAACCAATTTCGATTGGTGGAAAGCGCTTCTGGGGTAGACGGAAGCACAGGAATGATACTTTCGAATGCCATATTGACAACTGATTTATCGCATACAGGGTATCCAAAATTTAATGACCAATTACATCATTTTAAAAGTTGAAGAAGTTCGTTTTTTTGAAATGGGATACTCTGTATTTTATTGGATGGTCGGATGCAGAATTTGATTCTGCATCGATTTGCTATAACATTCCCTATACCTATTTCCAGTGGTTTTCTTGTTAATCATATTTTTTATTTTAATGTGGTTTTTCGGCAGAAACCGAAACATCGCTTGCCTTTCCAAGCCAAATAAACATCAATGAAACGGTAAAAAATTTACTTTAATTAGAACATGACATTAGTACATAACATTTAGAACGAAATATAAAATAAAAACAAAAAATTGGAACATAATGACAAAAAATAATAAGAGAATGTAAAATTACAATAATTGTTCTATATGACCTCCATTTTGGTTCAAACACTGAATAACTCTGTCATATACTCCTCGCGAAACAGATCTCCGAAGTTCGTCTGGACTTATATTAGTAAACGCATGGTGAACAAGGTTCAATAATTCCTCTCTAGTTTCTGCCGGCCTAAAGTACACTAGTTCTTTTATACGACCTCAGAGGTAAAAATCCAAGGGGGTCAAATCGGGTGATCTGGGTGGCCAGTTCCAAGGTCCCCGCGGGCCAATCCACCGATCCTCGAACATCATTCACAATTGCCGCTATTACAGCTATAGTTGAATGTGCTGGAGCACCATCAAGCTGAAACCAACTGTTTGCTCTATCACGTGGAGGTAGGGCATTTAGAAAATCACTAAGAAACCCTCTCAGTATCTCCAGATATCTAGCCGCATTTAAATTTCCATCGTACACTTGATAAGCCACTCTGTTGTCCATAATTAAACAAAAAACATTGAAACTAAAGCGGTCTTGGTGATTATGTTCCCTAATAACATGTGGATTATCTTGTGCCCAGTAGTGAGTATTTCGGCGATTTGTAATTCCTTGCCTGCTGAATTTCGATTCATCAGTCCACATAATCTGATGAAGAAATCTCGCATCTTCGGTCATTTTCAAAATCATAAATTCGCAAAAGTTGACACGTCTTGCCTCATCACCAAGACGTAATCCGTGAACAGTTATCTCACAAAAAGAATGCATTCCATGTTTTTGTAATATTCTGTGGATTGATGTTTTTGAAATACCCAAATCCAGCGCTACTGTCGAAATTGAACTCCGCGGATAAGCTTGAAAAAACGCCAACACATTCATTATCAGTTACGGGCTTTAGGTTATTTTGAGTTGCGCTTACGTTTCCAGTTGCTATAAAGCGAGTTTCGATTCTTGCGAATTTTCCGGGAGTCATTGTTGGTAGGTCCGGATATCGTTCATTAAATAGTCTGCATGTTCGTCGAACAATTCGTCCACATTCACCGTGCGTGTAAAACAAATTTAATAAATCATTATTGGAATATTCTTCAACATTCTCCATTATAAACTGTACTTAAGCAAGTTAACAAAATCCCTTGAACTGTAAGTAGATACCTCACGAATCTGTACGATGATACTGCTTTGACATTAAATCAACATTGTTTCAATTCCTGTCAAAATCAAGGCTTACTAGGTAGAACTTTTGATCACCTTTTGATAAAAATATGGATTAACAAGAAAACCACTGGAAATAGGTATAGGGAATGTTATAGCAAATCGATGCACAATCAAATTCTGCATCCGACCATCCAATAAAATACAGGGTGTCCCATTTGAAAAAACGATCTTTTTCAACTTTTAAAATGATGTAATTGGTCATTAAATTTTGGATACCCTGTATGCGATAAATCAGTTGTCAGTATGGCATTCGAAAGTATCATTCCTGTGCTTCCGTCTACCCCAGAAGCGCTTTCCACCAATCGAAATTGGTTAAAGGGCGCAATGCTCAAAACAGGGCTACATCTGTCAAAATTTTTAAAAAAATCAAGATATCTAAGAAAAAATTGAAAATAGGTATAGGGAAACCTGGTGAAAACCCACTATGAAATTTTCTCAGAAATCCAAAAATGAAATAATATACCGGGTGTTCCATTTAAAATAAGGAAGTTAATGGCGACTTCCGGTATAACCGGAAGTAGTATGATCTTGAAAAAATTTTAAAATGAAAGAGAATCTTGAATAACCCTGGAACCCAAAATTTCAGAATTCTAAGTTTTTTCTAACCACGAAAACTTCTAACGAACGGCTCTGGCACTGAATGTAACATTCAACCATATCCCGCTTTTCTACGTTAGAAAATTCCATAGTCAATGCAAACTTATGATTAACGGCCGTTTGCACCGCTTATAGTTAAGTTACAATTAAATTAATTAATAGTTAATTGTCAATGTTTGACAATTAACTTGACTTAAAAGTAAAAATTAACAGCTCTCACTTCTGTGACTCAACGTGAAAGAAATGTTAGTATATTTTTATCTCGACTGCTCCAACGAACACTATTGTAACTCAGATTTTTCGTTTTTTGAATTACAAAACACCAAACATTTTTTTTTAAAAAAGTTTATATCTTGTAAAGTGAACAATCATAGAAATGCCTATATCCTCTTTATTTTTTAAAATAACAATATCAAACCTTATATCATTGTAATTAGCAAAAAATAAGCTTTTTTTTTGAAATACAAAACACCAAAAATTTTATTTTAAAGTTTATATCTTATAAAGTGAACAATCATAGAAATGTCTATATCCTCTTTGTTTTTTAAAATAACCATATCAAACCTTATATCATTGTAATCAGCAAAAAATAAGCTTTTTAATGATGTCAAAACCAACTATGGTTTCCATTTAAAAAAACACAAGTTTGTGTCATAACTCAATAATGGTGAACGAAAAAAAAATATTAGCTACATAGTTTTAGTTGGCGTAAAATTATCTAAAACTTTTGTCTGAACTCTTTTTCTCTAAAATTACTATTAACGATGCTAATAGATAATAGATGTTCAAAATCATTATTTTGTCCACATTCATTATAAGAGTTTGTTTTCACACATAACTATTAAGATACCTAATTTTTAATTTTAAAAAAAATAAATGGTAGCTACTTATAATTTCATTTAAACTATATGATAATATATTTATTTCTTGGAATTCACTTAAAGATGTAATCATTTACTTCCCTTGTCTATATTTTATGAAATGACTATAAGAAGAAAACATAACCTAATAATGGTAAATGAAGAGATGCCCCATATTAGTTCCAGTACTTCACGAAAACTATACACGTACAGGAGAGTTAAACCAAATTGTGTAATATTCAACACCGATGAAAGCGCGTTTAATTTAGAATTGACGCTGCTGATCGAGATCAAAAACAGTTGAATGTGTTGTACAGCCTGTATTCACTACTACACCTACTTCTATGCAATACTTCATATCATATCATCGTTATGAATATAACGTTTATTGCTTACTCCTTACGATTCTGAAGTGGTTACATTAAACGCCATGTATCAACCAGTATAACGTATATTCTTACAATAGCGATGAAAATCACTTGGAATATGAAATAAGCATGTAAAATTAAGGTTGATATGCCATTATTGATATGCACAATTTAGAACCCGACATATTTAATTATTCCAGCATCAAATTAGGTGGGGTAAACTACACGTAGTTGTTTGTATCTCGCATGGCAGAGCTTTACAATCCTTGTCGCTCTGTGAGTAAGAGATAGTTATGTGGACAGATGACAGATATACAGGCTTAGTTTTAAATAGCGTCATTAAAAAAAAGAGGGTGAAGGAAAAATATGTGTAATGCCCGAACAAAAAAAATCGGGGTCCATTGTGCACGCAGTGACGAGAAATTGATTTTTTTTCCTCGAGTCCGAGTCTGTCGCAGTTAATATACAAACATAATAACTTTCATATACAGGAATTTAAGTTTCAAAATAATATGCTTCTATTTAACGGGAAAAAAACAAGGTAATGCACTGAGGCTGTCGACATAAAGACGCGCTATTCACAAGAAAAAAAACATCGCCATAGAAAATCTCTTCAATTGCCATTCATTCTCTAACAAAGATTGTAACTATTTGCATTTTATCGTTTTTTTTTGGAAGAACCTTAAACTGGAATTACTAGTGGTATTTACGTAAATACGTATAGGATAAACAAAGTTATGGACCGACTTTAACTACATTTTGGCCCTAAACATTTAGAAATTTTTGATGAGTTACAAATAAATTTCTTTTTTGATTTCGAGTTAGACATTTCTACGCATTCTTCAGATTCGCAATGCCTGGTACCTATTTAGCGGTAATCCTGTATACTTCAGCTTAAGAATCGTCAGAAATTAATCTTGTTGAATACGTTTCAGCTGCATACTAATCAAAGTAATTATTAGCACAAAACGGTCTTATGAGTGTTGTTTTAATAATGATTTTTATTGTTTTACAATTGAAAAATATTTGACAGTATTAATTCTGGACCAATAATTATGAAATATATGATTATATTATAACAATGTTATTAATATCTAAGTATTTTATAGATGGGTCGCCTAGTGGTTAAGTCTAGATAGGTTCGAACACTTCGAACATTCCGATCGACAGCTAAAATAAAAATTTGTTCGCAAAGCGGTAGGTCTCTCGCTTTCCTTGGTTGATGAGAATAGAACTCTACATTAAACGGAGTGTACTCCACATGATTAGGTACTGTTCAAATACTTATAAACACAACTGCACATTTAATAATTTATCTAAGCTTTAAAGATGTGAAAGAACACCTCTAATGCTTTAAATAGAGACATAGCACCGTGTTTGCGTATTTGATAGCAGTAGGTATACCTTATTTGTGTTTTCACCCTTTTAAAATGAATTTGAGCTGAATGTAAGATTGATTTCATTGAACATCTCCTGGTAGTCTTTATTCATCCGCAAAATTGCCATTTGTTTACATTTTCTGGTTGAATATGGTTCTTGTTGATAATTTTTAAACAATTTTCAGTTAATGATGAACATAGGTAAGTTACTACGTACACATATCATATAAATCATCAGAAAGATTTGGAGTAATAAATAAGTGTATCAATTTATTGTTCAATGTCAATTTATGGGTAAATCTTTTGATTTACTTAAATATAATTTTAGAGCGATAATAATAATTTTTATTAAAAATATACCTACCGGTTATATTCTTTTTTTTACTGACGAATGAATTCCAATAAAAAGTACGTATATCACAGCTGTTTCACACTAAATTAATCAGCCTTGGTAAAAAAATTCCGCCTGTGATTATTTCATCTATGTTTCATATTTTATCAGCACTTATTCAACATTTAATTAATAGTAATGCAATTTCACTAGAAAAAAATAATAATTCGTGTTTAAAACAATCTACAGTCGTAATAGTAATTTTCATGTTTTTTTAAAGCACACCCGTCATTCAAACACGCATAGGCCGCCGTATAGTTCTTTACCGGACACTTCGTTTCGTTTTCTAACTAGGCATTGAAATCTCCTCCTTGAGTTACCGACATAGAAAGCAAAAGCGTCATGTGACGACAAGCAAATGGCCAGTTTCCATGTAATGAACAGATAAGTTCGCCTTACGTCGTGATTCTTCGTATCCGGACGGCTCGAGTACACCATTTGCACAATACACATTTTTATATCGATACGTCGTTTGGCCTTTATAACTCTCATTGACAGCATTATACAATCTATAAATAAAGATTATCTCATACATACTTACTTAGTGTTTAATAAATAATTATAAAAAAAAGGAGATTATATTATTTACATATATTTTTTAAAGTAATAATTGATAATATTATTGGTGATGGCTTATTTATGCTTCATAAACGTTATTTTATGACGAACTAATTCATGCTTGTGTGGCCCAGAGGTTTTGAACATCGCTTACTATAGATATATTATTATGTATCATAAGATATAAGACTAATGTTTTGCAAAACTGTTAAATTTATTGAGAATAATAATAATAATCTTTATTCAATAAATACAAAATAAATGTGTTGAATAATAATGTTTTTCGAAATTCCTACCGGAAGTACGTCTTTTACTCTTATCGAAAATCAGTTTCTTGCGAATATTTCGCAAGTCATGCTTTTTAGACAAGTAGGTACGTTATGGGTATAAAAGTATTTAAAACATAATTTTCAATATATTTTGTATAAAAAAAATTTCATAATTCAGACCGGAAGTACCACTTTTACTCTTATCGAATAGCGATCGTTGACAAATATGTGGTAAGTTATGCACTATATATATTTATAAAGAGTACAAAAGTATTTAGAACTGGATTTGCAATATTTTTTGTATACAGTATGTCCACGGATCGAGTTCCAAAGAGGAAAAACTTTTTTATTTTGCATTTTACAAGAAAAATGTATTCTTGATAAAAGTTTTTGCATGTCTCGAAACGGCCAAGTCAGTTTTAACCTTTTCAAAATTTCTTTTAGTTTAAGATAAAAATCGAAAAATTGGTCGTTTTATTTGAAAATTTTTTCATAAACTCAAAAACAAAAATGATATAATTAATAACTATTTTACTCAATCCATTCACCGCCCTTTTCAACGCACAATTCTAGCCGTCGGCGCAATTCTCTATAACTTCTTCGAATTTCTTCGAGAGTTAAAGACGTCACAGCGTCTCTAATCCTCTCCTTTAAATCTTCTACGTTCGGAGGAAGATTATTTGCATAAACTATTTGCTTCAAACGACCCCAAAGATAAAAATCAGCCATTGTTAAATCAGGGCTCCTTGGTGGCCATATCACGGGACCATTTCGACCTATCCAATTCTGTCCAAATTGCTGATTTAACCATTCAACAACAATCCTAGCATAATGAGCCGGACAACCATCTTGTTGGAAATAACACCTTGCGAGGTAATTAATCGGTAGATCGTCCAAACGTTCATCAACAAAATTTTGCAGCATATCCAAGTACGTATGCTGATTGACAGTATTATCAAAAAAATATGGTCCAATGATACCATGGTAAGAAATTGCACACCACACATTAACTTTTGCCGAATATTGTCGATTGTGAGGCATGCGAAAATTCGGATTGTAATCGCTCTAATATCTTACATGTTGAGATGCAACAGTACCATTAGTAGAAAACGTGGCCTCATCAGAAAAAATAAATTTCGGTAAAAGTATTGATTATCCATAATTTGAGCGCCCATCCACAGACAAAAATACAAACTTATCACAAATATACATATATCCATTTATACGTAAACGTATATGAATATATGTACGTGTAGAGATACACAGCATACACTTAGGTGTCATTACCAACAGCGAACGCACAGACACCGGTGTTTCGGCCTTTGAGGCCTCTTCAGCAGGCAGATGTCGCTGAGATATTCTCATAGGCACTTCTGCGATTCAACGGACATAAGACACGGTCTTAGTTGTGGATCATTACCAGCAGCACCACGTACACTGAAGAGGCCTCAAAGGCCGAAACACCGGTGTCTGTGCGTTCGCTGTTGGTAATGACACCTAAGTGTATGCTGTGTATCTCTACACGTACATATATTCATATACGTTTACGTATAAATGGATATATGTATATTTGTGATAATTATTATCCGTTAATGTACGTTACACATTCAAGTATTTCATATCCTATTTATTTGTGATATGGCGGTGCCACCTATTGGCCTTATATACAGAGATACACATTTAGCGTACAGGTTTTGTCTTTAGCACAGTGTGCAAGATGAAACTGTCGTGTTCGGTGTCGCGCTTGGATGGCAGATGTCGCTGAGATATTCTCATAGGCACTTCTGCGATTCAACGGACATAAGACACGGTCTTAGTTGTGGATCATTACCAGCAGCACCACGTACACTGAAGAGGCCCCAAAGGCCGAAACACCGGTGTCTGTGCGTTCGCTGTTGGTAATGACACCTAAGTGTATGCTGTGTATCTCTACACGTACATATATTCATATACGTTTACGTATAAATGGATATATGTATATTTGTGATAATTATTATCCGTTAATGTACGTTACACATTCAAGTATTTCATATCCTATTTATTTAAAAATACAAACGTTTCGCAGGATCTCCGGGTTCTAATGCATGATTAAAAATGGGCTTGTAGGGATGAAACTTCCTTTGTTTCAAAATCTTTTGAATGAGCGATTTACTAATTCCCAGATGGACTGATCTGCGCCGCAAAGAAAGTTTGGGATAGTTCCGTACTGACTCCATTACAAGAAGCGTGCTATATTTTTTTTCTTTACATCCAGTATGGAACCAGTGGATAGGAATTTTTTGACCAATGCTCGTGCACCTCTATTTGAGATGTAAATATCCGGAAACTTTTGATTAAATTCTTCGACAACTAGACGGATCGCTTTATTACCTTTGCCATAGCATTGAATTAGGTAAATTCGTTGGTCTTTTGACAACATTTTCAACTATTATGGTTGATTTTTCTAACTGACAGTTAATTAGATAATTAAATATGGATAATTACCATGACAACGCAATTTAATTTCTGGGACTTTAAAAAATTTTCAAATAAAACGACCAATTTTTCGATTTTTATCTTAAACTAAAAGAAATTTTGAAAAGGTTAAAACTGACTTGGCCGTTTCGAGACATGCAAAAACTTTTATCAAGAATACATTTTTCTTGTAAAATGCAAAATAAAAAAGTTTTTCCTCTTTGGAACTCGATCCGTGGACATACTGTATATGAAATTTCAAAATTCGGGTCGTAAGTAGCACTTACTTTTAGCGAGTAGCACTTTTTGATGATATCTTGCAAAGTATGCATTCTATAGAGATTTATTAAGAGAATAGAAGTACTTAGAATAGGATCTTGAATAATTTTTGTATAAAAAATTCTTAAAATTCTATAATTTGAAAGGCTCATACGTATAAGAAAGTCGTGTGGTGGCCACACCTCATTTTTTATTTAACATTTTTACAAGAAGCACTGAGGGATAGATTTATAGCTGGATACGAAATGGCAATATACAAAGGGATTTTACTGATGTACTGAAAGTAGCGGTGAGTTTAGAACTGCAATAGCAGAGAAAGAAGCAAAGGAAATGCAAAGTAAAGAAAATAAAGTATATTTCCATTACAGATATAAACAAAAGCACATAAGGGAAATTATAAGCCGATAAAAAGCATTGCATATGTTATATATATGAAAAATCTGTATAGAGAAATCTGCAGTAGGTACCTATATGTGTAATAAGCGTGGAAAAACAGACATTTAAAAAAGGTATGCACACAAGAAGGTAAAAACAACGAAAAACGTAGATGAGGAAGAGTTAAGTGAATCGAAGAAGAAAAGGAGTGCGACAGCATTAATAGTGTTGAAGTATGTGAGAAAGATTTATTGTTTGCCATACAAGAAGGAAAAAATCAATCATGTTTCAAACTACCTGTGAAGATAAACACCGAGGGAGATGGAATTGGACACAGAAGCTTCAGTTTCAATGGCCATAGAGAGAGACAAGCTAATTTTTTTCATGGTAACAGGGATATTTTCTTTCAAAAGGGGGAGACTGTCTATATCAAAGATTATAGAAACTTGAGTAAGCCATGTTCTGGCGATAATTGAAACATGATTAGGAGATAGAAATTATGTATAGAGGTTGTGTAACACTAGTATTAGTGGAGAAGGCATATAGATCAGATTGTAAGGGTGGGTAGATTATACGATAACATTGGCTTTAGAGATGATCAAATTGTCTCAAAAATGAAAAAACAAGTAGTGAGTTTTGCTTACCCGTTGTGCCTACAGTCTTAAGGAAACAGATAAATCTAGTGTTAAAAAAGATATAACTGTATACGCACCTACTGGACTGAATACAACTGCAGAAACTATTTTAGATCCTGTATAGGTGTTTGAAAAGGGAACTCCAAATATTATTAAGACCCAGGAGAGGTATTCAACCTCCTAGTAGATTAAATTTTTAAAATTTAGGCTCAAGAGGGAAGATTGTAATGTATGTAAATGAGTGAAGTTGGCAGCTAAGTGGCGGCACTTCGCATATATATTGTAATGAGATAAGCCCACAAAAACAAGAAGCAGACCTCCGGGCGACGACAAAAACGAACCTGTAAACAAGTCGTAAATCAACTGCACTCATATACTGCGTCAGCGACAGAAAGCCTGGAATATGGTAGAAGAGAACCAGAATTTGCTGGTGTATCTCTAGACCTTTTGTCTGCACATATATACAGCATGTGTCAATTTTCATTAGCCATAGGCGATTAATTCATGCAATACGTGACAACATGGCACTCCCTACTTTCCTCTCCAATGCGAGCGCGAGCGATACAAGCTCAAGTTATAGCAGTAACTGTTGGACTGCTGACTTGGATGTTTGTAATGCGTTCTAATATTTACGCGTTGCAAGGTTTTGTTTTTCTTTTTCCCTTCAGTAAATGCAGAGAATTATTAAGCTGCGTTCACGCTGCATGACACAAACAAAAGCGTAATTCTAATAAAATTAAAAATAAGGTAAATAAAAAAGGATTCTGAAAATAATAATAAACTACTAGATCCGGAGATCGCGGCGGCCATTTGATGTTTCCCGTTCCAGTGATAGGACGGGTTTTATTGCAGACTAGTAGATCGCAACGTGTTCGCAGCTAAAGATTGAATGTAAAATCTGGTGGGGAAATCGGAGAAACTCGATGTAATGTCGATTGTTACCGGGATTGGTGACGGACGGTAGAGGTGACACGTTGCCATGTATTATTTGTATACGTATAAATCGCACGTAAAGATTGAATCCTATACCTAATGAAAATTGACACATACGGTATAAATGCCGCCGGTGGGATAAGGAATTAATTCAGTGAATAGTAGCCGTGCAGTTCAAATAAACATAAATAAGTGAGCGGTGCAGTTTTATTACATAAATATTACAGCCATAAATAGTAGTGATAGATATAAATACGTGTGTTAATTTATTCGTAGTAGTTTTAAGTGCGTTACATTTATTTTATATTTTTATATTGAGATTAGTTTTAAGTGTGAAAATATACGGACAATTTTAAAACAATATTGTTTATTTCGACCCCGAAAACGCAACAATATGTATAAAAACGCGGTAAAAGTCAGTTAACCATTATTAGCATCATGATTAGTGATTAGCATTCAAAAAGTTACTGCAAGTAAATGGGCGACGCCAATAGTAGTTGTAGAAAAACGAGACAAAAAAATTCGAATATGGGGGGATTATGAAGTTACAGTAAATTCAGTTACAAGAATGAAGCATTATTCTCTACCCAATATTCAGAATTGTTAACAACGCTAAAGAAACGACAAGTTTTTAGCGTTATCAATTTGTCCAACAGGTACCAACAACAGATGTGTATGCATAAGTTGTAGGAGCGTTTGGATAGATTTGCTTACTATATAGATGATATATTAGTTGTTAGTAACACTTTGGTAGAAGGAGAAAAATAAGTAAGAGAAGTGTTGAGCCGTATTGATAAAATTAAATGAAGAAAAACGTAATTTTTTCGAAAATAGTGTGACATATTTGGGTTATAAAATTGATGCAATGGTGTATGTACAACAAACAGATGGGTGAAATAAAGCAGTTTGTGATGCGCCTAAACTTCACATACTGTAAAAGATTTCTTGGGTTTAGTGAATTATTACAATTCTTACATAATACAGGTTGTTTACTAAGACCTTTGTATGAATTGTTAGCTAGTACAGGTTGCGTTTTCCAGAAATTGAGGAGCCATCAAAATGTGAAATTAACTATTTCCACCTGCAAATGAAATACCGACCGGAACCAGCAACGTTATTAACAAATAAATAGCCTGTATTAAACAAGGTATCAGATTATACAGTGTCTGAATGGTTTCAAGAAATTACATCTGTACGATTTAAAATCCTTTTTTTTAATAAAAAATTGGAAGTAACAATAGATAATGGTCGTATTGTGTGGGAACGAAGCCTAGTAATGCCGTAATGTCATAATCAATAAATATTAGATTTGTAAAGAAAGCTCTATTGAAAATTAAATGAGGAGACAATATTAAAAACAATAGAATAGCAACGCCACATAGAATAGATAATACGTATACTATTTAGTTATCGTGCCACACCATAATCAATAACAAGTCAAAGTCCAGCTGAAAATGCAATATGTTAAGGTAACTGAATTTAAGGAAGATGTGAAAGTATACATTAGAACGGTGAGAGGAAACGAAGTGGATACCAAGAATAGTGTTAAAAAAGCAGAATGACAAGAAGTAAATGGTGTAAGTGGGATCTCAGCCTAGGTATACTCATGCCCATTATCTAAAAATGAAGATGAATGAAACTGGTGGATCAACTAGTAAATATAAACAAATTTCAAAAGAATACAAACATATTCCCAAGTCATTTTGAGAAATATTACATACACATTTTTTGAAAGTACTCTTATTGAAAAATAGTTTTCTGTGAATATCTCACAAGTCATGCTTTCTAGACAGATATTATGAAAATATTTACGATTTTATAACAGTGGCTTTTTGCAGATTTCCCGAAAATTATGCATTCTATACAGATTTATCAACAGTATAAAAGTATTTAGAGCTGGATTTGGAATAATTTAATTTAGTTTCAAAAATCGTACCGGAAGTAACAGTAACTCATAAGCTTTTTAAGAAAATAGAAGTATTTAAAACTTAATAATTTGGAACAACTTTTATATAAACAATTCGGAATGCACATACGTATAAAAAAGTCGTGCCCACACCTATTTTTTTTTAATAAAAATCATAATGTAAGAACTTGAGCAATTTATAAATTGTGCTATGCAGAACAAATACATATTTTAAAATGAGTATTTTCCTAGAGTACTTCATTAGCCAAACTTGACCAAGGAACTTTACGTTCAGATTTTCTGAGGTTACTTTTGCTTGTGTTGTTTCCCTCCATAGTGACACAGTATCACTGGTAGATATTTATTAAATAATGCATAACTACTCTAAACTGGAAGTATATTAGAGATCATAAGTACTAATAAACAAAATTATTTATTTTCATATTTTTGATACAAAAATACATACATCTTTAACAAACATTAATAATTATTGCTATAAAAATATGTAACATTAAACTAATTATAAAATGTATATTTAAATAAATTGCTAAAAGTCTTACAAAGTATACTAAAATGTAAGAAGTAGGTGGGCATATATATATACATACAGCATATTAGAAATGAATGTTAAAACTAATCAACTTTTAAAGGCTTAAATTATTTTGACTAGATACATACGTAAAACTTAAGAAAAAAAAATAATCTAAGGATACTTTTAACATTCAGCTAGATAGATGAATATAAAGTAAATGTGTAAAACGTCTAACCTGAATAATAACAACCCAAATATAATCTGAAACTTCATTTTGAGGTTGGAAAAACATATCTGCATTTTTCTAAGTCTTCTGATTTAGTCTTTAAACACTAGTTGTGGTTTTATTTAAAGTCAAAATTTACTTTTACTATTATAGAGAGAAAAAAATATAGGTAACTTTTATTGTTTTAAGACAAACACAACGAAATTAAAAAAAAACTGTTAGACAGCCAGGCTATTACCAAAAACGAAAATTTCGGGGTTTTCAAGAAAGTGAAGGTTTAACTCTCTTTTGTATATATTCCGATAAAGAATTACCTGATAATATTACATTTGTTACAGTTTATACTGTTTTCGAAATCCAACACAAACATATATTTTAATAAAAGTGAATAACAGACTTTAGCGCCATTGAATAGAATTTTTTAAATGCTTTTCCTTTATACACACAATGCCACGTTAGTGTAATTAGAAAATCAATAGTTATGGCAAGCAATTATAGCCAACTACTAACAATAACTTGAATATCATCAAAACTAAATAAAAAGAAATAACTAGTATAGTTTATTTCAAATTATAAGAATATAACTTTGAACGGCTCTAATGCTTTTATTGCACCACCTTCTGTGACGATAATTATTATACCTGGTCTCCTTATTTAACGGGTACGGTTTACCTATTTGCAACGTATAAATCTAGGGGTCGTATTGACTATAAATTAGGGCCCTATAAGATAATAATAAAACGCTGTTAATTTCAAGTATATAATAAAAAATATCTATGCATTGGGTTTATATACAAAGAAAAAATTACAAATCGTGTGGCAACATGTGTAGGATACATATATAAAGGTAATTAGTTTGTAATACACAATAAAAATTTTATGTGTCACAGCATTTCATAAATCATCTTCTGTGATTGAGTCGTCTTGCAAATCGGTGTCTGTGTCCGAATCGTATTGCAAATTTATAATCAAAGGTGCTACTATTTTGTACATGCGCATATATTCGTCCTCTTTTGCTATTGCGTGTTTAACAGCATTTTTCCAATTTACAGCAGTTATATGTTTCATATCATTTTTTATGTGTGTTACACTGCTTTCACTAAATTTCGGTGTTTGATTTGTTCGTCTTATGGTATTTTTCAGTTGGGCCAGTGGCGGCTGCTGCAGGGAGGGCAACGGGGCACTGACCCCCCGTGACAAATTTCTTTTAACAGATAAATTAATTATAAATACCTAATTTGTATGTAATTTTTCTGATTTGTTTGATGACAAATAATATGTTTTCGGAAGTAACAGTCCGTCTTTTCAGCGCGTTTAAAAATCGTAGTCTGACGTAGGCTCCGGGGCATCTCGCGCGACTGCCCCGTCTGTATTAGAAATCGAGCGATGAAACTGGCGCGGGTAGCGCGCGTATATATGTAGGCGGCGGGGCACTACTCTATGGTGCCGGATCCGGGTGGCGGTCCAGTATGTAATATGCAGCGGTGAGTGTATGTTGTAATTTCTATCGGTGCAAATACAACTATGAATTGCGTTAGTAACATTAAGACAGAATTAAAAAATCTAGGTCTCCCTAGACCAGATTTATTGATTAAACTAGAAGATCACAATTTGAAAACTAATAAAACCGTGACGAGAAAATTCAACAGAAGCTCTTATAGTTTATCAGACAGGTTGTGTGGGTGTAATGTGCAAAATGCTTTTTTCTATTTCGGTGCTATAACGTTCACTTTACATCCGTTCTGGTTGGAAAAGTATTTCTTTATCGCACGCTAATTTTGTTGTTTTGACGTTGGTAACAAAAAAAAAGAACCAAATTATATTTAAATGTCAAAATGTAAGCCTTCAATGTAACAAACATGTGCAATAGAAGTTGTACAAAGAATAAAAGCACACATGCTAACATTTTATTTACTAATTAACAATATAAATTGTTAAGCAGAGTTGGATGATAAGTTTTCTGATGCTACTATTGTTTACTTCCAAGGTTGAATAGTACAACTGTTATAAAAGTTTGTTATTGATAATATGTCGGGACTATGTTGGCGAAGGATTTTGTAAATTGTCTTCTGCTATTTTGCGAATCTCTGGGGGCGTGCAAAATAGAAAAAATCAAGTGAACGGTGTTTTTCTACTTTGGAGAGAATAAAAACATTTTCTAGAAATACCATGCGGGAAAGCAGACTATGTGCCTTAGCAATGTGTTCCATTGAAAAACAATTACTGACATCAACACCAAACTTCAATGAATGAGTTATTAATCATTTTGCTGATCGTAAGGAACGGCGGATGGATTTTATTTTCAAACAAATTAATTAAATAGCATATTGTGTTTATTTTTTGTCTGTACTTAATTTTTGATATTAAACACTCAGACCCCCGGTGCCCTCCCGTCCCAAAAAATCACGGGCCGCCACTGAGTTGGGCCATATCAATTCAATGGGATTGAAAATGCAATGGTATGGTGGTAAACGCAAAATTGCATGTCTTGCTTCTTTGGCTCTGTTATCCACATAATAATCCTTTAAATATTCTTTTGTCTTCTTCACCTCTATTATTTTTTTTATAATGATCCTGAAAATATAAATCATTTGCTTCTAAAAATTCTTTAATATCTTTCTTATTATGACATTTTGTAAGAACTTTGTTCTGCTGTCGAGAATGATACGGAGCGTTGTCCATCACTATCACACTATCTTTTGGTAAATTTGGCAGCAAATTGTCACAAAACCATTCTTCAAATAAAGATGAGGTCATATTTTCATGGTAATCTAAACTCGAGGATTTAACATTCTTAGCAGATAATAGCGGCTGTCCGATCTATCCTTTTTTTCATATCGAAGTTTCTGTAACCTCGGGCTTTCCATAATTGTGCGACGTTTATCTATAGTGCCAAACTTAAAACCAGCTTTCTTTAGCGTCCGCCACAAGGTTGCTTTAGAACACTGAATATTTATAGGCTCATCACTGATTCTTTTATGTAAGCAGTCAAGTGTAGATACAACATTTCCTCTGTAGTAGGAGTATACTTGCTGCCTAATAGTATCAATTTCATACTCTTCAATTTTTCTCGGTGCTCCTTTGTCACTTCTTTGCTTTCGAGGCCCTGCGTTATTCTTAATTATCTTATATATTGTTCCAAAAGGCACCTTGGTTAATTGCGACGTTCGTTAATGTTCTGGGTTTGTAGTTCGTTATTTTCTTCCATTAGGGTATGATAGACATTGAGAATTATCTGTTTTGCATCTTCTGATATATGCTTTGTCTGTCGTGCTCCAACAGTCACTTGGAGCACGACAGTCACTATCCACATCATCATCAATACTTTCAGCAAAAGGTCGCCACATGTTCGTGAAGTAAAGAGAGAAGAATCAAACATTTATACAGCAGTAAAGATTGACAATAATAGACTCAGTATTAGATGTAATATATACCAACTCTCCTAACTATATTTACTTAAATTTTCTTTAATAAATATAATCACTTATTTCATCTAAATTGTAATTTAATGACTATTTAACTATATATTATAAGTACATATTCAAATTAATAACTGTTGGTACTTATATTATTACTAAATTTTATTTCATCTAAATTGCAGTAATTACAATTTACTTAAATTTTGTCATTACGCACCTCAGCAGTTTGTTTGCGTAAAAGATAATCGTATAGAGAGGGCCAGGTAGTTATTGCCGCAGGTGGTGCAATAAAAGCATTAGAGCCGTTCAAAGTTATATTCTTATAATTTGAAATAAACTATACATTCATGGTAATTATATCAGAGTACAGCCTTGCACGGGCCAATTTTTTAGGTCCGGGCCCGCCCGGGACTCGTCTTCAATCTAACTAACAACCAATTTGAGGCTATAGTAAAACCAAATGCAAGCTTTGAAAACGTGGTAACTGATGTGTCAAACTGAGAGGATTATTTACACATGATGACTATGTTATGGTCGTGGCGAGAACGAATAATTTCCTACGTCGTATAAGCTTGAAAAATTATTATTTATTTAATTTGGCACAATCTCTAAGTCATACAAATGTTATTTATTTATCCGTACCGTTTCGCGGGACCATATACATATACAATGAATTTGTAATCGAACTTAATAGCCAGATTTACGATATTATCGAACCTATGTACAGTGTACAATTCGTGGAAGTAAATAGTATTATTGACGAGAGTGACATAAGTCGTCTACATATGAAATATTGTAAATTGTTGGAGTATATTGTAAATACAATCAGGAATAAAGCGATTCGTATGTGAATTACGCTAATTTGATCAATGTGGAGACAACGGAATCAAGTGGATGTTTTTTTTCGAGGCCAGGAGCAATAATCATAAAGTACGGATTCTAGACGGATTGACCGGAGAAGAAGAGCGTCTTCATCATAGTTTAACCTTATTGCACTTGAATATACGTAGTTTGTTTGGTAAGGTTGGGGCCTTAAGAATTATTTTTAAATGACCTGAGGCCTCAGATTGTTAGGCTTACGTAGCATTGGCTAAACGGAGAGCAATTAAACTCAATAAATATATCCGGTTATCATATTGTATCATTTTGTTGTCGTACTGCTGGTCAGCACAGGGGTAGCTTAATTGCGGTACGCGACTATATGAGCGGATAGGTCAGTTTTATCTTGTTCTTCCGGACTTTATGGACGTTACTTTTCTTTTTTGTCGCTTGCTACTCTGGGAATTATGACATCATCCATTTTCTTTAATGAAACCTTATTAATTTTAGACAGAAATAAATAGCAGATTTTTTTCTGAATTCAGCAATACCGCATATGTGGTATTTAAAATTAGTAGTTTTAGAGATACGGAGAATCATAGGTATTAAAATGACAACAATAATTAAACTTCAAAATCAAAAGAGCAAATAGTAATCATTTATTCTTGGGACGATTAAAACAATAGAAATTTTACATTAATAAATGTTCAAATTGCCACCCATTTGTTTCCTGGCAATGATAAAGTCAGAGTTGAAATTCTTCCAAAACATTATCTCTCATTTCTTGGTCGATTTTTCTGCACTTTGACATTATTCTTTCTCGCAGTTCTGCAAAATCTCGAGGTTTTGTCTGATACACATGTGATTTTAAATAACCCCATAGAAAAAAATCAAGTGGGGTGAGATCAGAAGATCTAGCTGGCTATTCCATAGGACCACATCTTTCTATCCATCAATTAGGAAAAACTTCCTCTAGGCATTCTCTAACACGAAGTGAATAATGTGCTGGTGCACCATCTTATTGATACAGACATTAACACTCGGTAAATCTGGGTCCTCGGTATTTGGAAATAATATCGCTAGAGCCGGTATTAATTCCAATCTAGGAACTCTAAATACATCTCCCCATATAATTCTAATAATAGATCAAGTTTTTTATCAGAATCCACAGTAGGTCTTCCTTTACGTTGAACATCACGAACGTTACCATATTCTTCAAACTTTTGAACAATTTTGCTCACACAAGATTGAGTTATCGAACGAGCGGGATATTTCTCATTGAAGAGACGAACAACTTTGTTTTGTGATCTAACATTTTCTCCATATCCAATCATCATTAATATCTCAATCCTTTGCCTTTCTGACAGACGCGCCATTTTAGATATCGAAAGCGTTACATGTCAATTGTCATTATTGCCATTTTAGATATCGAAAGCGTTACATTTCAGTTGTCATTATCAGCACGCTTAATACTCTAAAACTACTAATTTTAAATACTACATAATAATATGCGGTATTGCTGAATTCAGAAAAAAATATACTTTTCATTTCTAGCAAAAAAATAAGGAGGTTCCATTTGAAAAAGAAATCTACAACTACTATATAAAGCATAGCTGACTCGTCCGCCATTTTGGAGATAACTGCGTCAAAATGTAGCCTATATGAGAACTGTCAATCTGTCCGCAATGACGTCATTGACAGCTAAAGTGAGCATACCGGTATAAGTGTATCGTGATATGAACTGACATTTATCTCCAAAATGGCCGACGAGTCAGCTGTCCTAAATATAGTAGCTATAAAGAAATCGATGACATAATAGGTCCCAGAGTAGTAAACCAAAGAAAAAAAATTACGTCCATAAAATCCGGAGGAACAAAATAAAATTGACGTGCGAGCTTTTCTCCCAAACAGCGGTAATAAACAAAATATGAATATTATTCCTTACTTTATTTACACACTGTATAGATCACCTAGTAGCAAGATGTGTGAATTTTTAGAACGTTTGACACTAATACTCGAAAAGGCTTTTGAAAAAGTATATGTACATAATTTTGGTGGGGGACTTCAATGTTGACAGTCATGTAGAAAGTAATGATATACAATTTGCTGTAATACATATTTGAATCATTTCAGCTATCTTATATAGTGCCGGAAGCGACTAGAATAGCTGCGTGTTGAGATAGAGTTATTTCCACTGCGATTGACTACGTGGTAACATATATCAATGATAGTCAATGCTACATTATGGAATCACATTTGTCGGACCATACTGCACAGTGGTTATTTTTGATTGCTCAGTAAAGAAAGTGGATAATTTATATAGATTATTTTTTTATGCGGAAATTTCACGACCATGCTTTTTCTTGCTTTCCGCTTGCTTTTTTATTATTTATTAATGACTTACCCTACCCAATGGTATTACGGTGGGACAAGTTTTTATGTATGCTGACGACACCACAATACTTATATCTGCACCGAATACGGAGATACCAAGACAGAATTTGTTGACGGCGATCGGGCAATTTGACGCATGGTGTAATAACAACCAACTGGGAATTAATTTCAGGAAAGCCAATTGCCTTGAATTCTGTCGAAAAAATACTGCAACCACATTACAGGATGTAATTCATTTCAATAATATTGACGTACAACTTAGTCAAAGTTCAAATTTTCTCGTCTTGTTTTGGATATGCAGAATCACTTGACTGTTCTAGCGTCGAAACTAAATAGGTGCTATTACTTGATAAATAATCTGAAATCGATGGTGGGCCCGGAATCTCTGTTGAGTATTTATTATGTATGTATTATGGTGTACCCATTATTGAATTACGTGATTGTAATGTGGAGACATACTTGAGCAATAATGGCTTCCAGAGGATTCTTATTACAGTAGGACGTCGAAAATCCGAACGTCAATAATTCGAACCGTCAAAAATCCGAACTCCTCAATAGTCACGTACTACCAAAACTAAATATCCTGTGATTTTTGCCAAGTAAAATAAAGCTTACGTTGAAGTCAGTTAATGCGTCATCTAATAACAATAGCCGCAGCTGTTTCTTATCGTAATTCGATAGGCACGCACATAATTTACTATATTCTTAAAGTTTCTTTTATTCATCATTTAGTTTTGCTTACTCCGTCAAGAAGTAGGTACGTTTTATTTTGCGGTATCTTTCATCTTTTGTTAATTTGAATTTTTGCACAAACATATTGTGCATGTAGTTTAGTTACATTCCCTACTCATACTTTAAAATTCAACATTATGGCATCATCATCGGCTTCTAAAAGAAAACAAAAGTTTTTAACTATCGAGTCAAAGGTAGAAATTTTAAATAGACTTGCAAAGGGTGAAAGCGCAACATCGTTAGCCAAATTTTACTATGTTGGAAAATCTACGATAACAGATACAAAAAACAAGAAAAAAGACATTTTACGTTTTGCTTCGAAGCTTGATTCCGATGATGGGTCAAGAAAACGAAAAACAATGCGGACAGCAAAGGACGCAACCCTTGATGATGCAGTATTTCTATGGTTCACGCAACGACGTAGTGTAGGCGAGCCAATTTCTGGACCTTTGTTGTGTGAGAAGGCTTTGGATCTGAATAAAAAAAATGGGGGGTCCTCCCGAATTTAAAGCTAGCACAGGTTGGTTAAAAACCTTCAAATCACGACATGGAATCCGGGAGCTCCACATTGAAGGAGAAATTTTATCTGGCGACTTTAGTGCAGCGGAATCTTTTAAAATAAAATTTAAGGACTTCATTGAAAAGGAAGGCTATTCAAGAGACAGTGTCTATAATGCCGACGAGACAGGGATTTTTTGGAAATCTCTTCCCAGAAAATCATTAGCGTCTAAACGAGAAGAGTCTGCTCCTGGATATAAAGTCAGTAAAGAACGAGTAACAGCTATGGTTTGTGCAAATGCAGACGGTACTCATTCTTTGCCGTTGTTGGTGATAGAAAAAGCAAAGAAACCGCGCTGTTTCAAAAATGTTGCATGTCTTTCTGTGACTTATAAAGCACAGAAAAGTGCATGGATGGATTCCAATCTGTTTACGGAATGGTACATTAACAATTTTATTCCGTCTGTTAATAAATTTAGAAAAGACAATAATAAAAGTGGAAAGGTTCTACTCCTTTTGGATAACGCTCCCTCACATCCTTCGGCCGAAATATTGAATAGTTTGGATGATAATTTCAAAATAATGTTCCTTCCACCAAATGTCACAGCAATTCTCCAACCTATGGACCAGGGAGTGATAGAAAAACTAAAGAAACTTTACAAAAAGCAAGTCCTCCGTCGTTTACTTTTGTCTGAAAATGACTGCAAAAGTGTCGTAACCTTCGCTAAGAAACTTCACTTAAAGGACAGCTGCCACATGTTAGCTGATGCATGGGACTCACTCACTGTCACGAACTTACAGAATGCCTAGAAAAAATTGTGGCCAGTCGTAGAAGCAGGAGAAACAAGTGACTCAAATAGAACTGATAGTGACGAGGAACAAATTTTAAATGAAATGGCCGCACTCTTTAGCACAATTAACGGATTTGAAGAATGTGATGCAGAAGATGCAAACGAATGGTTAAACAATGACACAAATTTAACAGGATGTACTATTTTAAGCGACGATGATATTGTTAAAAGTGTAAATGAAGCTTACCCTAGTGACAATGACTCCGATGAAACAAACCAAGATGTTAATGATACTGGACCTACCCACGCTGAAGCCTTTACAGCATTGGACACAGCATTAACTTGGTACGAACGACAAGCGGAATCATGTTCTACGCAATTACTGTTGTTAAAAAGAGTGCGAGATCTAGCAGCCGCAAAAAGTTGTTCAACAATAGTGCAAAGGAAAATTAGTGATTACTTTCAATAATATTTTCCTTAAAAATAGAGAGTAGAAGTATAACGTAAATGAAATATATTAGTGGCTTACGCTTCATGTTTTGTAATATGTATGTATCGTTCAATATTTTTCGTTGTATTTTTTAACTATCAGAAATTTTCTAATGTCATAATATAATGCATTTTAAGTGCTCATTATATGAATACTTTATAAATTATTGATAATGACGTCGTATATTTTATTTTCTGAAATCCGAACAAATCGATAATTCGAACACCACTAGTCCCCAATTAGTTCGGATTTTCGACGTCCTACTGTATACCAAAACGTATTATACGTTTAATTTTTAACCTACCTCCTTCTGTTTCATGTCGGGAGACCTTTAGGGACAGATCCTAACGGTGGCTTTAATTTATATATAAAAACTATTAATATATATACACAGTAATTGTAGGGACATGTCGACTTCTAGAATGGTACATATCTAGGATATTAGAAAGAACATGCATCTCGCACCGATTTTCCGCGGTCTGAGGCTTTCAAAAAATCGTCGACGGATATAACTTCCATGTCTCAGTGCTCATTATTTGTGAGGTAATGCACAATGGACGGGCTCATAGAAGATTTCTTAGCCGTCATAACCATGAGGGTCATACGAGAAGTTGTGACTTTATGGATGTTCTGAAAGAATACGAGTGTGTGGAAAAATATTACATACCTGTAAGTAAATTGATATCAGTGTGTACTGATGGTTGTCCGTCGATGGTGGGCGCAAGCAACAGTTTGATTGCCTTAATGAAGAGACAATGGAAAATATCTAATTTGCTGCCCGTTCACTGCTTGCTGCATCAAGAAACTTGTTAAATTTCGAATAACAAATTGAAGGATGTGATGAATACGGTTGTAAACATAAATTTCATTCGCGCGTGTGAACTTAATCATCCAAAATTTAAAGAATTATTTGAGGGATTACAAGCTAAGAAGTAAATAAGTAGAGGAAATGTTCAAGAACGGTTCTTTAATTTAAAATATGAAATAATTCTAGTCTATATCCCCAACTTCAAAACGATGATTGGTGGGAACTTACTGCTTTTTTGGCCAATATTATTATAAAGTTCAATAATATTAATTTAGATTTGCAAGGACCCAACAAGATAATCGGACAAATGACGAATAAAATACTCGCATTTGAAGCTAAACTGCAATTATATATAAATGAGCTTGCAGCAGAAGACTTTCCTAATTTTCCAACTGTTGCTACACTGATATCCGACGTATCCGTTGCCAAAAGTATTGACCAAGATATGATATCTTACATGCAGGAATTTCGCAGAAATTCAAAAAAGATTTAATAACGTCAGAAATGTCAAAAATTGTTTTATTCTCGTAGAAAACCTCTTGGATATTGAAAACGATGACATGAAATATTTGGATTTCCTAAAACACAGTTGATGAACGAAATAATTGAACTAAAATACGAAACACAACTCAAAGCTTATTTCACTGAACATCGTGAGAAGCAGGAGTACATTGAATTTTGGCAAAATGTGCCTAGCAACTATAAATGTTTACAAGAATGCGCACAATTTATTTTCAGAATATTCCTTTCAACATACCGCTGTGAAATTTCATTGAGCTTCTTGAAAAACAAATATCGTAATCGCCTTTCCACTCATTTACACGACGCAATGAGGATTGCATGTGGTCCCAATGACGTCGATATAGAAGAAATAATTAAAAAAGTATACAACACCATAAGACTTACATTACATTATTGCATAAAGTTTCATAAATAACATAATTTGTAGTTCCAAGAAAATACTCGAATACACTATTTTCGTTTACTTTATAAATGTATATATAATTTATATACATATGTGCCCACACCCATTTAAATAAAGGTATAAGGTCTGCTTGCTAATGTACTTACATAATTCTGCGGCCCGCAATGATATCTCACATTGCCCTATGTGGCCTATGACCAGAAAAGTGTGACGACCGCTGATTTAAAATATATTCCGCTCTAATAAGATGCACATGTGTTTTTCCTGTCCTTATGAGGACTATTTTTAATACATTTTTTTGTCAAGTTAAACGTTTTAATCATTTGATTTTTTTATATTAACAATGAAACGTTCATTCCTCAGACTAAATAAAGTATAAGTATAAGCAGTACAAAAATGGGCATAAAAAATAAATATATATATATAATAAAAAAAGAAAATGGATGTGCTTAAAACCACACAGCAGAAGTGTAAACTTCATCAAGGTGAGGTTAATAATACGAAATACACGCGTATAATATTCAGTAACGTATTAAATAAAACGTATTCGCACATTTATTACATTTACACATGTACACACGCGTATAATATTCAGTAACGTATTATACGACTGATGCGTCATGCTCTTCCATGTAACGGTCGGTTGGACGTATGTATATATATATAAATAGACGATATAAATACTCGCTTACGATCCCCGCGCTTGGTCAAATGGTTAAGTGCCAGCCTCTCACCCAGGCGGCTCCGGTTCACATCTGCTCTGGGACATGAATTTATTTATTCATTTAAATTTCAATTCAACTGAAATTAAATACCTCTATATGATATATTTACCATCTTGTTCCCTTAGTCGATTCGAGCCGACATTACCCGAACAAGCGTTACATATCCGAGCGTGACGGGTCAGTCTTGTTCAGTGCCTACAATCAGCGCAACGCGCCCAAAGAAGTTTACACTTCAAAAAACAATAATTGCAAAGTATAATATACAACTGTCTCACAATTCGCGGAACAGCTCCACATTACGCGGTGAAGTGGAGATAAAGGCACACGCAAATATTCAAAAAATTCATTGTAGAATATACTGGCCTTTTTATAAAGGAACATTTGGCAACACGTTTGACTTATCCTAATAATGGATAAGGAGAGTTGCCCGTATCCATGGGAATAAGAGAGAATAATGTGTAAATCCAGGACAACGTTGCCACAAGTTTTTTCAGGTAAAATAAGCCAAAAATGATTTTCTAGAAATGGTATAATTAGAAGACTGATTAATTACAAACCTGATTACAGTTGTTTAAAATTGTTACCCCACTGACCATATCAAAACCAATCTTTAAAATGTTTTACAATAATTTAGACAAACGACATCTAAAGTGTTAACTTTGAATATTAATTTCTTTGATATTAACAGCGATGGAATTTCTCCATATTTTTCTCATGATCCTTGGTCTCACATAATCATCCAGATGTTCCGCGAATTTAGGACACGTCATATATTAGTGATATTTAATATACTTATGCTACTTAAATAAGTAATAAATTTATATCATATAGTCACATATACACATTTACATTAGTCAGTTTCTCTTTTATTAATACATACCTAATAACACCAAACAGCAAAGAACTCACTTTCAAACACCTTCATTTTAATTGTCTCAAGAGTTACTTTTAGGAAGCAGTTTTTGTAATGGTTTTTGTACTAACTGTAGGTTGTTTATAACTTTTACATTCGATATCACTTTATTGGCCTTTAAATTGACTTGTGATGGTTGCAGTGTGAACGTAGTGCAAAGTACAGGCATCGGTTGTACAGATACTATATTTTTTTCATTTGCTGTTTGCGTACTTGCTTTATTATTTAGAGCATTTACTGAAACAAAACATTAATATTATTGACAGAAATTAAAAAAAAAACATTATTCTTGAATAAAGTTACAAAATGTTTAATAATAATAATAATAATAATAATAATAATAATGGTCTTTATTTTTTAATTAATTATTAATGCATGTGAAATTGTCGTTAAATATAGCAGCCCTAAACACTCTAGATTAATTTTGAGAAGGCTGTAGCTAATAGGAAGTCCCTAATTTCAACAAATTCAAATCACAACTCTCACTGTTATTTGAGATAGCAATTGCTCATTTTAACTCGACGGTTATAACAACACGATACAGCAGACTATCTCAATCGTATACGGGATAATAGCAGTTTTTAGACATCTAAACAGGGTAAATTCAGACGGAATCTAATAGTATCCAATCAAACTCTAAATTTAGAATGGTGTTAAAACTTTCCAATAAGAATACTTAATGATTTGCAATTATGTAAGTTTCTTCATAGTTTAAAATATAGTATAGACATTCGCTTTCAGGTATTGTCAAACAGAGTTATTAACAGATTGCCTATACTGCAATATTTAGAATAATAAAGAATGGTTCTAAAGAATAATTCGTCGAAATTTTTATAAACACAAATTTCAACGAGCTGCTACTTTCATTCGGAGGGCATAAAGACCGGTTGGTCTCGGTTACTTTGGTAATCGTTAAGGCATGTTAAAGGCGCTTGCGCGACCTGAAAACACATTACATAGTTAGAAAGTACAGGATATTGTTATTATTATCATTGCAATAAAGTAATGCTACCTCTTTTTATTATAACTCAATCATGAAGCACATAAAAAACTGAGGAGAATGTTGAAAACCGGAAGTTGCTTCCTTTCAATTTATGTATTTATTGCAAGTAATAATTTCCATCATATTATTATATTATATACATGTATTTCTTAATTCATTGCATATATGACGTTGAATTCCCTTTTTAAATGTTTTCAAATTCTCTAGCTATTATTTTTTAAATATCATTTCTTGTTTTTTCTAACATTGGAATAAAATAATAATAATAACAACAATAATATATCTTTATTACCCAAAAGATATACATCTAATTATAGGACAACAGCAAAAATAATTTCCATAACTCATGAACTAAGTATACAATAGCAAAAAAATAATGTACTATAATACATTAGTTATAAACAAATCATTTACTCATTAGTAAAGAAAGCGTATAAAAATTGATATCCAATTAATATCCGCGTATAACATAAAAATAAGTAAGCGAACAGATTAATAATCTGTTGTTTTACTTATTATACCATAGTCGTCAAATTTTAATTTCGGTTTGCACTTCTATCATATGTAGAAGATGACCTTATGATATGCAGCGATGCCTGCTTGCTAACAGTGGTGGGAGAGCAACGCAGTGGCGGGGGACCCCACGCCTTACATTTCATAGCAATCGTTTGTCGAGTGTTGCAGCCTCGCTTATGTTTATCTTTAGTTTATTTCGTCGCGCTCTTTTCCTCTTTCTACTTTCGTATCAGAAATTAAAATATGTCGACCCCGGTATATTAGGTATAATATACCTAAACATAAATAAGAAAATATATTGACACGTAATATAAACGAAACAAAGTAAATATATTTAAATAAGAAAGTACAAAAAGTAAAACAAACAAAATTCAGTAAATGTTCAAAGTGTTCACCCGTATTTTCAATATGTTTACTACTCGTCGATTAAGAGATTACAGCTACTTCAATTTCGGAGGCAGAAATTGTATTAATCGCATTTGTAATTCTCTGAATCATATTTTCATGTGTAATCGGCTTTTTGTGGTAAACTATGTCTTTTATTCTGCCCCGTACATAAAAATCAAGAACGGTAAAATCCGATGATCGTGGCGGCCACGGAAATAGCTTCAATCATGCTGAAACCACATATTAGCTCCACATTCCAATGACACACTTTCTAATAGTGGGGGTAAATTGTTTTCAAGGAATACATTTCTGTCATTTAGGTGTTTATTAAATATAAAAGGCCCAATGATTTTGTTTTCCACGATAACACACAACACGTTTACTCTCTACCACAGTTGATTGTCAATCTACTGAATCCAGTTGAAGTTGTTTCTTGACCAATAGCGCAAATTACGTACATTTAATTTCTCGTTATTTGCAATGGTTGCTTCATCAGTCCATAAGGTTTCAGACAAGAAGATCCTATTTTCTTGCATCATTTGCTTTACCATTGGCAATAATTTAACCTGACGTAGCAATCTTGATCTGATATGGCTTGATAGTTTCATATAATACACATGCAACTTGTGCTCCATCAATATACTTCTAACACACCAACTTGTTAAATTAAGATCTCTCGACATGTCTTTGATGTTTGTATGTGGATTAGTTTCAACATAAACTAACGGGAATAATATATTCTTTCGGGATAATATAAGGAATATTGCCGGGAAGCAAGAACTGCATTTTCAAAACATTGAAAATATATGCTGATCATGCCACAAGCTTCAACGTTCCAATATTGCATAATGCAAATTTAAAAATTATGTGCAGGTGTCCAAAAAGGCTTAATTTGCTTAATACGTACAGCACGTTAAACTGCAATTGACAATAATATTTTGACATTTCGATTTTCATAGCCCACCTTGGAAATCTCATAATACTGTAATTCAGTATCACGCGATATTGTATGATGAAAATTTAAATAAAAGCAACTTATACTGTTTAGTATTATTATTTTATTTCAATATTTGAAAAGACAAAAAATGAGATTTAAAAAATAATAGCTTGAGGATTTGAAAACATTTAAAAGGGGAATTCAACGTAGTATATGCAATGATTTAAAAAATTGGTGAGAAGACTGAAATGAATACATTTATGGAAGAGTGTGATAAAAATTCCAATTAAAACAAACTATAGGTACACTGTCTAGTCACCCTATTAAAATAAAAATAAAATTATTACTCGCAATAAATAACTAGATTTATATTTATTATTATTATTTTTCTGGATCGTCTTCGTATGATTATATCTTCAAGAAAAAAGGTAGCAACTTCCGGTTTTCATCATCCTCTTCAGTTTTTTATGTGCTTCAATATTATGATATTAAAAATATATTCTTCCATATACAATTTTAAAGCAAAAACAAGTAATATACATACATTAAAAACAGGGCTCCCTGTTATTTTTTTGGACAATCACGTAATTTCCTACTACATATACTTCAATTTTCTGTTAAATTCTCTATCTAATGAAACATACTACAAACATTAAAATCCGTTACGGCAAACCGAAGTTATACCTACTTTTGAACGCAGACATAACATGTTGTCAGTAAAATTTTTAACCTATCTTAAACTTGAACATAATGAAAAATTATCGAATTTTTGATTCACCTTGAGAATTGTGCCCCCTTGCGATCATTTTGGAAACTTAAAAATATTTTTGTTGAAATTCTCGTGGTTCGTCTTACTATCAAGATTTTTCCGCCAGGTTGTACGGTAAACGGTTGCCGAGATATGGCCGGTGGCCGAGCTTAAACAGACACCCGGGTTGCTCATTAGTGCGTCAAAGTCCAATATAAGCGTTCTTTAAGAGTACTGAGGAAATTTATTCTATAAAAAGTGGCACAGTAAGAAAAACACACATTTTGAAAATAATTTGAATTATACACGGTATCGCGCGTTCTTGTTTACCGTTCTAATACACAGACATCTCTATCTGTTTCGCTTACTCTACAGGTATCGCGATAATGCAGACGCACGCGGTCTTATGGTATATTTATTAAGAGTACAAAAGTATTTAGAATTGGATTTCCAATATTTTTTGTATACATGAAATTTCAAAATTCGGACCGGAAGTAGCACTTTTATTCTTAGCGAGTAGCACTTTTCTTCGAATATCTTGCAAAGTATGCATTCTATAGCGATTTATTAAGAGAATGAAAGTACTTAGAATAGGATTTTGAATAAGTTTTGTATAAAAAAATTCTTAAAATTGTATAGTTTGAAACGCTCATACGTATAAGAAAGTCGTGTGGTGCCACACCTCATTTTTTTAAATACAAAATTGTATAAATGATTTTGTCGCGCATGTCATATTAGGATGAGAATTGCCCAAGATACGAGATTCCTAAAGGATGAGTATACTTGTGTACAAGTTTAGAAACATTGATTTTCTTGCCTATAACATGTGTACTAGACCCTAACATACAAATAAATTGTGATGGAAACTTAATTATTAAATTTAAAATGTGAATTCTTAATATTCATTATAGAGTTGCAACAACAATTAGCAACATAGAATAGTAATTGTGGATATTTGTACTAATTGATTTTATTAAAATGGATTTATTAAATACTCACAGTCGCTTGACAGAGAACAATTACTATGTTTTAATAACATAGACTTAAGTAATATGTTTTCTTCTTTCAGTTTTTGATTCTCCATTATAATTAACTTGTTATCCATTTTCAATCTTTCAATCTCTTGTTCCATTTGGTCTAACCACATTTTTTTACGTTTCCTACTTCTCATTTGTGCCATTCTATTCATTGCTCTACGTTTCTCTACTTCATTTAAATTTGAATCATAAAATTCTACATTTGGTTGAACACTTATTTTACAATCATCAGGATCGGCACCTATACTTTTTAATTTTGATTTTAAATTAATTCGTTGACGAGTTTTTTTTATTGCAGAAGCTGATAAATTTACACCTTTCATTTTAAGGTCAAGCGGTTTGGTTTCTGCCTTCTTCTTATTGTGTAAAACTTCTTTGATTTTTTCTTTCACATCAGACTTTGATTTATGGTTATTTGACTTCAGTAAAAAATTATTCAAATTCTTTTTGACAATAGAAAGATCTTCAACTATTGTGTCATTTGAATTAGATGAGCTCAATTCATATTCCCTCTCATTAGATGTACTTAACTCTGTAGAATATAAAAAATTGCTTTCTTGAATTTCTGAGCATTCTTCTATTGGAGATAAACATTCATCTTTACTTATAGAATCTTGTGAATCAATTTTTAATATATGGTTGTCAATTGTGTTTGATTCATCAAAATGTTTGTTAGATGTGTGTGTTGATTTGTTCAAAGTACCCTCTGATATATGAAGTATTTGAGGCGTATGAAGTGAATCATCATTTGGCGAATCATGTATATGTACAATCCCTGTCTTTGAATACTCAATAGCTTTCCTAAATGTTTCCTCAAATGGATTCACATTTTGTAAATCTTGAAAAAGTCCTACTTCCTCACAATTTCTTATAAATCGTGTTGGAGTTGGGGTTTGATCTGAAACACAGAATTCATGATTAAATAAACAGGTTAATAAAATGTCATAATAGTATACAAAGAAATTAAATAAACTACTAACCAGCAGCTATATTATTCCTACAAGCTAAACCCAAGTTTAACACCATATCGTGTTTCTTTCTATGAACAGTTAAATGATCCTCGTTTGTAAATGTCATCTGACATCCTGCACTTGTACAAGCAAAAGGTTTATCATTTTCTCCCATTTCATTAAGCAACTTTACATAAGGGTTCACTAATTTCAGTGTTTATTGTATTAAAATAATAATAAATTAATATGTAATAGATCATTATCTCAACTGCATACAGGTAAATAATATGTAAAGAAACCCTTACAGGTGCTAACAAGATAATCTAAACATACGATATGGATAATGCCTTAATAGTCTCTTCTAAATAAGTTTTAATCAAAATGATCAAAACGACTCCTAACCACTTGTCAAGGTTGACAATTTAAAGCAAAGTTAACCTCAAAATATATCAATTGTAAACTGTTTGTAAATATATCAGCGTTCACTTACCGTTGTATATTACTTTTAGATCCATTTACCAGATATACCATAAAATGATGTATGTGTAGAAAAGCCCATTACTTATCTGGAAACGTTGTTTCCCGAGGTCCTACTTTTTCAGAAATTCTTGCAAAACATGAATTCAAATACATCTAGTCATACACAGCGAGTTCGTATTTTATATAAGACCATATTAAAATTACATAGAGGCTTGCCTGAAGCAGTGCAGCACCTAGGAAATTCTTATGCAAAGGATGAATTCCAAAGGCATAAAAACTGTTCTCCTAAACAAAGTGCAATATTTATGAATGAATGGACTGTAAGTACATATTCATATCGAATTAACTATTGTGACAGTATTATTTACAGGATTATGCACTAACATTGGCTAAACAAATAGGCATAAAAGGACCAACAACAGGATTCAAACAAGTAGGAAAATACTTATCGGAAGAAGATTTAAAATGCTTTCGAAGTGAACAAATTCAACAATTATATGAGTTAATGGTCACTGCAACGAATAAGGTGGATACAACTAAAAGATAACAGATATAAAATTTTGAATTTAAATAGGTATTTATCATACTGTTAAGATGTAGATATAAAATAAAGATATAGTAGATAAGTATGCAAAAATTCTTTTATCTTTTATCATATGCATTATTTCATTGCATAAATGGTTGTAAATTAATTCTGATTGAAATTCTTGTTTTATTGAAACAAGTCGCACACCGGCAGCTACACTGTCATAAGGCGAAAATTGTGTTTTGTGAGCAAATGACGTTTAAAATTATTTTGTAATATTTAGCATTCGATTTTTCTTTCATAAATTGAGAGATAATGTTTTTATCTCTGTTTAAGAAAAAATGAGGTGTGGCCACCACACGACTTTCTTATACGTATGGGCGTTTCAAATTATACAAAACTATTCAAAAACCCATTCTAAGATATTCGAAAGAAAGTACCACTCGATAAAATTGCTACTTCCGGTCCAAATTTTGAAATTCCGTTTATCCGACTCCAGCTTTAAATACTTTTGTACGCTTGATATATATACCTATAGAATGCATAATTTCCGACATATTTGCAAAAAATCTATTTGATAAGAGTAAAAGTGTTACTTCCGGTCCAAATTATGAAATTTCATTTATACAAAGAATATTTCAAATCCAGCTCTAAATACTTTTGTACTCTAGATAAATATATATAGAATGCATAATTTACGACATTTGCAAAAAATCGCCATTCAATAAGAGTAAAAGTGTTACTTCCGGTCCGAATTTTGAAATTCCTTTTATATAAAAGGTATTGATAATTAAGTTCTAAATACCTTTATACTCCTAATGTATCTGTCTAAAAAGCATGACTTGCGAAATATTCGCAAAAAACTGATTTTCGATAAGAATAAAAGACCTACTTGCGGTAGAAATTTCGAAAAACTTTTTCAATAAATTTTTTTTAAATTTAATTTTGAGTGCAAATGAATTCTTTATAAATTTGTTTAAATTTAGCAGTGTTGACGATATATTGGCAAAATTCGATTTTTTCGTTGAAGTAATCTACTACTTCCGGTCTGCCGATTTTAATGGAAATCTAATCAGATCTCAAGAGGAAGATTATACTCGTGAACACAAAAGTTGAAATTGATAGCTACAGCGGTTTGATCGCTATCGTGATCACACACACAGAGAGAGACAGCCATTTTTTAAAAACCACTTTTTTGGTATCAGAGGACTTGAAAACGTGCACACCCGAAAAAATCTCGAGGTCAAACATTTACATCATCACATTATTCCTTATACTACATGCTAAATATTACAATAGTTATTTACGGACCAAGTGCGGGAAGACTATTGTTCCCGCATGAGCGCATTTTGAAAGCACGAGCGACCGGTGCTTTTAATTGCGCTAATTCGTAGAAGAAGTCTACGCAAACGGTTTGTACAATATTTTTTGTATGAACTTTAAATTAAAAAAGTATTATTTATTAAAGTGATTGGTTTTATACCTAACCTAAAATAGATTACCTAATTAATTTCAACATTTCATGTACCGCTCAGCACAAATAAGTTGAGCGGTGATCGACGAAGATCAAGAAGTGAGAGAATGCACTATAGAGATGATTACAGCTGTTTCAAATACATGCGTGTACACCCCGCTACTACCAGTCACACTACCAGTCTCCCCCTTGTCCTTTGCGCATATGACCTTCACTGCTCTAGTTATATGTGCTGAGTTGTACGTACATATTACCCACATTTCCATTAAGTTTAAGTTATTATATTCTTGCATATGACTTTTTTATTCTCATTTTTGTAGTGCATTTACCGCGTTTTGAGTTTGATTATAATTAACTGTCAATTGCTTGAGAAATCGTCAAATAGATGGCGCCAACAAATTTGTTGGAAGAATTTTTAGCAATTACCCCCCATTTCCCTAACTTTTAGTAAAGAAAAGTGAAGGGAAGTATGTAGTATCTTAAGGCCGTTTGACACTTACTTAAATTTCATACAAAATTAGGAATTAAATTTACATCATAATTTACATGTAAATTTAACACAGTATCATACAGAAACTTTTGATAACAAATTTAATTACAAATTTACATGTGAATTCACTAGAAATGCCTGTTTGCCACACATCAACTTTTTGCATAAAATTTGCTAACAAATTTATAATTAAACATGCGCACTAGCTACTAAATATTATGATTTGAGGTTACGGTTATGTTGGTTTGTTTGCTTTTTAAATCAATATTGGACACTATTGGATTTGTTATGGACGCAGTAGACGACAGTTTATTACTTCTAACTACTACTATAATAATCGCAACAACCGTAGTTGTAACGGCCCGTGGTAAAAAACGTAAAAAAGTCATGAGCTCGATCGTGGTTAAATCGAAAAAGAAAAGTCTTAGACTTACAAGTGTACAATTTAACGATTTACTTAATTTAATTGAAAAAAATATTACAAAACAAAAAACCTTTATGAGGGAAATAAATAAAGTGCGTGGGATCGTGCATGTCAATTTTTATCGTCTTTGGTTTTCACCGCATATAAACCAGGATGCTTTTGATATTCATTAATTAATGCTCGTACTTGATCGTTTGACCAATATGTCTTTTTTATATACTGTTGATCAAGAATCAAGATACCGACAATAAGTACAATAATCAGCAATAACTAACTTCTACCAAACGTGATATCGCAGTGTATTGCAGTGATATTCAATTTACCTGCCCATATCGATGCGCGCGCAGATTTACTAGAAACACCCACCCAGAAAATAGAACATGTTCTAAATAATTTACATGTGAATTAACAACCAAATCTACAAGCTAAAATTTATGTATGCCACGATATGAATTTATTACAAAATTTGCGTGTGAATTAAGTTGTGAATTTTATTTAAAATTTACGTAAGTGTCAAACGGCCTTTATAGACTAAATATTATTACTACAAAGTTCGATTTTTTAAAAGTCCCAAAGAGCCAGTGTTTTTTGCAATTTTTACAATCGAGCGCTTCACTTGACCAGCAAGGAATATTTCCCGGTGGACACGACTGTAAAAATTGCAAAAAACACTGGCTCTTTGGGACTTTAAAAAAACGAACTTTATAGTAATAAAATTTAGTCTATAAATTACTACTTCCCTTGATTTTTTTTACTAGAAGTTAGGGAAATAGGAGTAATTGCTAAAAATTCTTCCAACAAATTTGTGGCGCCGTCAATTTGATGATTTCTTAAGTAACATTCACATTGACAGTTAATTGTAATCAAACCCAAAAAGCGATGAATTCACTATAAATATAAGAAAAATTACGTCACGTGTAAGAATATAATTACTTAATTTAATGGAAATGTAAGTAATAGGTGTACATGAAATGCTTAAATTATTTAAGTAATTTATTTGAGGTTAGGTATGATACTAATCACGTTAGTCAATCATATTTTTTTAATTTAATGCTCGTACAAAAAATATTGTACAGACCACTTGCGTGAAGACATCTTTAAGAAGCACTCGCTTCCTTCGGTCGCTCGTGCTTTCAAAATGCGCTCATGCGGGAACATAGCCTTCCCGTACTTGGTTCGTAAATAACATTTGCTAGCAAAACATTCGCCTTATGACAGTGTTGCTGCCGCTGTGCGATGTAACGCCCTTAACCCTTTAATATGTATTTATAAAACAAATTTTCTTAGGAGTTGTAACAAGAGATCCAAAATGATTATCCATTTTGCCTCGTTATGATACATCACACGGACACGGTGTTGCCTTAGCAATTAACAAATTTCTAAAATTTACATGTTGTGAGTGTGCTCTGCTGTCATATGCCAGACATTTACTGACATTATATTTCCATTTTATCAATGAAATTTACATTTGGAAAAATTCAGATGTCCCAATTAAGATTTTTTGCTAACCGACGGTACCTACAGTCGAAAGCAAAAATAAAGTACACAAGAGATCTCGTACTTTGTAAGCCTGGCTTTATTTACTTGTCATTAGTGTCAAGTCATTATTCTATGGAATATCCATGGAATATCAAAACATCTATCTGAAATAATACGAATCAAAATACTAATTAAAAAACATCCTGAAGAAATATATGCATTAATATCTGGTTATAGAGCCGTTTTTTAAAACTTCTTGCAATCTATTTGGAATAGAGTTATAAAGGACTTTAATATCTTCATTTATGGAAGGCATTTTTGTAATAGTTTAATATCAACGGTAAGGTTGTCAATTTTGATAGATAACTAAATTTTGACAAGTAACTTCGAAGCCGCTATTACATTAATCATTTTGAAAAAGTATATGACAGAAACCCGTGTTTTTGTCCACTTTTTTTTTTGCTTTCGACTGTATGTGCCGCGTTTTTAAAACTGTTCTAAATTTTCAGCAAATAAAATGCCTGTTGACTTGCTCTCGCAACCGACATGCGCGACTAAATTAAAATGGCGTCAAATTTGACATGTTGCAAAATGTTACCTTCAAGTAATATAACCTACAAAATCCATTTCTGACTCAAATAATAATAATCATATCTTTTGACATTTGCCCCAATTTTCATTTGACTTTTGTTATAATTGTCAACAGTGCTTGCCTGCTAAACAGTAGGGGTGCGTTCGGATTAGCGGTGCGTTTGTTGAGAGAAAATACGTCTGGGTAATAGGTCAGGGTTACAAGTACTATACCGCATGTGTAAAATCATATTGGGGATAGGATATATGTATACTAGGCACACCGGCAACAACACCCAATCGTAGCCGTAGTCATGGTACAAGGATACAAGGTATGCTTTTGCGCATCTCTGGATGACGCGCATTTATCGAAAAAAATGTCACTTGACAACTCTGACAGAAAGCATTTTCCAAGACTCCCTTTAACAACTAAAATTGTATATGGAGATCGTGTCGAACAGCGTCGTTCTGTGTTTGTGAGAGGAGGGGGTCAATGGTAACAATGCCTCGCTACACACCAGAAGAAAAACTGCAAATTATTAAATGGTACTATAGTGGTCATTCTGGAAAGGATTGCATAAATTTATTTCCGCAAATATTTGCAGATAGACCCGTACCCTGTGAGCAAAGCATATTACATATTTTGACGAATAGCTTTGAAAAATTTCTTTGTCTAAATAATTGCACAAAGTGTAATCCTAGAGAGGTAAATCCACTAAAAGCTAAGGAACGAGAAGAGCGAGATATAATGATTTGTAGCGCCCTCGAAGTAGAGGATACAGAAGTGTTGCTGAGGAATTGGGTGTGAGTAATAAAACCGTCGCGAACATATGGAAACGAAATAAATTAAAATGTTTCAAATACTCGAAAACGCAAGAAATATTTCTCGATGACAATTTTAGAAGAATGGGGTTTTGTGAAACCGTAATGAAAAAGACAAATGAAAATGAGAATTTCATCGCAAATATTGTATTCACAGATGAATCGTCATTTCCATTAAATGGAAAGCACAATCCTTCTGTTGTTCGATATTGGGCTCGGGAAAATCAGCACAGATATTTTGTTAAACACATCCAATATCCCCAGAAAGTGAATGTCTGGGCAGGTATTTTGAGTGATCATTTGCTTGGTCCATTTTTTATTGATGGTACGTTAAATGCGGACAAATACCTCGATATGCTACAGAATCAGATACTTCCCGCTATTGATAATACCGGAATAGATCGGGATATTATTTGGTTCCAACAGGACGGTTGTCCTGCACATAATGCGGTCACAGTGGAACAGGAAACATTCGTTGACTTCCGCGATATCCTGATCTATCGCCAAATGATTTCTTTTTGTGGGGATACATCAAAAATAAAATATACAGTGCACAAGCTGGCAGGCTAGAAAACTTAGATATTTTGAGAAGGCTAAGCATAGATGCTCTTGAATCCGTAACAGTCGATGTGATTCGTAATGTGCGAGAAAATTTTTATGATAGGCTCGGACAATGCCTTGCTGCTGAAGGATGCATTTTTGAACCTATGCAACATTTTATTTTTTAGTATTGTTTAGAGTATATTTTTTATTTTCATTAGAATTCCGTTTTCAATAAATTTATTGACTAATTTACTAAGAATTAATGTTTATTTAGAAATGTGCTTTTATTTTCTTACTGTGTTGTATTGTATTTCTGTTAAAAAGCACTTTATTGAAATAGTGTCCTGTGAATTCACAACTTTATTGAACTGGTAGTACTAGAGGTCGAATGCGCGTCATCCAGAGATGCGCAAAAGCATACTTTGTTTCCTTGTACCATGACTACGGCCACGATTGGGCATTGTTGCCGGTGTGCCTAGTATACATATATCCTATCCCCAATATGATTTTACACATGCGGTATAAAGGATAGCTGACTCGTCCGCCATTTTGGAGATAATTTTAAGTCGGTAAACACTCCGTGCGTTCAGGGAGTTACGGCGCTGGAAGCGTATACCGCTAGAGCTTGTGGCCAGCGCCTGAAGGCCTGAAGTCATTGAACGGGTCACAGTAGTACATTTTAAAATTGTTGCTTGGACATGCGTACGTGTGCGTACTTTTACTACTTCTGAAGTCTGACAGCGGCAATATGGTGTTGTGAAGTTTATTATTATTTAATTTAATTATTATTATTATTGTTTGAAGTATGAAGACGTGACATACTGCTATGGTTTTTTATATATCATGGATAAGTAAAATTAAATAAATTGATTTATTTCAAATTTATTTTTCTGTGGGGCAAATGTTTTGGTACACTCTGTATTTTGGTTTCTGTTTAAGAATTTGGGAGGTATAGTAGTCTTTTGGTAATCTGTGTATATTAATATTTATTTTGTTATTTGAATTTAAAAAGAAAAGATGCCTGAAGATTATTTACGCTCTTCAACTTGATATTAATATAGTACCTATACATGTGCGAAGTTTTAGACGTGGTAGGGGGATGTGTGACTTTCACTTGTCCTGCCGTGTGATATATGAAGACATTAAATTTTGGTCTCCCGTCAAGTACAGTTCAATTAAAGATATGATGTTTGAATAAAATTTGTTAAAATTTCATTATTTTACGGAGCCAAGATTTAATCAAGTTTGTGAATTAGTTTTATTGCTGTTATGCAAGACTGTTTCCTAAGATCACGATTCCTGACGTGAACATTGTACAGTCTCGCCGAGGGAACCTGAGAGAGAGAGAATTTTGTTTTATGAGCTAGATCGTGGCAACCCTATAACAATTGTACTAATATCATAGCACAATTAAATTGGCTGAACCAACGTGGGGCAGAAAAGCAATTATTTTGGCTGAATCAACGTGGGACAGAAAAGCAATTATTCTGGCGGCAATCAAAGTGTGGCAGAAAAGCAATTATTTTGGCTGGAACAACGTGGTTTGAAAATGGAAGGAAGTGGAAATTTACAAGGCGCTCAACAAAATTTGGATGTGTTAAACAAAATGGAGGGAGAAAAGAAAATGGAATGGAGACAACCAGCAGGGTATGAGAGTGATGAGTCGCAGGAGCAGAGTCAGGGTATGGAGTCTATCTTAAAGAAAAAAGAAGAAGGAGAAAATAAAATGTTGATGGAAATGATATTGGAAATGGGAGAAAGAATGGACAAGATGGAAGAAAGGATGCAAAGAAATTTTGAGGTAATTATGGCAAAGTTTGGACAGGTGGATGGTCAAATAAAGAAAATAGAAGAAAATAAACAAGATATTGAAGAATTAAAAATTAAAGTTGATGTAATGAAAGAAGAAATGTTAGAAAGAATGAATATTATTGAAGATAAATGCATAAAAGTGCTACAGACAGATGTATTAAATGGAAAAGAAATGGAAAAGGTGGAAGAGAAGATAACAGCAATAAAAAATGAACAAATTCGTGGAAATGGTGAAATAATAAAATATATTCCGATGCCAGTAGCAGATGATGCTTTGCCTAAGTTTTATGGATCAACATCAATAAATCCGATGGGTTTTCTGAAAAATTTGAAGGCGTGTTTGGAGAATGTTCCAGGAGATGGTAGAAAGCTGCAGATGGTGAGAAATTGTTTGAAGGATGATGCTCTTATCTGGTGGGACATGATTTCTGACGAGGTGATGACGTTCGAGGATTTTGAAAAGAGATTCACACAGCAGTATTGGGGACAGATGGCACAAATGAGGGTGAGAAAAGATTTATTATTTGGTAATTTTAAGAAAGGAGGTTCAGATAATCGTGAGACATATATAATAAAAAAATATTCAATTTTAAAATATTTAACTCCTGCTACGCTAGAAATTGATTTGGTTACACAATTAGCATGTCATTTTGATTTTGAAGTAAGTCAGGCAGTGGCCATACAAAATATAAAGACCATTAGTCAATTTATAGAATTATTGAGGAGATTAGATGATGCTGAGTATGGAAATAGATTTCAAAGTTTTAATATGTTAAAATATGATAGAAATGGTATAAGATATAGAGAGCAAAGAAATGTTAATGATAGAGAAAGAAATTCACACAATTATAACATGACAAATAGATTTGTGAGACCACAGGTAGAAAATGAAAATGTAAATTGGAATAGAGAGAATGATAGAGCATGTCAATTAAGAGAGCAAAATAGAAATAGTAATTATATACAGAATGAAAGAGTAAATAAAAATTTTTCATATAATGGTACTAAAAAAGAAAATAGTAGAGAAAATGTAGAGAGAGAGGAAAAGGCAAAGTGTCAGGATTTTTAGATAGGCCAACCAAAGAGATAAGTAGTATGAATGCAATGTTGGATAATGATTCAGATAGTTTAGATAATAAGATGTTGCCACATATAAAAGTTACTATGGGAGGAGTGAAAGTAAATTGTTTAGTTGATACGGGGAGTGAAATTTCAATCTTGGATGATCAAATAATAAAAAAATTAGAAAGTATGAATGCAGGTAAATATATACCTACAAGAAAAATTACAATTGTGTCTGCGACGAAAAAGATAATAGCAATGGTAAATAAAATTTATGTAGTTGAATTTATGGTAAAAGATAATAAGTTTTTGGGAGAATTTATGTCAGTCAAAGGTTTACAAAGAGATGGTATTATTGGAATGGACCTGTTAGAGAAAATAAAGGCAGTAATAGACATTGAGAGAAAATGTATGGTGGTGGAGAATCAAGTAGTTTCTTGGTTTCAGCAGGATGAAGTAGATGAAGAAAATGAAAAGATTATAAATAATATGGAAATGGTATATGAAGTAAAAGAAGGTATAAATAGTATAAATGGTGAAAATTATGAAGAGGTTGAAGAGGTTAAAGAAATAGAGTCCAATAATATGTGTATCGAGGTGCCTGAAGATGTAGATTTACTTGAAATTAATGTTGAAGAAAAATATAAAGAAAATGTCAAAGATATGATAAAGAAGAATATTTCCTTAGTAGATAAATTTCCCTGTATTGCTAAAAATTATGTACATTCTTTAGAAGTAGATGAGTCGAGACCATTTAAAATTAAAAATTATCCAATTCCCAAAAATATGCAAGAGAAGGTGAGAGAAGAAGTAAGAAAGATGTTGCGAGATGGTGTTATTGAGAGAGGCGTCACGAGGTATGTCAATCCGCTGGTGGTGGTTCAAAAGAAGTGTGGAGATATTCGCTTATCTTTGGATGTGAGAAGGTTGAATGATCGTACCAAGATGCAATTTGAGACTCCTGTAACTGTGGAAACGTTATTATCTAAGTGCAACGACGCTATGATTTATACTAAGTTGGATCTAAAAAGTTCTTTTTGGTTGGTGCCTTTAGAAAGAAAGAGTAGAAAATATTGTGGTTTTATGGTAGATGGAGCTGTATACTAATTTAAAGTGGTACCATATGGACTAAGTAGCTCGTCTGCTGCTTTAATTAGAGCAATGCAACAAATTTTAGAACCTTATGAATCGTTTGTATCCCATTATATAGATGATATTTTAATATTTAGCAAGACAATTGAAGAACACATGGAACATTTAAGGAAGGTAATAGAGGTATTAGCAAATAATGGTTTAAAAATTAATATTAAGAAATGTGAGTTTTTTAAAAAGGAAATTAAATTCCTTGGATATAATTTAAGTTTAAAATATGTCAGTGTGGATGATTCTAGGCTGGAGGTTATAAAAAATTATCCTAGACCTAAGAATGTGAAAATGTTGAGAGGTTTTCTTGGTATTGTGGGTTATTATAAAAGATTTGTTCCGTATTTGGCAAAATTATGTGCACCATTGTATGAATTATTAAGAAAGAATGAAAAATTTATTTGGTCTAAAGAAAGAATAGATGCTTTTGAAAAGATTAAGAATGAATTTTATAATAGTTTGTTATTAGTACTGCCTGATTTTTCTAAAGAATTTTTATTAAGAGTTGATGCTAGTGATTCTGCTATAAGTGGAGTTTTAATTCAGTTAGATGATGAGGGAAATGAAGAGCCTATTTGTTTCATTTCAAGGCTATTAAAAAAATATGAATTAAGATATACAGTGGGAGAAAAAGAGTTACTTGCTGTTGTGCATGCTGTAAATAAATTACGTTTTTATTTGTTGGCTAAAAAATTTATTGTAGAATCAGATCATGCGGCGTTGACGTCACTTTTGTCAACTAGATTTTCAAATAATCGAATATATAGATGGTCATTGTTGTTATCAGAATATTCATTTCAAATTAGACATATCAGAGGTGTTCTAAATGTTACCGCTGATGCTTTAACAAGAATGTACAATATAAAAAGTAACTTCAATCATGTAGAGTTAAATGCTTATAATAGATATGCAGCTGAGGGAATGTTTGACTATGTTGAGATCCATCAGGTCCAGCAGGATGAATGTTTTGATCATATTAAAGAGGAATTGCGAAATGTGGGGAATTATAAAGATTATATTTTTCATGATGGGCTTATTAAAAAACAGATTCGTGATCAGTATAATGTGGTAGTAAATGAAATGTATGCTCGTCAAGCAATGTCCATTATTCATAATGAATTGGGACATATTGGGACTAGGAAAGTTTGGTTAACTTTTAGAGAAGCTTTTTATGCTGTTAAAGATAGAAGTATTGCGAAAAGGGTGGTAAGGAATTGTAATGAATGTTATTTTGGAAAGCATAAAAATCGCACATTGCAACATGATATAAAAAGTATAATAGTGAATAATAAATTGGATTTAGTAGCGATTGATTTCTTAGGAAATTTAATACCAGGAGATTATGGGTATAGAAATATATTTGTTATGGTGGATATTTTTACTAAATTTGTTAGGCTGTTTCCCACTACAAAATACAATTCTGAGATTGCACTTTTATGTATTAATAACTTCGTACAAAATCAAGGAAAAATGAGACGCATTTTAGCAGATAATGCTAGTTATTTTACTAATGATAGATTTATAAATGCTTTGAATGAACAAAATATTAATGTATGTTTTTCTTCGATACGCCATCCATGTGCCAATCCATGTGAGCGGTATATTCAAGAGGTAATCAAATTTTTGAGGATGAAAACCCATGAACACCATGTAGGCTGGGTCCAGTATGTCCAACAGATAGAAGATTCCATGAACAATTCGCCCAATACCCTTACTGAAGAGTGTCCAGCGACTTTGATGAATGGAATGACTCCTAGTCGGCCCTGGGATTTGCATGGAGAAGTTGTTCATAATCTAGAAGAGAGAAATAATTTGGTTCGAGGAAGACTACAAAGGCAAGGGGAGATGTATGTGCGCCGAGAAAATGAAAAAATCAAAGAAAGAACTAGGTTTAATATTGGTGATACAGTTATTGTTAGAAGATACAGGGTTGCCAGAAGAAATCAACAAAAGTGTGCTAAATTGGATCTTCCTTATTGTGGTCCGTATATTATCACAAGAATATTTAATAATGTCACATATGAGCTCTATTCAATGGATGGACGCATTAAGAAGGGACGATATCACATTAGTATGCTTCATCCATATTTGAACAATCCTTAAGAAGATTGTGAGGTACTATACAATTATATTCTGTGTGCGGAGAAGGGTTTTAATTTTTACATTATATTGTATTTGGAGAAAACATTAGAGATAGTAAGATGTTGTGTGCGGAAAATAAAAATTTCTGAAATCTTTGCTTTGCACAGATTTAATAAATTGTTATTTTGGAGATATGCTATGGTTTTTTATATATCATGGATAAGTAAAATTAAATAAATTGATTTATTTCAAATTTATTTTTCTGTGGGGCGAATGTTTTGGTACACTCTGTATTTTGGTTTCTGTTTAAGAATTTGGGAGGTATAGTAGTCTTTTGGTAATCTGTGTATATTAATATTTATTTTGTTATTTGAATTTAAAAAGAAAAGATGCCTGAAGATTATTTACGCTCTTCAACTTGATATTAATATAGTACCTATACATGTGCGAAGTTTTAGACGTGGTAGGGGGGTGTGTGACTTTCACTTGTCCTGCCGTGTGATATATGAAGACATTAAATTTTGGTCTCCCGTCAAGTACAGTTCAATTAAAGATATGATGTTTGAATAAAATTTGTTAAAATTTCATTATTTTACGGAGCCAAGATTTAATCAAGTTTGTGAATTAGTTTTATTGCTGTTATGCAAGACTGTTTCCTAAGATCACGATTCCTGACGTGAACATTGTACAGTCTCGCCGAGGGAACCTGAGAGAGAGAGAATTTTGTTTTATGAGCTAGATCGTGGCAACCCTATAACAATTGTACTAATATCATAGCAATACGTACATTTAAAATCTAAACTAAAAATAAAGTCAACGTATTTGGTTTGTAATTAATATATGATAGCAATATAAAATCCTTATTTTAGAATTGACCGAGGAGATGGTAAATTATTTACTATAATATAAAGTGTGTCTAAATATTTAATACTACATTTTACAGTGTATTATTATATGGATTATGTGGAAGTTTTCTATGAAGTTGGCCTAATCTATTATCAATATTATATCAGCAGTTTTGGTTGATATATTTATCGGCACTGTGAACAGTATTCATTTCAATTTTAATTAGTTGATGATGAATTTTCTGAATGCTAATGTTGCAGTAAGAGTAGGTATAACCACAGAATTATAACTGATACATAAATTTATTACAAAGAAATAACTTCGTGTATTTATTTTATTACTGTAGTTGTAAAAACAATATTCTTCCAATACTTAACTTATTGAAATCTGATGTTAGCAAATTCGTTGGAATGTTTTGATGTTTTAGTTGAAGATGATGTAACGATTAACACTATATATTATATTAGCAGTGTTGGCTGAGATATTTATCGGCACTGTGAATAGTTGTTCATTTCAATTTTAATTGATGTATTTTTTGAATTCTACTTTGTAATAAGTGTATAAATAAATAAATAAATCGCCTATCCTATTGATAAATAAATATGACATAAACTGATAACATTGTGTGTTTGTTTTATTGTTGTGGTTGAAGAAGCAATATTATTCCAACATTTATCGTACTGGAATCTGACAGTAGATCTTGTGTAAAAGTCTTAAGTTACGTTACCTAATAGACTATGTAGCTATCTATACTTATGCATACAATACTAATGCATTTTAGAACACGAAAATATAATAAGAAAATAAGGCCCAAAAACAAACAATATGATATATATAGCTCATTAGTTTCAGTAGCAGCTCTTAATATTTTTGATTAAATTTAGTGCCAAATTAGAAGGAATTATGCTGTTTGACATTACTTGTTAGTTATATCTATTTCAATTCCTATATAAACATATCAAAAAGACTTATTAGGCACTATTTAAGATCTATTGTGCAACATAATTGAAGTTTTTATTGATCGTATTATTCACAAGATTCAAATTTTTTTAACCGCTTTCTTTTACCGTTGCTAAGTCATCGAGCCAAATTTATTTTTATATATTACTTAGGATTCACTAACAGTTGTTTGTTTATTAGAAATAAATAATCTATTTCAAGTAGAAAAAAGATATTCACTTTATATGTAAACCGAATATAATAGTACTTATCAATATCTATTTTATGATAAATTTACCTATAACTTTCGCATAACATTAAATATAACAACAAGTAAAACAGCAACCGTAAAAATGATATTTACTACTACAATTAATAAATTAATGTGTTTATTAATCCGCGGGTTTGAATTTTTAAATTCATATTTGAATATTCACCGCTTATCCCCACTTCTTTCTAGCGCCGCTAGGTCATCGAGCGAAATTTATTTTCGCTAGGCAAGATGGCGACCGCTAGCTCCAGCGCCGGCACTCAGCAGTCACGTTCAGGACACCGCTCGAGCTAGCACAGCTCAGCGCTAGCGGCGCCGTAACTCCCTGAACGCACGGACTAACTAATAGCAAATGGCAGTGCCGGATCTAGGAAATTTCTTAAGGGGGGTAAGTCAGCACCATGCCGCCCTTGTAGCTATTTTCACTATATAGGTAATGCAGTAATAAATTCCATTTTGCCGCCCTCCGGAGATGCCGCCTGGGACAATTGCCCCCTTTTGACCCCCCCTCGATCCGGTACTGGCAAATGGTGGATAGAATTTCGAATAATTGACTTTATTAGACCCGTTTAGAACGTGAAGTAATGTAGGTATAATTTTTTACAATAGTCGTATATTTAAGAAATACCCAGAATATATAATAACTAAAAATAAGTACGTAATATGACTGACATTTATCTCCAAAATGGCCGATGAGTCAGCTGTCCTAAATATAGTAGCTATAGTCTGGGTTGTCTAGGTAATTACGTCACATACTAAATTCGACTGTAAATGCATCTATTCTCCTATCTATCGGTAGATAGGAGAATAGATGCATTTGCAGACCGAGCTGATGAGCATTCACGTATAGTTGAGTAAGCGAAACTAACGTATATATGTTAGTCCTCTCAGTAATATGTTTCTTTTCCTTAAAATTCATTAACAATAAAATAATGCGAGTAATTTGTCATCAATTAATTTAAAATGCCGCTAATTTCAAGAAATTTCTCACGTAGACATATATATATATATATATATATATATAAATGTCAACATTTTTTAAATTAACAATTTGTACGGTTAGCGATAATATTTTGTACGCACCACGTCAGTAAAGTGCCTTTAACGAATTCGTCTGTTACTCGCCTCGCTCGCCGCTTGGCTCATTTATCAGACTCGTCCAATAAATGATCGCGGATCACTTTACTGACCTGCCACTTAGCAAAATCACAATTTTAGAGAAGGATGAAAATACGTATTTGCTAATGTAGAACAAGTGAGCATATAGTGATTTTGCCTCGTGGGCTGGTACATAAATAACTATTATTTATAATATTTAATTTTTAACTGGCTTTTATATAATATAAATAGTTGAGTCGTTTTGGCAACCGACACGGCCAAAGTATGAACTAAAGACGATGATTCAATGCTATCTGTGTGCCATGACAAATTCCAATCGACTGGAAAAATTTCATTGTGATCATATAATTCGTTGTATCCGCATGATCTGTTGTTTAGTTTTCTTTTAGGGTGATATTCTGAGCGTGTTTCGGAATGCTTACGAGCATCGTAAGCTATGAAAAATAAATACAACATAAATGTAACCTAGTAACTTCAGATTTATAAATTGGCAATTTGAGATTTTTTACATAACCTTTTATGTTTAATATGTAAACAGACATATGACTATATGACATAGTAGGTCGCATTCAGCAGCGCAAGAGCTTAGTGATCGCATTCAGAGGATGTACATACATATTATACATGGACGAGATAGGGGAATACGGTACAGTTTCACTCAGACTAGACCGGCTCGTGTTTTGTCGGCTGTCGGGGAAACCGGTAGGTTATACGGTGCCCAAGAGCCGACAAAACACGAGTCGGTCTAGTCTGAGTGAAACTGTACCGTATTCCCCTATGTCGCCCATGTATATGTAGTACATAATATGTACTATATATGTACTACATATGCTCATTCTGAACACGTTGCGTAGCGATCGCCATTTTTGAGCGGAATAATTTTACGCTCACTTCGTATTCTATCCGCATGCGCCATTAACGCATTCTAGTACCAACGTAATACAGAATTTTGAAGAATGTTACCAGAAAAATAAAATAAGCAAATTAAAGGTATTGTGCTGAAATAAATGTATCCCACTTGGCAAAATCACAATTTTAGAGAAGGATGAAAATACGTATTTGCTAATGTAGAACAAGTGAGCATATAGTGATTTTGCCAAGTGGGATATTATAATATTGGAGTTGAGTATTTTAATCGGGGTTGCAAAAACCGGCCCTTACACTAAAAACTACGCCCAACTTAATGCAGAAAAACATTTATTATTACTGTTTATTCGTTTTAATCTCTATAATTTTAACATATGGCAGCATGATTAGGAAATCACTGTGAAAAATCACTTAAACTGATATGTCCTCTCATCTCTAATAAGATCCGTTATCGTGTTGGTTAACATGAATTTTGACATATTATACTCATTATACTTTTAATATTGCTCGTCAATTTTTGTATGTGCGGGAAGTAAATAAGTTTATATTGGAGTCATGGTAATTTATTATTTTTTTTTTATAATTAGAGTAGGAACTAAATACAAATATATTTTCAGCCCACCACACCTCAACAGCTATCACCTGTTGAAGAACAAGAGAAATTACTAGATGAGGCACTAGGTGTTGTAAAAGCACAAGCTTTTCAAATGAAAAGATGTCTTGATAAGTACAAGTTGATGGATGCTTTAAAACATGCAAGTGCAATGCTTGCAGAGCTTAGAACATCATTGTTATCACCAAAGAGCTATTATGAATTGTGTAAGTAAAAACAATAACAGTTTGTCTTGGCATTTTTTTCTCTATATCCATTACTAAAATATATATAATTTAATAATAAATTAAAAGTTGAAGCAGCAATTTTCGAAAATTGTTTGTTATGTATTTGGCATATTACTAATTTTCATTATGTAGATGGTTTATATATTGAGAGTAAAGGTTTTCGGTAAACATTTATGTAAAGCATTCCTATGTGTTCCATAGACCTCTTCCATATATATAATATGGATAGACAATACCATGAAATATACAAAGCAAACATTCATATAAAAAATAAAGTGTGAAAGCTAATCGCTGCACAACTTATAGAATAGAAAGTGATAGATTCTGGACATGTGCTGGTTAATGAAAGATTATGTGCTGGTACCATTAGTTTAATCAAATGAAATACAAGTTTCCATAATATTTTGAGTTTTTTAGATGTTAAGAGTAACAAAATATCTATTGTGTTAAAAGAACTTCTATATGACACTTATAAAATGAAGTCATATTGATTGTATTCTATAAAATCTTGAACAATAAATAAGAATTTAATGAATTTGAGAGGTATAACAAAGAAAAACATGAATTAAAAAGTATTTATTACATAATTTATAAAATTCATGCATACAGACTTATATGCAAGTATCTTGCATAGTATTATTGAAAATGGGTAAGTAATAAGTACCTAGACTTTAGTTAAAAAATATATTATATGCAAAATACATGTATTTTATGTAAAATGTAATTAAATAAATGATTTTCCTAGTTCAGTGTTATTTAAAGTCACGAATAGGAAGTATGATAGGTAGCTACTAACTGCTAATTTTAATTGCTAACCAGAATTAAGAATGTTCAAACATTTCTTGTGGCATTCCTAATGGAATGACTGTTTTAAATGTATATGTTTGCCATAAGCCTAACACACATGACACAACCATTTCGAAAGAAGCACACTATTTGTTTACAACTACTTTATAGGTAGAATACAAAAAAATATTAATTCAAATAAGTACTACAACAAATAATGTACGTCTGTGTACACTTACAGCCTAACTTAAACTAAAAGAAATTAACTATCTACTTATAAACTACTTATATTAACACTACCCAACACCATTTAACACGAACTAAACAAAAAAAGGCTATCTGTACTTCACTTCACTTACAGGTAGGGTTGCCAACTTTTTTTGAGAAAAATAGCTTATGTAATCTTTTCAATAAGAAAAAAATAAACATTTGCAAGAAATGTAAAGTATTTTCTCTTGCATATTTCAGCAAATGTTGGGTAACACCGTAGTGGCAATTATACGTGCAAGCACATTTGTTATTACACATTATATTCCATAAGCCATTACTGAATGTATTTTCTATAATAACGCTAATTCTAATATGGGACTCAGTATATTGTTGAGGTGTAATCCTACAGGGATTAGTAGCGATGGAAGATTGTACCTTCTTAAATTACAGACACTATTTCCTAGACATACACATTCAAATAAAAACTTGGGTACATCTTACCTAATAACATGTAATTATTGTACATTCCATTTTAAATGCACAACTAATAAATATGTTAGGACTATGTGTTGAGCTAGACCATTGAAGTACTACTGCCTCATTTTGCAAAACAAAACCTAGAAAATATATTTCACTCAGGTTGTGAAAATTATCAATCATTACGTCAAGGTATCCCAGCATGTTGAGCTGGTTAAATTAAGAATAAATTGTCAAAAACATTTTTCAATTTAAATTGAAATATAAAATATTAATGTCAATTTTATAATTAGGTGCTAAAATTAAAAGTATTCTAAATCTATTCATTCGTAACATTTTTTAAATTGTTGTCTTTCATAAAGCCCTCATTGATTGGGTTTATATTGCCTCTTTTTTTTTAACAACCATGTTCTAACCCTCCACCTTTACTTTACCCGTATTATTTACAGTACTGTGCAACATTAAAGAAAATACTGTAGATCTTGGCTATTAAGCCATTTTATCGATCTATATGTCACAGGTTTGATATCTAGAAATTTTTATCTGAATTTTTGTCATGCTTTAGATGGCACATAAACATATTTCTTAAGGCATGTTAGAGGTGTTGGGCAATCCTCTAACACTTGACCAGGAAGTTATTGTACAAGTTATAAACATAAATCGTAATCATAATAATAGGTATATTCAAAAAAAAAACTGCCTGTAAAATATTTTGTAGTTTACTTAAATAAAAAATAAAGTATATAACAGTAGCATATTGTTTACATATAGTATTGTATTTCTCTTGTGCTAAGTGCATTAAAGTAATTATAAGACAGACATATGTATTTCTGTATTAGTTATGCTTATACCGTAGTCGTCATACTTTAATTTCTGATAGGAAAGTCAAAAGAGGAAAAGAGCGCGACGAAACAAACTAAAGATGAACATAAGCGAGGCTGCCAAGACAGTACACTCGCGTGAGAGTCCCCCGACATCGACACTACGTTGCTCTCCCACTACTGTTAGCAAGCAGGCATCGCTGGATATTCTAAAGTCATCTTCTGCATGGTATAGAAGCGTAAACCGAAATTAAAATATGACTACGGTATACTTCAGTTTATTACAATATAGTTGAATATTTGCAGTTTTGTTAAAAGCAATCAATTAATACACCATTATAATCTAAAAAAATAACATATTTTGCTTTACATCAGTATGAATTTCTTTTCCTAAATCAAAAATACTTACACTAATGCTAAATGAAGGGGCATACAACATACGTACTTAAACATAATTTTTAGTTCTCCAGTTGCCAAAGACGACCAACAAAAATCAAATAAATACAAGATTATTAGATTTATATATATTTATTTATTTAGAATTACGTGTATATCCAGACAAAGAATAACTGAAACTATGTATTTGGCGTCTCCAAATCATGGTATACCATAACCTCACAATAAGAGTTCAGACGATCGCCCTCATTTTATGCAAATAAACACTACCTTTTTTGATTTTGAAGACTGTTAGCTTTCCATTGATATACGTTTTATTCGATATTTATTTGGAAAAGAATGTTCCATTATTTACAAATATACAACTAAGCTCACCCAAATATTTTTATGGAATGACACATCGGTATCTATTTGTCAATTTGACGTTCAGAAAGTTATTTATAATTGACAAGTGTAAAACGCTTTACTGTCAACTTGGTGACCTTGAATTTCTAGTTCAATTTTGTTACCTTGAATTTTAAGTTCAATTTCTAGTTCAATTTTAAGTTCAATTTATTGATAGATGTAAAACGAGCTTTAGTTGGGACGAAAAATTACACATTATCAATATACAACACACGCAATATTGTAGTATTATATATATGGTTTTATTACTCACAACCAATTCCTCAGCAACACTTCTGGTAGATAGCGTATCCTCTACTTCGAGAGTGCTACAAATCATTATATCCCGCTCTTCTCGTTCCTCAGCTTTTAGTGGATTTACCTCTCTAGGATTACACTTTGTGCAATTATTTAAACAAAGACATTTTTCAAAGCTATTCAAAATATGTAATATGCTTTGCTCACAGGGTACGGGCCTGTCTGCAAATATTTGCGGAAATAAATTTATGCAATCCTTTGCAGAATGACCACTATAGTACCATTTAATAATTTGCAGTTTTTCTTCTGGTGTGGAGCGAGGCATTGTTACCATTGACCCCTCCTCTCACAAACACAGAACGACGCTGTTCGACACGATCTCCAGATACAATTTTAGTTGTTAAAGGGAGTCTTGGAAAATGCTTTCTGTCAGTGAGTTCAGTCAGTGACTTCTGTAAGAGTTGTCAAGTGAAATTTTTTTCGATAAATGCGCGTCATCCAGAGATGCGCAAAAGCATACCTTGTTTCCTTGTACCATGACTATGGCCACGATTGGACGTTGTTGCCGGTGTGCCTAGTATACATATATCCTATCCCCAATATGATTTTACACATGCGGTATATGAATCCTCTTGTTGCTTTTTTTTCATCTCCCGTTTGTTCTCCTGCCTCATCTTCACATTTCTTGCCTAATATCACATATTGATTCTCTTGAATATCTTCCATCTTAACTTGTATCATTGTATTAAACATTTATGCTTGTTTTTTCATCAGAAATATTCAATATTTTCTGTCCATCCTACAGTGCACGTCAATTTATTCCATAACCAACAAATGTACTTGTTTCATCAAGCTTATACCTTTTCTCATATGATACATGTGCACAAGCAATGCTACCAAATACCTTTTAATTATTTCATGTCTGGTTTCTGTCGAAACCATAAATATGCTGGTATCTTTTTTTACTTGTTGATTTTCCATTTAAAATATATACCAATGTCTGTATTGCTTCTAACCACAATATCTTAGGCAAACCACTTAACATACATTTTGTCATTTCCATCAAAGTTCTATTTAATCTTTCCACCTTTTCCTTTTATTGTGATGTATGTAGTATTGTCCTCTCAATTTTATTCCTTTTCTCCTTAAAAATTCAAAAAACTTCAGCTACTTAGTCTTTTTCATTATCTTCTGAATTTGCTAGTTTTCTTTTGGAAGTGTATTTCTGGCTCCAAAATATTCTGTTTGAAACATTGAGATACTCCATTCTTCCGTTTAATAGTAAAATGTGTGAAATTATCTAAATAGTCACAAATTTTTAATATCTCTCTATAGACAAAGGTGTAATTAGACAACACACATCACTATGTATAAGTGGTGTTTTCTTCCTGACAGGCAATGTGCACATTTACCCTCTGATACTTCGTCACAGTTGGGATTATTACTTTCGTTATTGTTATTTATTTTTTTGTTTTCGATCTTGACTTACTTGCTCTCACATAACATTTTCGGTTTACATGTTCAATTTTACCGCAATTATAACACTTAACATTCAGTTTGTAATGTGCCTTGTAGTGACCTGCCTTTCCACATTTAAAACAAGCATTTTTTCTACCACCACTTGCCTCAAAGACCGTTTTTCTTTCTGCCTTTTGTTTGTTAATTTCTTTTCATCAATCATTTCAATTAGCACAGTGGCGCCATTATATTTTGTGGACAATGTCATTGACAAATTTTAAATTAGTTTATTTGCAAAATTTATATTGCTTGCACTGGGCACATAACCTGCTTATGGGACATATTTGAACACATCCTTTACTGTTTAAATGCTTTTTTTAAACATACGACTTATTATAAACTATTATAAATTTACCCCCCCCCTTTCATGTATGTACATATATACCATCTATAGACTTCTCATACTTGGGTACAATCTGATATCTAGTTACATCCCAAACAGAAACAGCTATGATGAAATGTCAAGAAATTGTTAAAATATAGCATCTTATTTGTCGACATTTCTCGAACCAAGCACTTTCACAATGAGAAGTATGAATATGCTACACATACATTTGCGTGAGAAAGTGCCAGTGTGTAGAATACTTAACGTGACATTACAGGTCTGTTGGAAGGACAAAAAAATATTACAAAATAAATGTGTCAATAATCCAATTTGACCAATTCAATTTTTTGCGGCCATGTACGATTATGTACCGGACCGACTACTTACTCTTTAAGACGTTTGACTTAAATGCGACGAAACCAAACCAGGATTTGCGACTTGCGTAGTTTGCTCCTTCAAAGAAGAGACAGAGCCAGTGGAATGGTGTTATGTCATGTAGATAAAAGCATGTTGTTAATCACCTACGAGGAAATACACGCTGTAATAACTTGTCAATAATTTGGGGTTTTTACCTTTTAGCATCTTTTAGTTTGCATTTAGTAGGTCAAGGCATCGTCAAGTGATTAATAAGTGTAATTATTGTCAATGTTACTGTCATCCACTTGCAAATTTGTTTACAGTTTACAATTATTTAAGATATCGTAGATGTAAATTAATAATTGTTATTATTGTTAGTCATCTACTCGCAAATTACATTAACGTGGTGTACTACATCAAGTGCTGTGTTCCTTGTTGTGCTATTGATAAAACAGCTGCATTCATTTGCAAATCCCAAGAAAGATTTGGATAGCGATAATAGATAATGATAGCTTGTATGATTTGATTCATGTGTTAGTGTATAAACTAAAACAAAATTGTCATCACTTCTAGAATCAAGCTTTGTGATTGTTAATAATTAACATACCTACCTTAAATTCTTTTGTATTGTTGATTATACACTGTTTGCTTTTTCATGTATTTTATTTATTAACGATTAGTGCTTCTGGCATTTTGTAATGTAATCCGGTTTTACTTGAGCAAGACTTGATAATTACACGCAGATGCATTTTGCTGCAAAAGTTACACTTGAATCCTGTGCCAGTGAACAAAAACATGTTTCTGGGCGTAATACCGAGTTTGTTGATTTTTATAAATTATGCAAAAGCTATCGTCAATGGCCGTAGAATTTACCGCGAAATTATGTAACATGTTTCTTCAAACACCAGAGGCGATCAAGTTTTGGTTTGAAGCGAATGTACATGCGTCAACTATCTAGAGCTTTAATGATTTGTGATATACCGCGTGCACCCTTAACTTTTGATATATGGACTCGTCCAAACGTAAATTTATTTGCAAATAATGACGAACCTATATGTCCTTACTGAAAGAGCTCTGCCCTTATTATGTTTAAGGGCAGTTGCATTTCAATTATAATTTTACATCTCGTTTTATATTACATACTATTAGTATAATAAAATAAGGATGTATTATTAGCATAGAAAAAAAAGTGGTTACACTAAAGCAGTATTTCCAAACATTCTTGATTTATAGTGGATATGTGGTGGTGGGAATTATTACGTAAGAGTATCTTAATTATGTCAAAATACTATTTCCATATGTTTTATGGAAAATATTTCTTTATTTAAAATTTAAATAATAGTTTTTCTATTCTCCGGATAATATGCACTCATTTAACCAACTTCTTATCGTCTACTACGTGCTCGAAATGAAACATTTTATCTGTATTCCTGTGTAGTTTTGACATTTTACTTTATATAAACATACAGAATACTAAAAAATACTGCTCTTGCCTTTCATATACCAAATTTCAAATACACATACTTTCCAAAACTGTATATGCCTCATAATAATTTAGGAATAAGTATGGTAAAATCTGGAAAATTATAATGTATATTTAGAAAGAGGTACAATATTTTATCATCTCCCATTTATTTTGTACTTCGGCATAGATTAATTTATAATTTTTAGACATGGCAATAACCGATGAACTTCGTCACATGGAATTGTATTTATTGGATGAATTTCAAAAAGGTCGAAAAGTAGCAGATTTGTATGAACTTGTACAATATGCAGGTAATATTGTTCCAAGATTATATCTTTTAATTACTGTTGGATTGGTATACATCAAATCGAATTCAAATTTAAAAAGGGACTTACTGAAGGATTTGGTAGAAATGTGTAGAGGTATGTGCGACTCACATGTCTTATTCAAAATGAAAACATTACGTTTATAGGTGTCCAACATCCACTTCGCGGATTGTTCCTTCGTAATTACTTGCTCCAGTGTACACGAAATGTACTGCCTGATACACCAGAGCAGGAAAATGAAGATTCTCCTGAAGGCAATGTGCGAGATTCAGTAGACTTTGTTCTCATGAATTTTGCTGAAATGAATAAATTATGGGTTCGAATGCAACATCAAGGGCACTCAAGGTAAAATTAATGTTTTTATTGTTAGGCGATTATGTTCCTGGATAGTTACAACAAAATGCCGTACTTATCATAATAATAATAATAATAATACACTTTATTACGTAGACACCTCAAGGTGTATGTAACAAGTCATTATACAATCAGTAATACAATTAAATATAATATATAATAATAATAATAATAGCCTGCAACATAATAGCAGAAAGGTAAGATTTTTGCCGATGGAAAGACACACGTGGGAATCTTAAAACAACCAGAATTCATCAAGTGAATAGAATAGATGCTCGATGAGAAAGTCTTTAAGATTGTGCTTGAATAGGTTGTAATTTGAAGCATTTTTTATACACGGTTGTAATTTATTAAATATGCGAAGACCCAAGTTGTCTGGACTATGGCTAGTTATACGCAAGGTGTATTGTGGGACGTGGAAATGACTTCTCCTCTTCGTACTATAGTCGTGAATACTTGATTTCTTCTTGAAGAGATGCTTGTGTTTAAATATGTAGGACGCCATTTCCAGAATAAATAAACACGGAAGTGGCAGTATGTGTAGATGGCGAAAAATTGGCCTACACGAATCGCTATAGCGGACACCCACAATTCCTTATATCTTATATTCAATAGAAGACGTATTGGATGTGGGGTGACGGAGTATCAATGCAGGTACCCCAAAGTTTGAGATGGCATACCATTGCTTTGCTAACTTCAAGTATGCCAAGCAAACTAGCTAATGCTTATGACACAGAGGAAGCTCGAAACATATTAGTATTTACATAACGACTGGACCATGCTGAAGTTTTCGTTTTTATTGCGAATAAAATACATCTTTCCGGCAAATTTTACCAAAATATACCAACAACTAGTGTGTTTATGTACTTATGGGCCACCAGTATAATATAAAGAACGGACAAGACAAGAATGTATATTGCATACACTACATTTTAACGTTCACATATTGATTGCGTGCATGGTATATATTTTACAAAGAGTGTTACACAAATTTGCAAGAAACTTTGGAGTGAAATGTTTTTAAATTTGTGAGTTTGTCAGGTAAAGTCTCATTTTGAATATCATCAAGAAATATGTTTTGACTTACAGCTCATAAATTGAGAGCTGACCGGTGAGATGCCCCTCCCGCAAGATGCGCAGTGAATTCTTATAATATTAAGATAAGCACGAGCAGTCTGGAAAAATTGTCAAGCGGTACACATCGAAGTGCAATATGTTTCCCATATATGCATCTCTTTTCAGTATATTACAATTTCTTATCTGCATTTACTCCTTCGTCCGACTAATGTATGCGATGATGAACAAATGTTATCATTTCCTTTTTCCCAATACTTTTTCTGTCTCATATCGACTTATAAGTAAGTGTGTACTGTACCTGGATAGGTGGCAACTAAAGTGAAGAAAATTCCAAGAAACAACAATTTTAGAGATGAAAGCTATTGAATTTCGTATAATTCCAAAATAAATGTGATAGAAAATTATTGTGTAAAATGTGAATATCAAATGTATTGAAGGTGACCACATGATATAAGAAAGAAATAGATAGGATTATTTCAGAGTATTATTGTCTTTGCTCATATCTTATATTCAATACTAAATATATAGTATACAACTATATGGGTACTGATTTTGTAAACTAAGTAATCTTATATATAGTATTTGTTGTAAACTTGTGTTATTCTTTGGGTTTGTTGACAACAGAATGAAACACTATTTATAAACTTGTATTTTGAATAACTTTAATTGTGGACTGTATTACAATTGTGTACGTGCACAGCGTGCATCATATGCTTTCTTACTCATTTCTATGTGTGCGCACGCAACCCGCACATGCGCACTCACCATGTATATATGGTGCGAGAATATCAAATATAAAATTATGATCATTACCCAAACATGCCGCCCCCCTTGCCAGGACGTGCCGGGCAATATTATAATGCTAAAAACGTCTATCCATACAGTACATTAAATACATAACTAAAACGTAACAAACTGAAAACAATGAATACATTTTAAAGAATTGAAAATTTAAGATATCGAATTTCATTTAACAAACATAAGACTATACAGTTTCATCGGTAGGCAATAAACAAATCTTATTAACTGCTCTTCTGAATGTGCCGCCAACAGTCTGTACCTCCACCACACGCACTATATTGTCACTTCCAGGGTAACAGCTGATGATTCGGCCCATTTTCCACAACATGTTAGGCAAGTTGTCTTCCTTCAACAACACCAATGCTCCCTCGAGTACATCGTCCTTCACCGCAAATCTCCACTTGGAACGCTGCTGTAGAGTATGTAGATAATCACGAGACCAATTTTTCCAAAAATGTTGTATAAGCAACTGGATATGCTTATAACGATGCACTAATGATGCTTTCTCTTGTGGAACAGCTGCTTCTGGTACAGCTCGTAGATTATTGCCAATAAGGAAATGACCAGGTGTTAATATGGTATAGTCTTCGGGAATGTTGGTAAGAGGAATGAGGGGTCGGGAATTTATAATGGACTCTACCTGCACTAAGACAGTATAAAATTGTTCGTATGTAAATGAAACATTATGCATTATACATGTCAAGTGATGCTTTGCTAGCTTTACAGCTGATTTCCATAAACCGCCCACGTGAGGAGATCGTGAAGGTATAATATGCCATGTTATTTTATTTTCTAAGAAGTAATCACGAGCTAACGGGTTTTCAGTTAAGACTTTAAATTCTCGTAAGAGTCGATTATTTGCCCCAACAAAATTAGTAGCATTGTCAGAGTAAATATGTGAGCTTAATCCACGTCTGCCGACGAAACGTTTGAAAGCGCACAAAAAAGCTTCCAATGAAAGACTTGTTACTAATTCAATATGCACTGCCTTTGTAACAAAACATATAAAAATACATATATATGACTTCAATATTTTCCTGTTTCGCACAGTACTATCCTTTATTAGAAAGGGTCCTGCGTAATCCACTCCACATGAACTGAATGGTTTGGAAGGAATTATTCTAGATGCAGGCAAATTTCCCATTTTCTGATTGAAATGATGTGGATTTGCACGAAAACATACTATACATTTCCTTAATACTCTTCGAATTTCCCGTCTTCCATTTAATGGCCAAAATTTAGTTCTAATTGTACCTAGAACCGTTTGAGCTCCTGCATGTAAGTTTTTGTAATGTTCATGTCGAATAAGTAGCGTTGCAAAATGATGTTTGGCTGGTAATATTAAATGATGCTTGTTGTCAAAAGAAAGCTCCGCATGTTCTAACCGGCCGCCCACTCGTAACAGGTCTTGATTATCCAAAAACGGATCGAGCGCTATTAATTTGCTACTATTAGGTAATTTTAGTCTTCTCTTCAAACAATTGATCTCTGCTGAAAAAACATCTTGTTGAATGTGTTTGACAATTATTGTTATACCTTCGTCCATTTCTTGATTAGTAGTATAACCTCGCTGACGTAACTCATTTTTCAAACGACTATTATTTTTGAATCGTACGACGTAACTCATAATACGTAAAAGTTTAGCATAAGACGAATATTTATGCACAATTTGGCTAATATAATTTTCAGTCGGTACGTGAGTAGCTGCTAATGCGATTGAAGTCTTCAATTCAGGAACTTCTTCACTTGGAATAGTGACACTAACTTGATTAGGCCAATTCTCTGGTTCCTTTGAGAGCCATTTTGGTCCTTTAAACCACAAATTAGAATCTAAAATCTGATCTGGATTCAATCCTCGTGAAATTATATCGGCTGGATTTTCGCTAGACTGTACATATCGCCACTGTGAAGTATTTTGAGATCCCGAATCCTGGAGACACGATTGGCAACGAATGTCTTTAATTTTGCTTGTATTAGTAGCTATCGAAGAAAGCACAATATTCGAATCACACCAATAGGTGATATTGCAAATTTCTAATTTATTTGAACTCAAAAACTTCTTACACAATTCTACTGCGAGAACAGCACCGCATAATTCTAGTCTTGGAACAGTCAATATCTTTAATGGAGCCACTCTAGATTTTGAACATGCTAAATTGACATCAATAACACGTGCATCGTTCACTGATTTCACAAATAGACATGCACCATATGCCCTTTCAGATGCATCGCCAAACACGTGAACATCTATCAGAATTTTATTGGCTAATATTAGTTGACGAGGAATCTTTGCTTTATTTAATGCCTCTATATTATCATAAAATCTGAACCATAGAGTCCTTTAATTATGTGGTAACTCCTGATCCCAATCAATCTTCGATTGCCACAATAATTGTAATATTATTTTTGCCTTGGTTATAACAGGCCCCACTAGGCCTAATGGGTCATAAATTTGGCTGATCACCGATAATATGTTTCTCTTTGTCAGAACTTTGAATGTGTGCTTGCTTGCTTGGTACGTAAAATAATCCGATGTGGGATTCCTATTGTCTTATTTGAACACTGAGGATCGCGTATTGCGTATGGAATGTTATCTTTCGAGTACTGTGTGTCCAAAAGCGCCCCCTCATTAGAATTCCATTGCCGTAGGTAAAATCCCGCTGGGCTCAAAACGTAATTTATGTCGCTAATGATTTTTCCGGCTGCTTCCACACTATCCGCGCATGATATTAAATTGTCCATGTAAAAGTCTTGGGTTATTATTTTGCTTGCTTCAGCTAATGTCGTTTCGCATTCTATGGCCAATTGCTTTAGACATCTAGTAGCGAGAAACGAAGCTGGACCCGTCCCGTAACTGACAGTATTCAATTTGAAATGCTGAAGCGGTTTCGTCACATCACTTCGCCAAACTATCCCTTGATACTTACGATCTTCCGGATCAATCTTAATGCACCTATACATTTTCGCTATATCAGCTGTAAATACTACGAGGTGAGTTCTAAATCTCAATATAATGTTAAAAATATCACTCTGTATACAAGGTCCTACCTGTAATATATCATTCAATGACAATCCATCTTCAGGTCTGGCTGACGCATCAAATACCACTCGCAGTTTGGTAGTCACTGAAGAATCCTTAAATACTGCATGATGCGGAAGATAGTAAGCCATATCCTTCCTTTCAGTTTCATTGATAGGCGACATGTGTTCCAAATCAATATATTCTTGCATGAAATCTGTATACTGTTTCTTCAACGTGGGGTTATTTGATGCAGTTGGCAGTTGGATGCAAAGCGTCCAACTGCCATGTCCAAGGAACTTCCCAATTGATTCAAATTATCTCGAAAAGGCAACCTAACTACAAACTGTCCCATATCATCTCGATAAAAATTCTCACGAAAATGTTCTTCACATCTTTTTTCTTCTATGGAATAGATATTCCTCTCTGCCAAATTATCTTCGATGCGCCAAAAGGCTTCTACCTTGTTTTCGAGATTCATATTGTTTGAGAAATTACAAGATACACTCTGTATATAATTCTCATTGTTCAGTGTGCCTGTAACAATCCATCCCAGTCTTGTTTTCTGTAAGGTTGGTTTGTCCCTACCCAAGCTTATTTGCCTTTGTAATAACAATTTGTAAAAAATACTCGCTCCTAATAATATATCAATGTTTCCACTTTCATGGAATGTAGGATCGGCTAATTGTAAATTACTGGGAATATTAAAATTGTTGTTGTTAAAACTTTGTCGTGATACATCATCTGTTATATTGGATATAACCAAAAACGAAAGTTTGACCTTGTAATTATCATCGCAAGATTGTATCCATGTTTGAACCATTTCATCAATATATGTTGTTTGAGTATTTATACCAGTCACTGGTAAATGAATGTTATTTGTTTGTAGTTTTAGTTTTTTGCATAAGCCATGTGTAATAAAATTGGACTGAGAGCCGCTCTCTAGCAAAGCTCTGCATTTTATTCGTTTAGCAGCATTATCAAGAATGTACATATACCAAAGCAGTTGATAACAGTGTACAGTCTAAATTTTGAGTATGTGTTGCTATAATGTGTGTGTGTGACCTATTTGTAGGTGACATGCCCGTTTGGTTTATCGTAGTATTCGGCGAACGACTGCGATTTCTTGAAAATGTTTCGGTATTTTCACGTCCTTCAGCATATTTGCTATTTTCTTGTGTGAAATGTAATAACGTGTTATGTTTCTTTCGGCAATTTTTACACGATCTGCTGTTGCATTTATCCGCTATGTGTCCCGTGCGTAAACAATTTAAGCATGCTTTTAATTCACGAATTGTGTTGTATCTACCCGATACCGGCATTTGTAAGAATTTTGGACAATGAAAGATTCTATGTTGTTCACTACAATACAAGCATTTATCAATCTTACCCTCATAATTCGTGGTTAAATGTACATTAGTCTTATTCGTGTGTGTGTGTGTTCCTTTGTCTATTGATTCCAACAACAACGCTCTTTCTGTAAGAAATAAAGTGAAAAACTCCATATTTGGCGATTTCTCAGCTTGTGACTTTATTTTCCATTCGCGCTTAGATGTACTATCAAGTTTTGAGCATAGCAAATATATCAAAATTGTGCTCCATTGTTCAACCGGTTCATCAAGATTTTTTAATGCGCGATAATGATTTAAAAAGCTATCTAGAAATTCTCTTAGTGACGAATATGACTCTTTAGTTACTGTTGGTAATCCAAAAATTTGTTTGATATGTGTTTTGATTATAAATTTTTTGTTTTCGAAACGTTCTTTGAGTAATTTCCATGCAGTATCGTAATTACTATCCGAAATTTCTAGCGAACTGATTACTTTAGCTGCTTCGTCCTTTAATGATGCTTGTAAATAATAATATTTTTGAATGTTTGACAAAGTATCGTTCTCGTGAATTAATGTCCGGAAGGTGTCACAGAATTGTGTCCATTTATCGTAATGCCCGCGAAATTCTGATATCGTTAGTTGCGGCAACTTTACATGTATGTGGGTATTTTGCGGAATATATGTATCCTGTATATGTGTACCGCCCGATGTGTGCGTGTTTGCTGACTTGATACCATTTCTACTGCTGCTTATTATGTCTTTTGCTTTTGCTATTGCCGCGTAAAATGCATCTTCAAACTCCTTTCTGTTCATTTCATGTGTGTCTATTGCCGATGCATCCAACTCCTCTATTTGTCCTTGTATGTCGTTGTATGTGTTAAAGCATGTGTGTAGTTTTCGATTCTAGTAGTGATTTCCGTAATTTTGTTTTGAATGTCTGTTCCTTCCAAAAAGGTTGTAAATCTTGTCACTTGAGCCTTTAGTTGCCCCCTGCTCTTTCTTAACGTTATTATCTGTTCGTCCGCCATAATGTATTAATGTATGTATGTATGAATGCGTGTATCAGAATACGTTGAGTGCAGGTAAGGTTAGGATACAAGTTATAGAAGGAATGTAAATGAATTATTGGACTTACGGTTTTCTCTTGTCATGGACACTGGCACGTTCACCCGTCTCGGTTGACCAAATGTTCATCCGTCTCGATGGGACCAAATGTTGTAAACTTGTGTTATTCTTTGGGTTTGTTGACAACAGAATGAAACACTATTTATAAACTTGTATTTTGAATAACTTTAATTGTGAACTGTATTACAATTGTGTACGTGCACAGCATCATATGCTTTCTTACTCATTTCTATGTGTGCGCACGCAACCCGCACATGCGCACTCACCATGTATATATGGCGCGAGAATATCAAATATAAAATTATGATCATTACCCAAACAGTATTGATACATATACGTCTATAGTATTGAACATTACGAATTATTTGTAGTAATTCTACTCAGTCTTCAGATGCTATAGAAATCTGTTGTGTATAGAGTATTTTATTTTACAGAGAAAGGCAGCACCGTGAAAAGGAACGTGAAGAACTTAGGATTCTCGTAGGAACGAATTTAGTACGATTAAGTCAACTAGAATCTGTTACGCTAGAAAAGTTTCAAAAACTGGTTTTGCCTGGTATACTGGAACAAGTAGTCAGTTGTAAAGACGCTATAGCACAGGAATATTTAATGGAATGTATAATCCAAGTTTTCCCTGATGAATTTCATATACAGACATTAAATCCGTTTCTGAAGTCTTGCGCTGAATTGGAGTCCGGAGTTAATGTGAAAAATATTGTTATTAGTCTTATGGAAAGGCTTGCAAACTATAGTCAGAGATCTGATGGTGTTGGCATGTCCAGTGGCAATGAATCGGGTAAAGTAAATAATATGTAAATTAAAACAAAATAGTCTCAATCAAAATCATTGCTTTGCTTTTCTTGTTTTTATTATTATAATGACATAAAAGAGCAGAATATGCTTATTTGTTTACTATTTTATGGAATTTTTGATATCATGTAGTATCTATAAAGAAAGAGGAAAACTATGTTGTTGGTAATAGTTGAAGAATCACATAAAACAGTTCGTTGTTGCAAATGAATAGTGTATAAAGTATCAAAATCATAAAAAAATCACCACATTCAGTAGGCATTGCTTTTATGCAAAATATTCTGAATAAAATGTGATATTTTCATAATTTGCCATAATTTGCTTGTCATGTACGTACCAACTCTATATTTGATTATATTTGATTTTAATATAATATTTCAGAAAAACACATTTTTTTGGAAATAGTTACTGGAGAAAACATTACCTATACTCCATTCAGTCTAAGAATGGAGTAGATGGCGCTACAATATGAGCACAGTTTACACACGATGAATTTTGAATTTTGAAAACAAATAAAACATATGTTTACTGTCAGATGGATAGCAGGGATATACATTGTATATGATGTCATTATATTTTGACTTTTACGTGTTTATTGACATTTATTTAAGTAAGGCTTAGATTGCTTTTAAAATGATAACCATACTAACAAACATGAAAAGGCAAACAGCTAATCAGTATTTGATAAGTTTTCCAAAACAGAATGTCGCTCACACAAAAAATATTAAAATATAAGTAAAATATTGCATAACACGTTGTGTCTACATATAAATAGAACGCTTACATAATGATATCTACAAGAATGTAGGTATCATTATCAATATGTGAGTAAAAGGTGTAAAAGGCAATATTTCATGTTAAAATCCAATAAATTTTAGATACTATTTCCATTAGCAGATATTTCAATTAGTATCTTATTTACAATATCTAATTTTATTGTTGTAGATTGTCGCAGCTATAATGAATTTGTATACAAACACAGAAATTAATGAACTGCAATGTGAAGATCATGTATTAAAAATACCGCAGAAGAAGTATTTATATTAAAATGAATGGAAATTCATTAAATCCACAAAAGTAAATGTATCTGATAAAATTGTATGTTTAATATGACAGACCATAAAGCAAAAAGGAGGGTATCTTTTTTAAAAAAATCTTTTATAAACATGTACAAGTACTTTTATTTCACAAAACATGAAACACTGAATACGTAAACAAAAATAGAATAAAAAGTATATTTCTAATTGTTATTAACATTCGAAGAGACTCCCTAGCTCCTTTAATTCAACTTTTAGCATACTGCTATCAGCAAAAATTCCTTTTGATGTTAGCCATTCAATCAGTGCCTCCTTTTTCCAGGATGAAGTAGGTGACTTTTCTGTTTTACTTGAATGGTAAGGTGCATTATCCATCACTATGACACAGCCAACCTCTAGAGAAGGTAATATATGTTGTATCCATTCAATGAATACCTCACTATTCATATCTTCATGATAGTCTCCCGTTTTCTTAGATTCAAATAATAACAAACCAGCGTCTACAAAACCAGCTTCACTGCCAATGTGAAGTAGAATTAGTCGCTTTCCTTTACCAGATGGATCTTTTAGGCCAGTAGAAAGACCTTCAATAAATGCGTGTCTTGGGTTTAGCACTGTTGTATCTTTCCATATTTTTGTTTTCGTATGACCTGCATTCACCCACGTTTCATCTAAATAATAGATTTTTCTACCTTCTGCACGGAACTGTTTTATATTTTTTAAATATCGACGTCCCCATAATACAGTATCATTTCATTAAATTAATATGTTGTTTCATGTGCGTTTTTCCCATTTGAATCCTAGTTTTTGTTAGGATTGTCCAAAGTAATGTTCGTTTTATTGGAGGTAAACTGTCATCATTACTAATAGCCTAGAAACCAAATAATCATACATAATTTACATGATAGCTAGAACGTGTATATATACATATATTACCTCATAAATTTTTGTACAAGTTGGTAACTCATTCCTCAAGAAAAAGGAATGCACATGTCGTCTAATTGTACTTTTTTGTGCTTCATCCAATTTATTGTAAGTATGACGATAATTTCTTTTTCTTGGAGGAGAAATTGGAACTCCATATAATTCCATTTCTTTAATAATGCAGTACATTGTATTCCTACTAATACCCACTTCCTTTGCTGTTTGATTGACTGCAGCTGTTTTAGACATATTGTCTTTATGCTTAATGTACACATTATAAGCTATTTGCCTTTGTCCAGATCTTATGTTTCCCTTTACGATTTTTTGAAGGACCTGGTAAAACTGCTTCCGCCATACAATAAAATATTAGCGATTACGAAAAGAAAGTTAACGAAATTGATAAAATACCTTAACAAATGAATATTTCACTTGCGAGTTCTAAGAAGAACTATTTTTTAAGAATATTAACAACAAATAACTATGTAAAATATGGAAATCGACAAACTCTTTGAACAAAACTGTCAGTAAACAAATTTTTGACAGAACGAGCTAAATGCGATTATTTTGCCGGTGTAAATGCACACTCGATTTCAACCAATCACAAACGTTTATTTCAAGCCCTATCTTTCCCAATACTCCATTCTTAGACTGAATGGAGTATAGTTGATGTTTTCCGCTTAAATTTTGTAATGGGTTTTGTCTCTAGTATGTATATAAAACTTATATATTCACGTGGTAATGTGAAGATAAAAATCGTTTATTCCTGCATTATACAAACTCAATGGTTTTTGAAATATTTTAATTTTGGTGTTTTTCTAAAGAAAATAAATCCTAATCTCTTTGATGTTGATTTTCAAAAATTTGTTTGGCAGTATTTGATTTTTTAGTGCTTTACTTGCTTTACGTGAAAATTTTCGGAAACATTTCGATCATGTGTATATAAAAACTATGAAAATGACTATCAGTTTTTTTCAAAAAATTATTAACGTAACGTGAATTGTTAAATCTCTCCCTCATTGGTAAATAGCACCCCAGCGAAAGTAGAGAAAAATAAACATATTGAATTAATTTATTATCAAATAAAGGCATATTAGATAATACTAATAATTAATAACATACAAAGATTATGCATTCATCGCATAGTTCTATCAAATGCTACTCTCAAAAAATCGATAATATCACGATTGTGGTGGTCATTTAAAATTGCGAGTAGGTGTTCTATCATATGTTTCGACGTATTTTGTGGCGTTTCTTGCTGGTTGTTCGAAAAAGACGTATCTGTCATGCTGTATTTTTTTCAACGCCTCAATGAATTTCCTAATTACAGGATGAGCTCTAAACCCCGAACTAACACCACTGCATTGCTATTAGTTCGGCTTGTCCCATTTTACTTTCTTATACGTATAAGGAAGTATTGTGATGATGAAAATTTTCGACCTCGAGATTTTTGCAGATGTCCACGTTTTGAGGTCCCCTGATACCAAAAAAGTGGTTTTTAAAAAATGTCTGTGTGTGTGTCTCTCTCTCTCTCTGTGTGTGTGTGTGTGTGACCACGATAGCGGTCAAACCGCTGTAGATATCAATTCCAACTTTTGTATTTACGAATATAATCTCGCTCTTGAGAACTGATTAGATTTTGAGCAAAATCGCCCGACCGGAAGTAGTAGTTTACTTCAGTGAAAAAATCGAATTTTGCAAATATTTCGTCAATTACTAAGTTTAAACAAATTTATAAAGGATTCAAATGTACTCAAAATTAAATTTGAGAAAAATTGTATTAATAAAGTTTTTTGAAATTCCTACCGGAAGTAGGTCTTTTACTCTTATCGAAAATCAGTTTTTTTCGAATATCTCGCAAGTCATGCTTTCTAGGCAGGTACATTACGAGTATAAAAGTATTTAGAATGTACTTTTAAATATCTTTTGTATAAAAAAAATTTCAAAATTCAGACCGGAAGTACCACTTTTACTCTTATCGAATAGCGATTTTTTGCAAATATGTCGTAAATTATGCATTCTATATATATTTATGAAGAGTACAAAAGTATTTAGAGTTTGATTTGGAATATTTTTTGTATAAATGAAATTTCAAAATTCGGACCGGAAGTAACACTTTCATACGTATAAGAAAGTCGTGTGGTGGCCACACCTCATTTTTTATCTTTATCGTAAAGAAGCCTAAGGTGAACATATTAGACGTCTTGCTATTCCTCGGCGTTTCGGCCGTCCTATATAGGTATCCTCAAACTGCAGAAAACGTTATTATAATTATGGCGGCAATATATCTGTTAATCCTTCAACAGCATGGTCTAATTCTACAATCACCACAAACGCGTCATAGTAATTGTTGAGGGTAGCATTACGCAATATGTCGTTTGTATTATAGTAATCTTATTAATCCTTTAATAGGTATAAACAGTCTACACTTCCCAGCAAAATGTTACTAATATATAGTATTTATTGTTGATTTTTCCTTCTTCAACAGCAATATCAATAAATATGATTATTACTTCTTTCATTGTCTTCCTAATTGACTTCTTAAAATTCGTAAAGCAAAATACCACGTAATCTTTCATGAAATGATTGGTGAAAGTCGATTATTGGACTACATCTATTGAATACCATTCAAAGTCTGAATTATCTGTTCAGGTAAAGTTTGATATTCTGGTTAACGTTTATATATTTACTTATAAATCACCTAACAACCTCTCTTATATATGGTTTTCAGCTGCTATTTAACAACATAGTCACTATCCCTCAGATAGACCTATCCTAACAAGTGTTGTTTAATTTCCTCATACTTGCTGTGTCTGTGTAGTAACTTAGTATGTTGCCAATCTAACAGTGAAAATCCTATGCTGCCAATCTAACAGTGAAAATCCTCTAGTGCAATGGACTGTCAGGTTTTCAATGCTCCTCTTGTTATTATGCTAATCGTTAATTAATCAATTAAATTGGTTATTGTATTTCTACAGACAATGTTTCACATAATTAAATAACTAGCCGGTACATAACATTTTAAGAACGTGATCTTCTTATTGATTTTTGATATTTAGTGTGTCCAGTATATTATGAGTCGATATTGTTTTTAGAAATCAACGTTATTGAAAGCAAAGAATACAATGAATGTAAAATATTTATGGTATGCGCATAATGCAAAATAAAGGAATGCACATTTTTCAAGTTGAAATAGAGCTAAAAATATAGCTAATTCATCAGTGGATTTCAAAAACTAGAAATGTGTACTTTGCTTGTAAAACAAAAAAAAAGCGAACGAGAGGAACTTGTTACTTTATCAGGTCTGGACATGCCCTTAATTTTCATTTAAAAAGAAATTCTGTGCATTCTATTGATAATTACTGTTTGTCATAGTAAAGTGAGCTTAAACTCTGATTTTTTTTTTTTGCAAATATACTTATGTTATACAGGGAAATATTAAAGAAATATATTACCGAATCAATCCCATTCAGTGATTAACTTATTGTTAAAATGACATTTAAAAAAAGCAAAAACAACGATTAATGAAAGAATGAAGTTTATGCTTATATACAGCATGTGTCAATTTTCATTAGCCATAGGCGATTAATCCATACAGTACGTGGCAACATAGTACAGTACCCCTTCCTTCCTTTCCAATGCAAGCACTACCGATGCATGCACGTAAATAGAAGTCAGCGTGGTTAGCGGCAGTACCTATTCGACCACCGGGTTGGGTGTTTGTAATGCGTCTAGAAATAATATTTATGCCTTGGAAGGATTTGTTTTTCTTTTTCTTTTCAGTAAATGCAGAGAATTATTAAGCTGCGTTCACGCTGCATGATACAAACAAAAGCGTAATTCTAATAAAATTAAAAATAAGGTAAATAAAAAAGGATTCTGAAAATAATAATAAACTACTACATTTGATGTTTCCCGTTTCAGTAATAAGACGGCTTTTGCAACGTGTTCGCAGCTAAACACTGAATGTAAAATCTGGTCGGGAGAAGTGGAAAGATCGGAGTAAACCGTTGTGATGTCGGTTGTTGTCGGCACTGGTGACGGACAGTAGGGGCACCATGTTGCAACGTATTATATGTATACGTATAGATCGCATGCAACCATTGAATCCCTATAGCTAATGAAATTTGACACATGCGGTATAGTTAATCTACTATTTTTATTTTGAAATCTATTATAGATCATCCTAGTGGTTTTCCAGCAGATGTCCAACTTTTCGAAATATTTTCTGATCAAGTTTCTTCAATTATAAGTACCCGTCAGTACTTACCTCCAGAAGATATGGTGTCTTTACAAGTTGCGTTGGTGAATCTTGCTCTGAAATGTTATCCCAATAAAGTAGAATACATAGATAAAGTCATGTTATCCACTGTAGAAATATTTCAAAGACTGGGACTTGAACGTTTAGAGTCGAATTCTATGGTTGCAAGAGAGCTGTCTAAGTTGTTGAAAATTCCATTAGACCACTATAATAATCTTTTAACAGTCCTCAAATTACAACATTACGCCGGATTAATGCAGCATTTAGATTATCCAGGTAGAAAATTGTTGAGTATGTATATATTAACAAATGCCTTGGAAAGTGAAACTGTAATTACAACGCAAGAAGAAGTAGAACAGGCACTTAGTTTGGTATCTACTCTCGTAACGGATCAAAGTGATCAACCGTCTGGAGATATAGACTTGGAAGAGTTGTCAGAAGAACAAAGTTTATTAGCCAGATTTATTCACCAGTTTCGATCAAATGTGTTGGATCAACAATATCTGATTCTTATCGGTGCCCGAAAAGTAACATTTCCGCTGCGTTTTATTTTCTTTTATAACTATTTCTGTTTTAGCTTTTAGGCGCTGGTGGCCAAATGAGAATTAAACATACTTTGCCCCCATTGGTTTTCCAAGCTTATCAGTTAGCTTATAAGTACAGGGATAACAAAAAAGAAGACGAAATGTGGGAAAAGAAATGCCAGAAAATTTTCCAATTTTGTCATTCAACAATTACCGCACTTGTAAAAGCTGAATTGGCAGAGTTGCCTTTAAGGTTGTTTTTGCAAGGTGCCTTAGCTATTGATCAAATTGGTTTCGATAACCATGAAACTGTAGCCTACGAATTTCTATCACAAGCATTTTCTCTGTATGAAGATGAAATATCTGATTCTAAAGCTCAGTTAGCAGCAATTACTTTAATTGTTGGCACATTAGAGCAAATTAGTTGTTTTTCAGAAGAAAATGCTGAACCTTTAAGAACACAGTGTGCTTTAGCAGCAAGCAAATTACTAAAGAAACCCGATCAATGCCGAGGTGTAGCTACTTGTTCTCATCTTTTCTGGAGTGGTAAGAGTCTAGTCAGTAATCGGAAGGAAATACATGATGGGAAACGTGTTGTTGAATGCTTAAAAAAAGGTTTAAGAATTGCAAAGCAGTGCATGGACGTCGGTGTTCAAGTACAGTTGTTTATTGAGCTCACAAATCACTACATATATTTTTATGAGAAAGGCAATGATCAAGTGACTGCACAAATTATAAATCAGGTAATTGCCAAGATTAAAGATGAAATACCTAATTTGGAAAGTTCCGAAGAAACAGAACAAATACAAAAACATTTTAGTAATACTATAGAACACCTTAAATCAAGAGTTGAGTGTTCTGACATAGATGGAGTGTCATATAAAGATATTGAAATTTAATTTCAATAGGCAAGTATCATTTTGGAAGCTTTTGTTTATGCCTATCTTTCATTATTGTCGATATTTTATTCTTTAGGTGTATATTACTGTAGAATACATATATTTTATTTATATTTTGTAGGTCTGTGTAAGTTTATAATATATTGTTGAACAATACGTTTATATAGTAAGTAAATACATATGTGATAATTAATCCATTTTGAATTTTATTATACTATATTTTGTTAACTATTTTTCAGCAGTAGTTGCATTAAACAAAGTAGCAATATTCTTTTGCCAAGAAGTGCTTCCTATTTCAAAAAAAAAATTGAAATATTCATATTGATCTTTTAAGCAGTATGTTTACATATATATAAAGCATGTGAGAAATACTACTTGGTGGAACCGTTGAGGCATATTTTCGGCCTGATATTATCTAGTGGTGTTTTCCCTGATGAATATCAAAAGTTATATCTATTTTTAAATCAGGAAATAAAAGCTTTATGATAAATTACAGACCGGTTTCTGTGATATCAGCCGTTACAAAAATATTTGACTAAATTCTTCACTGCAAGAGTAGGATAGCGCCGGAACAGCATGGATTTGTGAAGGGTCGGTCTATAGAATCAAATTTGTTAATTTTCTCCGAAAACATCTGATGCAATTAAGGACGGGACACAAATTGATGTCATTTATACAGATTTTTCTAAAGCCTTTGACCGTGTCGATAATGATCAAAACAAAGCTGTTGATATTGCATTCTTTCGGGTTTTCATCACAATTAATAAAGTTATTTTCGTTGTACTTGTGTAATAGAAGGCAGATAGTGTCGTATGGGGGGGGGCTTCTCTGATTCGTATATTATGTCGGGTGTGCCACAGGGTAGTTGCTTGGGACCACTATTATTTTTATTATTTATAAATGACGTACCCACCGCAATAGATGGTTCCTGCTGCTTGTTGTACGCTGATGACTAAATTGTATAGGGAGATAAACTCGCAGGCCGACCATGACAAGCTGCAGCATCTAGGTAATATATGTGTTTGGTGTCTCAATAATAGATTGCACCTAAATGTAAATAAATATGCGGCCATGACAATTTCTAGGAAGAAAAAACTATTCACACACGATTATGAGCTTCGGGGCGTTCCTCTGGAACGAAAATATTTGATCAGAGATCTAGGTGTTTGGTTTGATTCGGCTTTCCGATTAACAAATCACATCCACAGTATCGCTAGTGACTTATCGTAATTTGGGATTTATCAGACGAAATTGTGGGGATTTTAACGACATGCGTACCATGATATTGCTGTACAACTATCTTGTTCGAGCGAAACTCGAATTTGCTTCGCCAGGTTGGGCGCCGTTAACTGGAGTAGATGTTTGAGAAAGTTCAAAATAAGTTTTTAAATTCTTGTACTTTAAACTATAAGAGTAATCCACCTTTTAAATCTTTTGCCTGCCACTATTACGACACTGGTGAGAGGTGGCCATGTTATACATAATATTTAAGGTTTTCAATAACATTTTCAAAATAAAATAAAATATCATAAAACAGTTTTTTCAATGTTATTTATGCTGTATACTGTAGCTGTTGCTGTGGTTAAGATTAGAAAGGCTCTTTTATATCATATATATATATATATATATGTAGGATTCAAATTCGGGGGAGGGGTGGCCCTGGAAGCGCCTAGAGAGAAGTCGACGAACGAGTCGAAAATAGTAAGTTGTGACGATAAGATGTATTTGTCAGTAAACTATTTTCGGTAACGACGTGTATTTTGTTACAATTATCCTGAACAACGAGCGTGACACGGAACCACTTAAATATTCTTTTGTCAAACGCAATTTAATTATAGTGTTCTCTTATTAAATATTCTTTAAATAAACAGTTAAAAATAAGTGTTAGTTTTACTGCTTTGCACAATCCGAACCCTACATAAATTAAAAGAAGATAGAGATACGATTGTGCATATACATACGCAGCAAGGCGAAACATATGTATGCGAGCCAGAAGTGACATCATTGTTTGGAGTGAATTATTGAATACGTTACGGAAAAAAAGAAGATAAGTAAAATATTCGAAGAAGGACTACTATATACAAGTAAATTGCATCTTTTATTTATTCTATTTCACGAAAATATTTCCCAGACTTTTTAAGATAGATAAAATCTTTATTATTTAGTATAAAAAAAATTACAAATAAATTAATATGGAAAATTTAGGACAACAAGGAAATTTAGACATTTCACAAACAAGTACAAAACAAATAAAGGCATTACATAAATTCGTATTTGAATACGAGGGCGATAGAAATAATAGGAAAAGATGACGAAAATTTAGAGGATTCAAATTTAACGATGTCGAACAGGAAAAAGAAAAAGCTCAATATGTAAAAGCAGTAACGAAAATTATAAATGACTACAACCCGACGAAAATTAAAGAAACAAAAATAACGACTAAAATAATACTTGAAGATGAGATACCGATTTACCAACGACCTAGAAGAATAGCGAATGTTGAAAATCAAGAAGTTGAGAAACAGATAGAGGAATGGCTGCGTGATAGGATTATAAGACCGAGTTCCTCGGATTATGCCAGTCCCATTGTATTGGTAAAAAAAAAAGATGGCACTAATCGCCTATGTGTTGATTACAGAAGACTAAATAGGAAAGTAGTGAAAGATAGGTATCCTCTACCTGTTATCGAGGATCAGATAGACAAATTGACGAAAGCAAAAATATTTACGACTTTAGATTTACAGAATGGGTTTTTTCATGTACCTACGGCCGAAGACAGTATTAAATACACTGCATTCGTAACACCAAGCAATCAGTACGAATTTCTTAAAACTCCGTTCGGGATGTGCAATTCGCCTGGAATCTTCCAAAGATTTATCAATGAAGTTTTCAAAGAACTTATGCATGAAGGTGTAGTATTGTTCTACATGGACGACAGTGGCGGCTGCTGCAGGGAGGGCAACGGGGGGCACTGCCCCCCGTGACAAATTTCATTTAACAGATAAATTAATTATAAATACCTAATGTGAATGTAATTTTTCTGATTTGTTTGAAACAAATAATATGTTTTCGGAAGTAACAGTCCGTCTTTTCAGCGCGTTTAAAAATCGCAGTCTAACGTAGGCTCCGGGACATCTCGCTCGACTGCCCCGTCTATATTAGAAATCCAGCGATGAAACTGGCGCGGGTAGCGCGCGTATATATGTAGGCGGCGGGGCACTACTCTATGGTGCCGGGTCCGGGTGGCGGTCCAGTATGTAGTATACAGCGGTGAGTTTATGTTGTAATTTCTATCGGTGCAAATGCAACTATGAATTGCGTTAGTAACATTAAGACAGAATTAAAAAATCTAGGTCTCCCTAGGCCCGATTTATTGATTAAACTAGAAGATCACAATTTGAAAACTAATAATACCGTGACGAGAAAATTCAACAGAAGCTCTTACAGTTTATCAGATTGGTTGTGTGGGTGTAATATGCAAAATGCTTTTTTTTATTTCGGTGCTATAAAGTTCACTTTACGACATCCGTTTTGGTTGCAAAAGTAATTCTTTATCGCACGCTAATTTTGTTGTTTTGACGTTGGTACCAAAAAAAAAAAAATGAAACCAAATTATATTTGTATGTCAAAATGTAAGCCTTTAATGTAACAAACATGTGCAATAGAAGTTGTACAAAGAATAAAAAGCACACATGCTAACATTTTATTTACTAATTAACAATATAAATTGTTAAGCAGAGTTAGATGATAAATTTTCTGATGCTACTATTGTAATTTACTTCCAAGGTTGAATAGTACAACTGTTATAAAAGTTTGTTTTTGATAATATGTCGAGACTATGTTGGCGAAAGATTTTGTAAATTGTCTTCTGCTATTTTGCGAATCTCTGGGGGCGTGCAAAATAGAAAAAATCAAGTGAAGGCTGTTTTTCTACTTTGAAGAGAATAAAAACATTTTCTAGAAATACCATGCGGGAAAGCAGACTATGTGCCTTAGCAATGTGTTCCATTGAAAAACAATTACTGACATCAACACCAAACCTCAATGAATGAGTTATTAATCATTTTGCTGATCGTAAGGAAGGGCGGATGGATTTTATTTTCAAACAAGTTAATTAAATAGCATATTGAGTTTATTTTTTGTCTGTACTTAATTTTTGATATTAAACACTCAGACCCCCGGTGCCCTCCCTTCCCAAAAAATCACGGGCCGCCACTGATGGACGACCTCATTATACCGGCAGAAAACGAAGAACAAGCCTTCACTAGATTAGGCAAGGTGTTACACACAGTTGAATCATACGGATTGGAAATAAGATGGGAGAAATGCCAATTTTTGAAAACAAAGGTGGAATACCTAGGCCACGAAATAGAAAATGGTACTGTGAAACTATGTCACAGTAAGATTCGTGCTGTTGTTCAATTCCCAGAACCAAGTACAGAAAAACAGATACGAAGCTTTTTGGGGCTCACAGGGTATTTTAGAAAGTATATTAAAGACTATGCATTGATAGCCAAGCCCTTAACGTATATTTTAAAAGGATAGAAGAAACCTAAATTCGATAACGATGAAAGGGTTTCTTTCAATAAGTTAAAGGAGAAATTAACCTGTGAACCAGTGTTGAAAATTTTTAGTTATGAACGGGAGACTGAACTACATGTCGATGCAAGTCAGGATGGTTTCGGAGTGTTGTGGTATTAACAGTAGAAGTCAACAAGGTTGGCACAACTGCATAGTTAGTTGACATTAGCATAAGACATGAAGTTGTATCTTGCGATAGTATAAATAAACATTAAAGACTTTTTACAAACTACCGTCCTTTATTAATGGTATAGTACATAACATGGTGTCAGGTCAATACTAATAGTAAAAAAAAAAAAAAAGAAAAGGAACAATAAGTCTTAAAGGCGGTTAGTCTCTGTCGTTTGTTAAAAAAAAAAAAGAAAAGAAATGGCTTCCCAAACGGCGTCATCGTCTTCAACAAGAAAACCACAAAGTACCAGTCATACTGTATTACCTCTGTCAGTGAATGGAAATTTAGCTCATAATTGGAGTACATGGTATTTAGATTTTAAAATATACATGAGGGCAAGCGGCTTGGAAAATGAAAATGATGCGAGAAAAGTAGCACTATTTTTACATCACATTGGGAGAGAGTCGTTACAGATATTTTCTTCATTCAATGTGGAAATGGATACCTGCACATATGAAGAGTTAGTCAGCAAGTTTGATAATCACTGCAAGCCTAAAACAAACTTAACAGTAGAAAGACACAATTTTCTGACAAGAGTACAGAAGGAAGAAGAGTCGATAGAGGACTATGTAACTGCTTTAAAGAATTTAAGCCTACGTTGTGAGTTAGGTGATCTTAGGGAAGGTTTAGTCCGTGATGTTTTTATTGTTGGTCTCAATGATAAAACTACAATGTGCAAAGAGAAATTATTGCAAGAAGATAACTTAACCTTAGACAAAGCATTACAAATTGCGAAAAGCATTGAGATTACCCATATTCAAGCACAGCAACTAAATAGAAATACTGATGCATTGATTCATCAAGTGGGTAAATCACAAACAGGAACAGTCCAGTCAAGGTCAACAGGTCAAAAAAAGATCTTCAATAAACAGCCAAATAGTCAGTCTAGAATACAGGGTTATCAGAGTAGACAATGGAATAAAACATGTGGTCGGTGTGGACAAGAACACAGGCAGAAATGTCCAGCTCAAGGTAAAGTGTGTCAGTCATGTAAAAAGATAGGTCATTTTGCCAAATATTGTTTCACAAATCAGAAAAATATTAATTTAAGTTCTGTTACAAATAATAAAGATGATGATGATAATGTATTGTTCATAGGTACATTAAATAATATACTTAATGTAAATAGCATGTGGTATATAGACATACTTGTAAATAATAAGTTATTAAAATGTAATTTAGATACAGGTGCTGAAACAAATGTCATATCATTTAAGAATTACAAATATTTGAGTGATAAGTCAATAGAACCAACATTTGTAAAGCTTACATCATTTTCTGGTGATGAAATACCAGTGGTGGGCAGAATAAACTTGAATTGTCTTATTGTTAATAATAACAGATATGTCTCGATAGATTTTATTGTTGTGAGAATTGATGCTCCTACTGTTATCGGTCTGACAACTTGTCAAACTTTAGGTCTTATTCAAAAAATATTTGGTGTGAGTCACGAGTCACTATTAAGTGAATATAAAGATACATTTATTGGCTTAGGTTGCTTACCAGGCTATTGTCATATTTCTATAAATAAAAATATAATACCAGTGGTCAATTCTCCAAGAAGAATACCATTTAAATTACACAGCCGTCTACAGCAAGAATTAGAAAGAATGGAGTCACTAAATGTTATTGTTAAAGTAAATGAACCAAGTCAGTGGGTCAATTCAATAGTATTAGTCGAAAAAAAAGACAAGTCATTAAGGGTTTGTTTAGATCCTCGCAGTCTTAATAAAGCAATTAATAGATGTCATTATCCTTTACCGACTGTAGATGACATGCGTTCTAGACTGGTGGGTGCTAAATATTTTTCCACACTAGATGCACAGTCCGGTTTTTGGATGATCAAGTTAGATGATACTAGTTCAAAGTTGTGTACTTTTGCAACACCTTTTGGAAGATATCGTTTTTTAAGATTACCTTATGGGATATCGTGTGCGCCTGAAATGTTTCATAAAATTATGATTGACACGTTCGGGGATATACAGGGTGTTACGATATATATAGATGACATTTTGATTTTTAGTGATACATTAGAGGGTCATAATCAAATTTTAAAGAAAGTATTGGAAAGAGCATGCAATGTGAATTTAAAATTTAATCGTGCAAAATGTCAGTTTTTCCTTAAGGAATTAAAATACTTAGGTAACATTTTTAACGAGAGCGGAATTAAAGCAGATACACAAAAAGTTAAAGCTATTTGTGAGTTACCAAGTCCAACAAATATTACTGAGGTAAAGAGATTTCTGGAGATGATTAATTATTTAGGCTCATTCATTGACAACTTGTCACATAGAACTGTAAATTTGCGCGAATTGCTTAAAAAGAACATTGCATTTCATTGGAATGAAAAACATCAAACTGAGTTTGATGCATTAAAGGATGTTATCAGTAATGCACCAGTATTGGCACATTATAACTCAGATTTGAATGTAACTTTGTCTGTAGATAGTTCAAAATCAGCAGTGGGTGCTGTCATTCTACAAAATCGCAAACCTGTCGCATATGCATCCAAATCATTAAATAATTGTCAAATTAGATATGCACAGATTGAAAAAGAATTGTATGCAATTCAATTTGGATGTAATAGGTTTAAACAATATATTTATGGCCATAAGATACAAGTAGAGACGGATCATAAACCACTTGTATCTTTATTTAAAAAGCCATTGTCTGACGTTCCAAGTCGACTTCAAAGAATGATGTTGAGTTTACAACAGTATGATTTAGATGTACATTATACTCCCGGAAAGTATTTATTTATAGCAGATACATTAAGTCGCGCGCCAGTAGAGCAGTCAGAGGTCGATGATATAGAGGAAGAACTAGTAATACACATGAATTTGTTAGTAACCAATCTAGCTGTAAGTCCTGAAAGATTAAATGAAATACAATTAGCAACGCAAACAGATATAGATTTGCAAGTTGTGGTGCAATATTGCTTAACTGATTGGCCAAAGTCAAAAAAAGAAGTGACAACGGGGGTTAAGCCGTATTACAACATAAAACAAGAGCTACATACCATAAATGGATTAGTGTTTAAAGGAAGCTTGTTAGTTATTCCCACTAAATTACGCGCAAAAATTCTAGATATAATACATGAAGGACATTTAGGTGTAAGCAGGTGTCAAAATCAAGCGAGAAGTGTGGTATATTGGCCCAATATGAGCGTGGATATAAAAAACAAAGTAGAGCAATGTGGAGCTTGTATTAAATTCAGAAAGTCAAATTCACCAGAGCCATTATTGCCACATGAAGCTACTACACTACCATGGCAAAAAGTAGCTGTAGATTTTTTTTATTATAACAACATTACTTATGTATTAGTTGTTGATTATTTTTCTAAATATTTTGAACTTATGCCGTTAAAATCTAATAATGCAAAAGAAGTTATATTAAACTTGAAATCAATTTTTGCAAGACACGGCATACCAGTCACGATGATAACAGATAACGGACCTCCATTCAATTCGCAGGAGTTGAAATTGTTCGTGAAAGAATGGGATATTAAACATATCACGTCCAGTCCGTACTATCCAAAAAGTAACGGGTTAGTTGAGAGAATGGTAGGAACAATAAAAGCTTTATTTAATAAATGTGACGAAAGTAATACAGATCCATACATTGCTATATTACAATACAGAAATACACCACAAGATAGTGGTAACTCACCAGCACAGTTATTAATGTCTCGTTGTCTTAGAATGAAGCTACCTATAAACGAAAAGTTATTGATGCCCAATGTTATAGATTATTCAAAGTATAAAGAATATAATAAGCAGAGAACACAAAACACAAAGAAATATTATGACTCACGAACAAAATCATTGAAACCACTAGATGTGGGTGATAAGGTGTACTACAAGAAGAGTCCGATTTCTCATTGGGAACCCGCCGTAATAACGAACATTGGTCCAACACCCAGAAGCTTCACAGTGCGTACACCGGAAGGTGTAGAATACCATAGAAACAGGCAACATATCATTAGTCCCAATTTTAATGAAAAAAAGGAAGAAAGGAAAATTGAAGAAAGTGAAGATGAACCTCTCAGTGACAGAGTATTAACAGAGGTAGAATCAACGGAACCAACAAATGTGGGTGATAATATTGTTACACGTTACGGTAGACATGTTAAAAGGCCTAGAAGGTTTACATTCACGGAAAATGATGAAAGCTAAATATGTATGTCATCAGTTGTCTTCTTTTTAAAAAAAAAAGGGGCATGTTGTGGTATTAACAGTAGAAGTCAACAAGGTTGGCACAACTGCATAGTTAGTTGACATTAGCATAAGACATGAAGTTGTATCTTGCGATAGTATAAATAAACATTAAAGACTTTTTACAAACTACCGTCCTTTATTAATGGTATAGTACATAACACGGAGGAGTGTTGCTGCAGAGGCATGATGAAGATGGGCTGATGCATCCAGTCTATTTTTGGATTAGAGAAACTAGCAATGCTCAGAGAAAATACCATAGTTGCGAACTCGAGGTGTTAGCCATCGTCGAAGCATTAAAGAAGTTCCGAGTATACCTCTTAGGAATAAAATTTAAAATTATCACAGACTGTTGCGGTTTTGTTGCGACAATGAATAAGAAGGACTTGTGCACGAGAGTAGCGAGATGGCCCTTGCTCCTCGAGGGGTTTAATTACCAAATAGAACATCGTCCTGGTGACCAGATGAGGCATTGCGACGCTCTTAGCCGTAATCCAGTCATTCTGATAATTCGCAACGAGTTTTTGGAAACAATAAAAAAAAGGCTCAAAATGGAGATGATTACCTGAAAACCATAACGAAGATTTTGGAAAGCCAAACGTATAAAGATTACGAATTAGATAAAGGTATTGTATACAAGAACGAAGATGGTAGGAAGTTGCTTGTTGTTCCGACAGCCATGCAGTTCCAAATAATAAGAAATGCTCATGAAAATGGACGTTTTGCTACTGTAAGAAAGACTAAAGAACTAATCAATAGAGATTATTATATACCAACAACGAGCGTGACACGGAACCACTTAAATAGTCTTTTGTCAAACGCAATTTAATTATAGTGTTCTCTTATTAAATATTCTTCAAATAAACAGTTAAAAATAAGAGTTAGTTTTACTGCTTTGCACAATCCGAACCCTACATACCGTTTGACTGAAATAAAAGTAGATATAGGGAAACACAGACACGCACACATGTGCATGCAAACATGAAATGGAGGGGTACGATAATAGGGGAATACAGATGAGTTCATATCGGGACACCGGGTACCGAGACCGAGGCTTCAGTGCAAAACGTTGAAAGCTAGTATGCAGACGTTTGCTTTAAGGAATTGCTCCGCTGTGTACGGCTTTTGTATAATATTTTGGTAACTGATGTATAATGTATTAACATTGAACTGAAACAAAACTCTATAAAATTTGTAACTAAAATAAAATTCTTATTAAAAATTAAATAAAATTCTCACATTTAAAACGAAACAAAATATTATACTTAATGAACTATACAAAATTTAATGTTGAAGATGTTCAAATGTCTGTCCCTCTTGCATCAAGCAGTACCCTAAACGATTATAAAACCCATTTCGTACATTCGATAGCAATTCAGGTACAATGTAAGTTCACGCTCTAAAGATACGGAACGAATGCCATGTGCGCATGGTGTTCGCGGTCTCGGTCTCCCCACACCACCGGTCTTATGGTGGTGTGGGTAAACCGAGAGCCACACTCTTGAACTGTTGTATACATACATACATAGGTACATGTTTATGTGTGTGTATTTGAAGATGCATATTAACTTTTAAATACGACAATCTGTATATATATACACACACACATATAAAAACATTAAAAATCTTGGCATTAGTGGCCTGTTTCTTATCATTTGTCAAATATTAAAATTTAACAAATAAAAACACATAATTAAAACGTTTCGACAATTTTATTCCTGTCTTCCTCAGTTAAAAAACTTTTATTTATATATAACATATTTTGCTAAAACTGTCTAGCGGTAAAACCAGAACAACTGTAAAAGATACAATTTCTCATTAAAAATTTACAGAACGCATTTTATACCAACGTTTTTTTAACTCACCGTAATTTGTAATCTTTGTTTTTTATGTATGGATGCACGTTGTTATTTTTGTGTCACCCCCTGAACTTAATTGCATGATTTATGCGATCTTTTAAGTAGTTCTATATTTTTAGAAATAAAAACAAAACTAATTCTTGTAACTGACAACGAATACAATTAATTTTCACGTTGAAACAGTTTTATTTGAATGTATATTTATCCGTCCGAATACGCATATAATAAACAAGTTCTATGTATCGTGATGTTTTATCGTGTGTTATTTATTTTGTATTGTTTTTTCTGATGGATACTTTTTGTTGTTTTTTAAATCTGTTCAATACTCGACGACCTCATATACTGCGTGCAATTATGTTATAAAATGGGAAAGTAGATCTGTTGTTACGTTTTATATCAATCATTTCGAGGACACCTCTTGCTTTATTATTTCTTTCTGTTTTGAGAATTTTAACCTTATTAAAATCGAAATTATGTTTCATCTTGTCTCTGTGTTTTTTGAGACACGTTGGGTTTTTTGCGTACTTGTGTCCATTTATTCTTTCATCTAACCACTGTTTGGTTTGGCCAATGTATACTTTGTTGCAATCACCACATGGAATTCCATATACTACATGTGAACGTTTTGAAATTGGAATGGGATCCTTTAAGCTTGTGTACAAGTGATTTAAGTTGTTATTGGTTCGATAAGCCAATTTACAGTCATATGGTTTTACAATATTGTTTAACTTTTCCGAAAGCCCTGCAATATATGGAACCGGTATGTACGTAACGTTTTTATGTGATTGCCTTACTTGATTTTCTCTTGTTTTTGCGACTCGTTATATATTTTATGTAATCTCTGTTTCATGATCCCTTTAACAAATGCTCTTGGGTAATTGTTCTGTTCTAACATGGCCTGTATTTTTGATATTATTTGTGGTCGGTATTGAGGACTTGTTAATGCTATAAACGGCCAAGAAACAAATTTTATTTTATTATATACATATACCGAGGTCGTCATATTTTAATTTCTGATAGGAAAGTAGTAAGTGGAAAAGAGCGCGACGAATTAAACTAAAGATAGACATAAGCGAGGCTGCCACACTGGACATTTGTAAGGCGTGGGGGTCCCCCGCCACTCCGTTGCTCTCCCTCCACTGTTAGCAAGCAGGCATCGCTGCATAGGATAAGATCATCTTTTGCATATGATAGAAGTGCAAACCGAAATTAAAATTTGACGCTTACGGTATATACATATATATATATAAACTTAGATGTCTTTACCACAAGTACATGAATTAAAATAATATTTCTTGGGTTTGTGGTACTTACTGATTAAATAAATAAAACTAAAATTCCAATTTTAAATGTATAATAAAGGATGTTTTACGAAATTTTACTGGCATGTTTGTTTTATATTTCCACATTTTTGAGAAAGACATTAAATATGTCGAAACGTCAAATTTAGTTTTATTTATTTAATCAGTAAGTACCACAAACCCAAGAAATATTATTTTAATTCATATATATATATATATATATGAAACACACACATATATCTATATACGTGCGAGTAGATTTCTTGAAAAATTGCGGCTTATATTAAATTGAAAATTACTTGCTTTCTTTAAGTTAATTAATGAACTTAGGGAAAAGAGTAATTTCATTATCGAAGACTAACAATGTTAGTTTCGCCCAAATGCTCGTCAGTCCGATAATGAAATCAGACCTTTTCCCTATTATTTTCGATTTGTATTTATACAAACTGAAGTGATCTTAGCAAGCATGAGAGAATTAATTACTTAATTCACACTATGATACAGAGGAAACATATTTATATGTTTTGCCTCCTACCGACTTGAAACACATATTGTGTACGTAACGTCGGTATTAATGAAAAATCCTTATTTCATTCAGGATAATTGTATTAATTTTATATGTATTTAATATGCATTAAACACATATATCAAATTCTTAGCCGTATCTGTTAATACATATGAAACACACACATATATCTATATACGTGCGAGTAGATTTCTTGAAAAATTGCGGCTTATATTAAATTGAAAATTACTTGCTTTCTTTAAGTTAATTAATGAACTTAGGGAAAAGAGTAATTTCATTATCGAAGACTAACAATGTTAGTTTCGCCCAAATGCTCGTCAGTCCGATAATGAAATCAGACCTTTTCCCTATTATTTTCGATTTGTATTTATACAAACTGAAGTGATCTTAGCAAGCATGAGAGAATTAATTACTTAATTCACACTATGATACAGAGGAAACATATTTATATGTTTTGCCTCCTACCGACTTGAAACACATATTGTGTACGTAACGTCGGTATTAATGCTCACTTCAGTTTGTATAAATACAAATCGAAAATAATAGGGAAAAGGTCTGATTTCATTATCGGACTGACGAGCATTTGGGCGAAACTAACATTGTTAGTCTTCGATAATGAAATTACTCTTTTCCCTAAGTTCATTAATTAACTTAAAGAAAGCAAGTAATTTTCAATTTAATATAAGCCGCAATTTTTCAAGAAATCTACTCGCACGTATATAGATATATGTGTGTGTTTCATATGTATTAACAGATACGGCTAAGAATTTGATATATGTGTTTAATGCATATTAAATACATATAAAATTAATACAATTATCCTGAATGAAATAAGGATTTTTCATTAATACCGACGTTACGTACACAATATGTGTTTCAAGTCGGTAGGAGGCAAAACATATAAATATGTTTCCTCTGTATCATAGTGTGAATTAAGTAATTAATTCTCTCATGCTTGCTAAGATCACTTCAGTTTGTATAAATACAAATCGAAAATAATAGGGAAAAGGTCTGATTTCATTATCGGACTGACGAGCATTTGGGCGAAACTAACATTGTTAGTCTTCGATAATGAAATTACTCTTTTCCCTAAGTTCATTAATTAACTTAAAGAAAGCAAGTAATTTTCAATTTAATATAAGCCACAATTTTTCAAGAAATCTACTCGCACGTATATAGATATATGTGTGTGTTTCATATGTATTAACAGATACGGCTAAGAATTTGATATATGTGTTTAATGCATATTAAATACATATAAAATTAATATATATATATATATATATGTATTGAAAAATTGAAAATCTTCTTGGTAGTAGTGGCATAAAATGAATTAAAAGTAATAACAATATGACAACTGGTTGTCAATTAGAAAACAATGACAAATATAAAATGTAAATCAAAATGTATAAATGAAAATGTAATCAATAAGCATAGGACAGTCGAGATTATTTCTATAATCACATTAAAAGGCTTGGGGTCTACCACAAACTGTTCAGTCAATCCAAATATACAAATAACAACGACGCAACTATGTAAAGAAAAATTAAGAGTAGAACTGTTGATAATATAACAATATAGAATGTAAAATAGTCAAGTATAAATGTAAATGAAAGCAAATAAGCATAGGACAATCGATAATTACTCATGTAATCCTATCAAAATGGCCTAGGTTCACCTAAACATGTACAATTTTGATTGAAATACACAAACAATTAACGATGCAACTATGTATGTGTTAAGATGTATTTGTAGCTACAGACATATATGTCTGTAGCTAGCATAGGACAATCGATAATTACTCATGTAATCCTATCAAAATGGCCTAGGTTCACCTAAACATGTACAATTTTGATTGAAATACACAAACAATTAACGATGCAACTATGTATGTGTTAAGATGTATTTGTAGCTACAGACATATATGTCTGTAGCTACAAATACATCTTAACACATACATATCAAAATGGCCTAGGTTCACCTAAACATGTACAATTTTGATTGAAATACACAAACAATTAACGATGCAACTATGTATGTGTTAAGATGTATTTGTAGCTACAGACATATATGTCTGTAGCTACAAATACATCTTAACACATACATAGTTGCATCGTTAATTGTTTGTGTATTTCAATCAAAATTGTACATGTTTAGGTGAACCTAGGCCATTTTGATAGGATTACATGAGTAATTATCGATTGTCCTATGCTTATTTGCTTTCATTTACATTTATACTTGACTATTTTACATTCTATATTGTTATATTATCAACAGTTCTACTCTTAATTTTTCTTTACATAGTTGCGTCGTTGTTATTTGTATATTTGGATTGACTGAACAGTTTGTGGTAGACCCCAAGCCTTTTAATGTGATTATAGAAATAATCTCGACTGTCCTATGCTTATTGATTACATTTTCATTTATACATTTTGATTTACATTTTATATTTGTTATTGTTTTCTAATTGACAACCAGTTGTCATATTGTTATTACTTTTAATTTATTTTATGCCACTACTACCAAGAAGATTTTCAATTTTTCAATACATTTGTATAATTGGCAAAGAATTGTAATATATTTTATATATATATGTATATATATATACAGAGGGTTCCTAAATATCATGTACATAAGGAAGGGGGTAACTATTTGGTTTATTTTGTGCCTAAAATTTCATATAAACATAGGTCTGCAAACGCTTCGTTATCAATATGCAGGGTGTTGAAATTTCAAGAATTTTTCACTTTTTACTGTATAGCTCCTGCAGTTTTTGGGATATTTTGTTCAAATTTGGAAGGTAGGTTACGCTATAAGGCCTGCATCATTAGGCATGCCAAATGATTATGTAAATCTACAGGGTAATAATTTTTTCGGGGTCATGCCCTTTTTTCTCACCCTGAACTTTTTTGCGATGCGCCACTGCTAGATTCTAAAATACGCAATAAATTTTCTGTCTTGTTTAGAAACTTTTTGATCTCTTGTATTTTTTTCTTATCTCTGACTGTTATCGAGAAAAAAAATAGAAAACAATTTTCTGTAATTCGCCAGAGAAAATTAAATTTTTTAAAATGGTCTAGTAGGCTCTGGCTTTATTCAGATAATCACTTGAGTTTATTAATTTTAAGAGTTAAGGTGCTACTACCTGTTAAAAAATAGGATGACCCGGTTTTCGTAGCATTGTTCTATTACAATACAAAGTAACATAACTAATAACAATAAAAACCCTAAGTAATAACAATGACAATGAAACTATGCTACAACAATTGTTGAAAGTGTCCTCCTTCAACCCTTATACAGGCGTCCGCTCTTCTTCTCATTGATGCTCGCAGTCTCTCAAATACTCCTGGAGTATTTCTTATCGTTTCAAATCCATCGATTATTCGATTTCGTAAGTCATCAACAGTATTTACAGGTGTTGTATACACTAGAGATTTGAGATGTCCCCACAAAAAAAAATCTAGACTTTAAGTCAGGGGACCTAGGGGGCCATGGCTGAGGTCCACCTCGTCCTATCCACCTATTCTCATATACTTCATTTAAATACTCCCGAGCCAAAATAGAAAAATGTGATGGGGCGCCATCGTGCATATACCACATTTGATTTCTATGTAAAAGGGGCAAGTCTTCAAGTAATAAAGGCAATTCATTCTGCAAAAACAGCCTGTATGACTGACCAGTAAGTCGACCAGGCAAAAAACAAGGACCAATCAAATTATCTCCAATTATACCACCCCATACATTTAATGAGAACTGTTCTTGAAAATGCGTTTCTACAATTTCATGTGGAATTTCATCTGCCCACGTGTGGTTGTTGTGGAAATTCATAATTGAAGTCCTTGAAAAATTCGCTTCATCGGTAAAAAGGATTTTACAATCAAAAATGCGGTCTACTGCTAGCTTATTAAGGTACCATTGGCAGAAATCAAACCTTAAGGGTAAGTCTCGGGGAAGAAGAGCCTGCACTCTCTGAATGTGGTAAGGGTATAGCAGGGAAACACGTAGAATACGCCAAACCACTTGATGACTAATATTAAAATGTTCACTGATTTTTCTGGTGCTGGTGCGAGGATGTCTGTCTATTTCATTCAAAACAGCCTCTTCGATCTGTGGTGTTCTAACAGTACGTGGTTTACCTGCATCATTAGTATTCTTTTTAAAAGTTCCAGTTTCTCCAAGACGCCTATGAATATTTGAAAATATTCGAGGATCGGGTATCATTCTATTGGGATAGCGCTCCATGTACAGACGCCTGGCTTCTCTTGCATTTCCATTCGCAAGGCCGTAGATAAAATGCATGTCAGCCATTTCAGAATTCGTGAAATTTGGCATATTTACAAAATTATAACGAGTATTTAAAACACTTTTACACCTTACAGTTTGCAATTTAAAACTTTACTTATACAGACACAAGTTACGATTTCTAATGTCAATTGTCAAAATAATAAACTCAAGTGATTATCTGAATAAAGCCAGAGCCTGCCATTTTAAAAAATTTAATTTTCTCTGGCGAATTACAGAAAATTGTTGTCTATTTTTTTTCTCGATAACGGTCAGAGATAAGAAAAAAATATAAGAGATCAAAAAGTTTCTAAACAAGACAGAAAATTTATTGCGTATTTTAGAATCTAGCAGTGGCGCATCGCAAAAAAGGTCAGGGTGAGAAAAGAGGGCATGACCCCGAAAAAATTATTACCCTGTAGATTTACATAATCATTTGGCATGGCTAATGATGCAGACCTTATAGCGTAACCCACCTTCCAAATTTGAACAAAATATCTCAAAAACTGCAGGAGTTATACAGTAAAAAGTGAAAAATTCTTGAAATTTCAACACCTTGTATATGTATATATATATATAAATGTATTGAAAAATTCAAAAGATTCTTGGTAGTAGTGGAAAAGAGCGCGACGAATTAAACTAAAGATAGACATAAGCGGTATATACATATATATATATATATGTATATATAATATAACTATATATATATATATTAGATATTTGTGTCGAAATGTCTGCCATTATGTCGTTTCGATTGTAAATAAAAATATGTTCATATTTTTGTCTATTGCACAAAAAATGCCTTAATATAACATAGGTAATTGGATTTGTTGTGGGAATATCAATATCACAGATTAGAATCAGATGGCGCAGTCAAGCCAAAATTTTTATCCGCGGTTTGTATTGCGTGAAGGCCGATATAGAAGGCGCTGGCATCAAAAAATTACAGTTTTCAATAACACTAAGCAAATAGCGGGCGATTCAAAATGTATTTGGTAGCGGGAAATTCAAAATTAAGTTTATTAAAAATTAGGGTTTAATACCGCGAGATCAAAAATATATTGATAAAGGTTTGCCATGGAATGTAAAAATCTGTCTTAAGTTATATCATTAAGTGTCATACTGTCATTAATATTTGTCATTATAAGAGAAAATATAATGACAAATATGGACAATATGACAATGATATAACTTAAGACAGACGTTTTACATTACATGACAAACCTTCATCAATATAATTTTTGATCTCGCGATACATGATTATAACACTGTAATTAAATTGCATACTATTTACTAGTTCTCGTAGTAATGAGGAATCATTTCTAAGGAAAACAGTATACAGTACGATATTCAATGACAATGCTGTAACCACACAATAACGTTTTAAAGAAAAGAATTACTTAAATAATTACACTTTAATATTGCTACGTAGAAAAGGTACAAACTACATTTATGAATATTAATAACTAACATCTAACACGTATGTTTTAGTTAAATTACCAGTACAAAAATAAAGTAACGAAGAATAGGATAATCTACCAAAAGTAGAATATTCGACTAACAAAGATATTTTTAACATTAAGATAGAATTTCTGTTGAAAAAGCACAAGTACCTACTCAAAATACTACAAAGTAGAAAAGGTATACATTTATGATTACTATTGAAAAATTATAACTAACATCCAACATGTGTTTTAGTTAAATTACCAGTACAAAAATAAATTAACGAACAATAGCATAATCTACCAAAAGTAGAATATTTGACTAACAAATATATTTTTATTAATAGAATAAAACACCTTTTTCACAAAAAATAGTTTAATAACTAGATGTCACATTTTGTGTGCACTGCACACATCGTCAGTAATAACAGTTACTACTGACGATGTGTGCAGTGCACACGAAATGTGACATCTAGTTATTAAACTATATTTTGTGAAAAAGGTGTTTTATTGCATTACTATTTCTATATTTCACAAGTGTCCAATATATATTACTACAAAGATAGTTTTAACAATAAGATAGAATTGCTGTTGAAAAGTACAAGTACCTACTCAAAATACTACAAAGTAGGTAATTAAACCCGATAGATACACAATGACTTAAGCCCATGTTTACTACCACCATTTACAAAATCTTGTATTACATAAATGATGAACATAAAATAAGGTGACATAAATAAAAATATGGATACATAAGATACCTAACAAATTTAGTAGACGTCTTTTCATCAATATATAATTAAAAGAGTGACAATTAGGGCTTAAAAACTAAATAATGTTAATTACATGGCTATAGAACAAAACAAAAAAATTAAACCTGCAATAACTAACACCAAATTGGTTAATTTATTGTTGTCGTAAAACAAATGAGACTTCCAATGATATGGCTGCCTTACGCTTCATGGGTGGCCTCATGGGATGGAGTGTCGGCACTGCATTTCTGTTGAGGTGTACTGAATGAGGGTGTGCATAGTATGTTGTGTCAAAATGTAGGCTGCAAAGTTTCTTATTACATGTTGTACTGGCATCTAGCACAGGTTTCATGCCCATTTGCTGTTGCCAAGTTTCGCTCCTGAATAATAAAATATAATAATTACAACTGTATACTAACAAATATCAACGATAGTATAAAGGCACATTTTCATTATAGGAAACTGCACAGGAAAATCATTAAGAAAAACCATAAATGCTTCTGTACCAAGAAATCTGAAGTTTCTATTAACACTGCTAAACATGGATTGATTGCTTGTGAAAAAACATAATATAGAAACTTAAAAACAAGTAGTAAGTTTTTCGTGTAGTTTAAAGGCTTTCTTATACACCCATAGGGTTAAACTGCAGTTGAGGTGTCGGGCGACTAGTGTACCTTATAGAGAACCTCTAATTGAACACCTTTTTCTTATAAAATTATCAATGCAAACATAGAGAAATGGAGATAAAAAATAAATTAGGTACTGACCAAGTCAATTTTGCAGGTTACATCTCATGTAAGGTATCCCATATAGATCATTGAAATCATGAAAATCACTATAATTTATGTTTATTTCACATAATCACACACAATTTAGGTCAATTTGTATGTTTTCTTATGACTTCTGCGATTTTAAAAGCACCATCAAATGTCAACGAAAACAGCTGATATCATGTGATCTCGTATTTACAATTTTGCTAAAATTCAATCAAAGAACGTGGAAATCAAAGGTAATTGTTATGTTGTGAGCTTAAATAAACATCATTTATTGCGATTTTCATTATATCAATGCTCTATATGGGATATCTCACATGGGCTGTAACCTGCAAGATTAACTCGGTGAGTACCTAATTTATTTTTTATCTCCATTTCCCTACATTTGCATTGATAATTTTGTAAGAAAAAGTTGTTCAATTAGAGGTCCTCTATAATGTATACTAATCATTTTGTCAAAAATCGCCTGACATCTCAACTACAATTATTCTCACTTATATTATACTCCTAATAATTGCAAACTTTAATTGGTGTAATCGGAAACCAACAAAATCCTTGCTACAACCAGGTGGTCCTTGTTGCACTTAGAATCAGAACTACAAACAAAAAATCTCCAGCTCACCTTCGGGTTATATGTCAACTATTAGTGCCATTAGTTACTTGTTCGCATTGTCGGAAAATATGCATCGCTCTTGCTTGTACGCAGCACATACAATTGATGCAATGCACCAGCTTCTATCCATATTTTAAGTCTAAAAATGCATTATGTCAACTTAATAAAATTATCATATTACTCTTTACAGAACTTACGGTACGATTATAACACCACTAAGTAGTAATAAGAAAAATAATGTTTAGCAACACACACAAAATTTGTTGGTTAACGGCCTGTACGCGCTTGCATAAAACAGCACAGTAGTAGCGACATCTCAATTATTCGGTTAAAGTCATGATTCAAATTTACTTCTAGGTCTCTTGTTTCTAATACCGTGGCGCCCTCTAGGTGCGCCTGCATTAGGTAGATTAAGCGGCAAAACCCCTCATTTAAGTGAACCATCCGATAATCCGTGATCAATATGGAATCTTGTAAGCGAAGTATCAAGGAAAAATCTAATATACATATAATCTATACGTGATTTAAATAAATTGTACATGTACGGATCCGAACGGTACATCCATCTAAAATCCGTACGTACGTGCTTTACCGTAAAAATCGGGTGTATGAATTTAACTATTTAAGGCTGCGTTTGATAACGTTTTGGCGGGAGAGAAATGTACCCGAAAAATACCATTTTTATTTCCATTTTTTCAGGCGTATGATATCAAAACATGTAAATTTTATGCATTAAGCATGAAGATAAAGGTTAAACGAGGTGAAAGGTCGAATTCTTTTTTAAATTAAGTTAATATATAAGCCGTAAATAAAATGGGAAGTTAGTGGTTTTGCAACTACTAGAAAAAATGGCTACATTTAAAAATTACACGGTAAATTTATATGTAATATAGCAAGTACATTCGGTATTTATATTTGGAAGGTAAAAATAGTAACAGTAGCTAAATACATGTGTAATTTTTTAAGTGATCCATGAAATAAAATTTGTAACATTTTTGTAAGCAATTACATACATTTACAGATATCTTACATTTACGTCGCCTTATAGTGTAGCACATATAGTATAGATGGCGCTATTATCTTCCAATTATTTAGAGGTTAGTTGTGTGTTATACGATACTTTAATTATTTATTATAATTTAAAATTATAATTAACAGCAATTTTTGCGGTTACTAATTATAAAATTAAGTATGTTACGAGTTATTTGAAAGTACGTAATAGACAATGAGCAGTTGGCATCACAGGTTGGCACCACAAATCATAAAAAGTAACTACATAGTTTAATTTGTCAATTTAATCAAATTGAATCATTTTAAAATATGGAGTTTTCTGTTATCTTTAATTGAAAGATGCCTACGGATTTTTTTACGCCGATAAAAGCCTAGTAGCCGTTTTACATTTACGAAGTGGAGAAGAAATTGTTGACAAGAACCTTCTATATTTTTTTTCAAAATTTTTTTAAGGTTGTTGCTAATTACTTAAAATGTAAATATAGGTACATTTTATTTGATAGCAATTTTCAAAACTTTGAAATGCCGGAGGTCAGTTCGCCGGGTTTTTAGTTTTTAATAATAACAATAATCTTATACTAGCCTCATTATTTATAATATATTAACATTAAAGTAATACCTTTACCTTACTTAATGTTTTGAAGATTTTACTACAATTGCTATTCCCCCAGCACAATACCCTAGCAGCATTTTTCGAAATTCGCGGATGTTTTAAGTTGGCTAGGAAGACAATCGAGTTGAGTACAGGTAGGCTAATTCATTTTTTATTGCGAAATTACTAGACACACCGTGTACTCAAACAAAAGATTGGTCAAAAAATAGATGTACAAACATTGATTGACAAAATTATATTTCTATATATATAACTATTATAACTAATTTTATAGTGAAATATAGCGAGTACACCTCTATATATTATTCAATTGCGCCCAGTGCAAACATAAAACACTCGCGAAATTCGAAAAATGCTGCTAGGCTATTCAATTTTAGTTTTTGTAGAGTTAAAATTTTGTACATATTTAAAACTGTTTTTATCGTCTTTATTGTGCTAATACTTGACGCTGTTTGGGTGGTGAATTTCACGGTTTTGTTGGAAGCGCCTTATCTAATGTTCGTGACGTACCTATTTACACTTACAGATAATAATAATAATAATAGACTATATATTTGTAAGACCTCTGTTACATAAAATTGTCAATATTCTCAAACTTGTAATGCATTACAATTGTCAGATCATGATAAGTATAAATAAATAGTGTAGTGTATACTAATACTAACAACACTCTTAACAAATAACAAAGAAGACAGAAAAAAAACACAAAATAATAAAATCAAATAAGTATATCGATAGTGTTTAATAACACACTAAAATACAATAAACCAAAACAAAAACGCAAGAGAATGTTCACAGGTTACGGCTTGGTTATGTTATAAAATATAACATATATCGCATATATTTATATTTCCTTGTTAAATTTGCTTACCTAGGAACCAATACAATCTGTTAAAAATAGTAGCGTTTCGGCGCGATATTTGAATTGAAAAGTTATAATATGAACTAAATAAAAAGACTGAAAATTCAGACTATTGGTGCGTTTTCGGGTTCCAAATAAACAACTCGTGCAATTTATTTATTTAAAACAGTCTGTATATTCACACACGTAAAATTAATTACAATATAAAAATATAAAACTAATCAAAATATAAAAATGTAAAATAAATGTAACGCACTTAAAATTATTACAAATAGATTAACACATGTATTTATTTCACTACTGTTATTTATGTAACACTGTACCGTATTTATATCACTTCTATTTACATTCCGTAATATTTATGTAACAACTACACTCACTTATTTATGCTTACTTTTCGACTACCACTTAAGGAACTATTTATTTATGTTTATTTATTTATCTGCCTGTTCCGCACGAGACTATTGAATGAATCTCTTATTCCGGAATAAGAAAGTCCTTAGTAGTCGTCGCGCGGAACAGACCAAAGTAAAAATAAATATTAGAAATAAATAAATGGTTCCTTGAGTGGTATACCCTGATGATTCTAACCAAGGATTTAGCTGTTTTGTGTTTCATTTACTACTTTCGTTAAAATAGATGGATGTGCCGCTTTTCATTCTACCAGTCGAAGCAGCAATACGAGTGCACGGCAATTGGAAACAGGAGAGTAAAGTTATAAACACAAATAGGTGCATATATCTATAATTTGATGAATACAAATCTCTTAACATTCAAATCTGTTCATTCTAGTTTTACAAAAAAAATTAGAAGAATCTATGGATAAAGATATAGGCTCAATTTACAAATGAAAGCCTATAGGCTTTGTTCTGAGCGTTTTGAGGAGGATTGTCGTTATAAATATATAATTACTGCACATTTTAGTGTATGTGCTACATCAACATGAAAATTGCGAATCAAGTCTATTTATTATTAAATATTTGTATCAGAGAGCAAGAATGAATCAAACCTTTTATCTCTTATCAAAATGTCCTTAAGAACTTGCAGAAAAAGTTTTACTTATTAGTTTCTATTTTAAATATCAATAAAGAACTTATATAGATAAATCATTCGTTTTACTGCTATACAAACCTTGAGGAGGTAAATTCAAGCAACTAGTCTTGGAAATGTGAATCTTACATACAACAGCAATAAATAGAAAAATTTACATCGGCTAAAATTGTTTACACGAACTGCAAAGATAATTACATATACCTACACATTACTAATTATTATTCCCTATTAAAATTTATTTATTATGAAAATATATAAAGTATAACAAATATTTATTTCTATTAAATATTGGAAATTAACAATATAATTTAGTGTTCACATCGTGTTAAAAAGATTAAAAATTTACATGCTCGGTACAATTTTTCCAAATACTTATTGTAACATTTGTAATTGCTTCTGTCAAAAGTTCTCATATAAGTGATATTCTGAAAGGGGATTTTTTTGAAGCAACTTCATCTTATGTATCAATTCAGATCCTATATGAAGTATTCTTAATTGCCTATCTTTATCGGTATGGCTATTTAATCCTACAGGTTTTCATCAAAGCTTGTCGTGCACTCATTATACTTGCAGCAATCCAATCTTTTTCCCATATTCTCCACCATATATTTTCACCTTTTTCTATTAGTACAGGTTTCTTTACGTTTGACATATCTGAAATATAACATGTACCTATATGAACATGTGGTAATATAATTAGTATTTAATTAACACTTACTTGAAATTAATGAGTCAATTCTAGAATATGTGAGTTGTCCAGTTCACTTATGGTATGAACTCATCTATAGTTATTTTTGCAATGATATTAATTGTTGAATGTTTGATTTTTGCACTGACGTACAGTATTTTTGACAGATTAATCAAATTCAAAGTTTCAAATGCATGATCAAGTATAATAAACCAAAGTAAAAATGTATGAGACTAGGTTATGGCTTGGCTATAAACATAAAATGACGTTTTGTCAAACCACTGTCAAACTTATTTTCCCATGTTAAACTTGCCTACGCAAGAACCAATGAAATACTTTAAAAATATACGCCATTTCGGCGCGATATTTGAATCACTCCTTCTTATTCTGAGACAAGGTATAGTCGAAGAGTAAACATAAATATAAGTAGTACAAAATAAATATAGTGGTGCGGTGTTATATAAATAGAAGTGATATAAATACACGGACATAAATATTAGTAATAGAAATAAATACCTGTGTTAATTTAAATCGTAGTAGTTTAAGTGTGATACATTAGTTTTACATTTTTTATATTGTAATTAATTTTACGTGTGTAAATATACAGACTGTTTTAAATAAATAAATTGCACGAGTTGTTTATTGCGAACCCGAAAACGCAACACTATATAAATCAAATGAACGGGCAAATTGACATTTAGGATTTGCAAATACTAACTTTACCCGTATTTTTAGCGTGTAAAACATATTTAATAGAATGTTGAACTAATGGGTACATGAAGACAATATGACTATATTTCTGTTTTGCTTATTATTATTCTATATGATCAACAAAGGTATGATATACCGCACAGATGCAGTAGCCTGTAATATTTACAAATGTATCAAGTAAAAGAAAATGTTTTATTTGGCACCTCGCAAACACAAAGTTGTTTATTTATTATATAATTTTGTATGAAATAAGAAAGTCGAATGGATGAGTATCACTTACATTCAGCGTTAAAGAATTTGTTAAAAAATAACTAAATCTATAAATAAAATAAATGTAGCTGATTGTAAATGTATAAAAAGTAATTTAATTTAAATTATGTATTTAATAATGCAATCAACATTTTATGGAGGATATGTCAAACTATATTATATATATATATGTATTAAGTTTTTCAATTTACAAATAAATTCAAATGAATGCTTAAAGTTCGCGCGTCTTTCTCCCTAATGCTGCATGAAAGCTGACAAGTGCCGATTTGATTCATACGGCATAAAATGAAATTGCAAAGAAAGCCGCACCGACCATATTTACAAATCGTATGTAGAGGTAGAAATTTAAGAAGCAGGTAAAATGACCTTGAAATGGTTTGAGGTAATTGCTATTTAATTTTAGAATGCATACCGTGGCGACATCCTATTATTACTAGTAGTATTTAAGATACAGGAAAATCTTAGTTCCGAACCGAAATGGATTTGCCAATATTGAAACGCACCCTTAAATACTATTCAAATATATAGGTAACTATAAATCTTACTATGCTACAATTGTATATACCGGTTGTGTCAAGTAGCATTAGGCATAGGGACTCTCATGTATACGTATGTATGCCAACCCGGTACCTATGTACTGCCGTCCCAATGCCGGCGACGTATACATCGTTACATCGTATATACGTATACATTAATTTGTTATATTAATAAGGATTATTTTGGGACCAGTAACGGCAGTTGTGTCGATTAACTGTACCGTTCAAACAAAAAGTTGCTTCATCAGAAAACACTACATTTTGTACAAAATTATCGTCACGGTTACAAATATCCATAACTGATTCACAAAATTCTAGCCGTCTGTTGAAGTCGTCGTCGGAAAGTTCTTGAACAAGGCGAATTTTGTACGGGTAATATCTTTCTCGTTTTAATATCCTCCCTACTGAACGACGGCTAATTTCGTGCATATTGGCCAGTTCAGTAGTAGACAAATTATGATTTTCCTCTAAAGATATAGCAATATTTTGAGCTACTTCTTCATTTGTAGCAGTATTTATACGTCCACTTTTTCTTAAATTTCCGACGGTGCCATTTGTATTGTACCTTTGCAAAGTCTTTGTAACTATCGAACGTGTTATTTGCCTATTCGGATGAATATTGTTAAAAAGGTCACAAACTTCTTGATGCGTTCTTCTTCTGTCGCCAAATCCAATCATCATTACTATTTCAATTCTTTCTCTTTCGCTTAAATGAGCCATTTTTGCGTTAAAACTAAAATACTACTTATTTTGACAATAACTGTCACTGCTACAATTATTACATGGACTACCAGATATTATTACATTTTCATTCAAAAAAATTTTTTTTTTTGTTAATATCACGGTTGGCCATGAAATAAAACATATCGAACCCATTATTTTTGTACTTGCAATAAAGTGTTCTATTCAAAACTAAAATAATATACAGGGTGTTCTGTTTAAAAATTTCAAGCTGACATTACTTCCGGTTAAACTGGAAGTTGAATTGCGATAAAAACATTCGAACTAAATACAAAATATAGTGTAATATCTACACACCAAATTTAATTTCTACATCTCTAGAAACTCCAGAGATATTTACTTGGTTCCATACATTTGCCCATCACTGTATATGCAGGTTTAGCGACAAGCCGGCGCCGATACGATCATAAGATTCCAATATAGTGGCATATGTGCATTTGTAGGGGTTGTTATCTTCATTTTTAGGTATTATTCCCATTCGTAATATTTTTAAATTAACATTATCTTAAGTTAACATTATAAGAATTCCTTCAGATTTATTGTTTTTACGGAATACATTCATATTCCTTTGTCAATTCTCAAACAAGAGTAGGTACTGGCAAAATTAAAGTACGTTATCTATCACATCTGCTACGGCAAACCACTAATCTAAATATCATCGTTACACACATGCGGCTTGTGACATTCGTTGAGAGTCTACTTGTCAGCTCTCGTATATATATTTGTTAGGCAGGTACGGTTTGGCCAGTGGCGGCTGGTGAGCGCGTTTTGGCGGTGCAGTTGCGTGGACGGGACTGGTTCGTTTGTTGTCGGTGATATGCTCGACATCTGGGAGTACATCGCCGATAATGGGCGAGTCGGTCTTGTCTGTGTGGGTTGCTCACGCCCCGAGCCGCCACTGGGTTTGGCAACTCCTTTCGTGAAACACATTAAAAACTTGTTGTCAGAAATAAAAAAGGGACACGTACATTTCAAAGTCAGTGTATACCGGGGTCGACATATTTTAATTTCTGATACGAAAGTAGAAAGAGGAAAAGAGCGCGACGAAATAAACTAAAGATAAACATAAGCGAGGCTGACACACTCGACAAACGTTTTCTATGAAATGTAAGGCGTGGGGGTCCCCCGCCACTGCGTTGCTCTCCCACCACTGTTAGCAAGCAGGCATCGCTGCATATCATAAGGTCATCTTCTGCATATGATTGAAGTGCAAACCGAAATTAAAATTTGACGACTATGGTATAAATGAAAAACTATTACATTTTAATTTAAAATTTCCCAAAGTATGGAATCAAATATCCCATGTATTTGTTGTTCTTCATATAAAATGTAAATGTCTTTAGAAATTCTGTTGTTATTATTTAAGTGAAAAAGAAAAGGATAAAGAAATCATTCCATTTATATTTTTCTATGAGAAAAAAGAAACGCACGACACGGCTCTAAAATAACATGAAACAGGTCCGGACCCCACGTACCTTATAGATATATCCCTAAGAAAAATTCCTATTTCATCCTAGTTTTAATTCTTTGTGTAATCTGGAGAATTAGAGCAGAATATATATTGCTGAAATTGCTGCAATCATTTCAGTTATTAATATTTGGTTTCATTGTCTTAATCACAAGGGTTTCTAGGAATAGTCTTTTGACTAAGTTGCTCTCTCTGAATAACACCTGTATATTGTCAAATATTATATCGTGATTAGTGCTATTCAAATCCGCAGCCAAAGTGCACCTTTCAGGGTGTCTCCTGATATCACTAGCATGCAATGTGTTTCTTTTAGGCGCTGTTTAGTCTGCCCTATATAGTATTGGTTACAAGTACATTTTAGTAAATATACCACATTACTATTCATGAAGGTACTCAGCCAATCCTTCAAGTGCGTATGTAGCCCGCCCACCGTATTTGCCATCGTGTAAGTGATGGGAACAATATCTTTAAACAACATCTTTATTCTGTTCGTAAGTCCAGGTATGTATTGGATACTCTTGTATTTTATTATGAAATTGTTTTCGCCAGAATTAGAATTCACTGACACATTAAGTGTAGTGGCTGTTGGCCTTTGGACAGGGAACCCAGTTGAAAAAAGGATCTTGTTAATTGTGTACCTGGGGTAATTGTTTTGCAATAAAATATCTCTTAAACATTTAAAATCTATCTGGTAATCCACATGTGGTATTTTGACTATCCTGTCTTTTAAACATTTTACGAGATTTATTTTGTACTTCTTGGGACAGTTTGACAACAAACAAGGGTTTTCGGTACCATCTTAATTTAATACTGTTATTTTCCCGTATTACCAAGGAATCGAGGAATGGTAGTGTACCTTTTCCTTCTATTTCACATGTGAATTTCAGACTTTGGTTGAATGAATTGAAAAGCTGCAAAGTCGAATGAATCTCAGTTTTAGGTATAATGCAAAACAAGTCATCTACATATTGCACCATCATTGTGGGGGGCGCTTTAAGCTACAGCATCACGTGATTTATTATCGTGTTCATTACTACGTCTGCTATGCTTGGTGACAAAGAAAGACCCATCGGTGTACCCCTAATTTGTACGTAAAAGTTATTGTCAAAAACAAAGTACACTCTCTCAAAAATAGCGGTGTTAGCTGCTATATATTAATGTTATGACCAAGTCAGTGGGAATGTTAGTAAACAGGCTAGTGACATCAAAAGACACCAACATATCTTCCTCTGACACTCATGTTATTTGCCATTTCAGCAAACGTGAAAGTGTCTTTTATTTTATATTTATTGTAGTCGGTAAACGACTTGTTTAAAATGTTGGCAATAAATTTGAATAGATATGTGGACACGAAGCAATGGGACGGAGCGGACAACCCTCCTTATGTATTTTAGGGATCCCATACATACAAACTAACGTAAGGTATAAATGAAAATTTTATTTCTCTTGGAAATATAACGTAAATATAATAAATTTTAAACACTCCTGACGCCGTTATCTACGCCCGTGTATAAAGAATTTTACCTCATAAATTCCTTATTTTATTGCCCTTTTTTCTCTGATTCTCGGTCTCTTGTCGAGCGTAAACAGATGTTGCAGTTCGCCCTATGAATTAGTGCTATTCAGATATAATGTAAACAACACGCAGTTGTTTACATTATTTCTTTTCACGGTTGTGGCTCCATGGTAGTTTAGCTCGCTCGATTCCGCTCCCTAATAATAAAACTCGCAATTATGGATAAAACTGTTCTGGAACGCTATTATGAAAACCTAAACAAATACATACTTCGTAATTTATAATTCAAATAATAATTTACATTCGAATTAGATTTTTATAAAAAAATTAATTTGAATCATTACATATTTTTATTTACTTAGTAAATTTATAGATTAATTTACTAAAAATTAATGTTTAATTAGAATTGTGGTTTTATTTTCCTACTGCGTTGTATACGCAATATAATAAAATTCGCAGAAGTATTTTGAATTCTTATTTGGTAAATGTATTTACGAAGCGTGTGATGCTTAGATAAATACATGTACATCCATCGACTGACAGTAACCGACTGAAATCGTTGATTGAAGGAATACATAAAGATGCGCCACTACATAGCACTGAGCGTAGCCAAAACTGGATCCGAGATCTAAGCGACTGCATGTCATTTGGGTCCGAGATTCGAAACAGCCTGAGACAGCGATGATGTTTCTCGGCAAGGGGTTTGCGGGACGACTTAACGGAAAGACACGCAATTTTTCTATAGCGTTGCGCATCTTTATTTCCTTCAAACAATGCTGAAATGCTATAATCGTACTTCACTACCGGCACGACTAAGCGTTGTTGCCGGTGTGCCTAGTATACATATATCCTATCCCCAATATATTTTTATACATGCTGTATAACAGATATGGGCAAGCGAAAATTGTATATATACAGGTGCCCCACCGAAAACGAAACAGATTGAATATCTCGAAGGAGAAAACTTTTTTGAAAAAACGCAAAAACAGGCCAATTTTGGTGACACCCTTCCATCTTATCTTCAACTGTGATACGTCATTCCCCTCCCCTCCATCACTCTAACCATTACAATTTAAATAGGGAAAGTACTAAATACGATACATCATTGAAAAGGTAATTGTACGGAGAATTCAGCAATGTGATTGTTGGTTGCGCTATTTTTGATTTTAGCGCCCTCTAGCGGGAAAAAGAAACGGTTTCGTATTTCACAATGTGACATATCATTTCAAAGCTAATTTTATTAGCAATTTAATGCACAATTGAAAAAAAATTAAATTATCGAAAAACCTTGCAGAGCTCTAATATTAGAAACTAACTTATTAATTTACAAAAGACGCTCACAGTCTGTACTTGAGAATGATGACAAATAAATGTCAAAAATATTACGTATTTAGTTGCTAATAAAATTAGCTTTGAAATGATGTGTCACATTGTGGAATACGTAACCATTTTTTTCCCGCTAGAAGGCGCTAAAATCAAAAATAGCGCAACCAACAATCACTTTGCTGAATTCTCCGTACAATTACCTTTTCAATGATGTATCGTATATACTACTTTCCCTATTTAAATTGTAATGGTTAGAGTGATGGAGGGGAGGGGAATAACGTATCACAGTTGAAGATATGATGGAAGGGTGTCCCCCTTGGATCAAAAATCGACCTGTTTTTGCGTTTTTTCAAAAAAGTTTTCTCCTTCGAGATATTCAATCTGTTTCGTTTTCGGTGGGGCAGCCTGTATATATATATATATATAAATCGGTTTTATAACGTCCGTCGTCTTCCGATTTCCAATCTCCACTCGTTTCTATTCGCCTCATTTCGGTATCTATTCCTTCACCTCATTTCGCTGTCTATTCCTTCTCTCCAGCTCCTCCGTGGCCTTCCTCGTTTTCTTCGCCCATTTGGATTCCATTGTATTATTTGTTTAGGTAGTCTTTCGTTCTCCATTCTTTGCACATGCCCGTACCATACCAGTTGTTTTGTTCTTATCTCGTCCACTATCTTGCGTTCACCCACTGTCATAATTTCTCTTATTCGTTGATTTGTAACTCGTTCTCTTCTTGATCTCCTTGCTGCTCTTCTCCAATAATCCATTACTGTAGCGGTCAGCATTTTCTCTGTTCTGTCCTTGATTGGCCAAACCTCTGAACTGTACGTAACAATACTCTTTACTATGGTGTTATATATGAGCTTTTTGTTCTGTTTCGATATACTCTGGTCCCAGAGTACTCCATTTATTAAAGTTATCGGTTTTCTTCCTTGTACATTTCGGTCTTTTATAGTCTGTCTAGTGTTCCGTCCGCTGTTATTTTTAGCCCCAAGTATTTGTACTCGTCATAAGACTTAATTCGCTATCCCGTATTCAATACTATACTCCATTCAGTCTAAGAATAAAGCATTGGGAAAGATAGGGCTTAAAATAAACGTTTGTGATTGGTTGAAATCGAGTGTGCATTTACACCGGCAAAATAATCGCATTTAGCTCGTTCTGTCAAAAATTTGTTTACTGACAGTTTTGTTCAAAGATTTTGTCGATTTCCGTATTTTACATAGTTATTTGTTGTTAATATTCTTAAAAAATAGTTCTTCTTAGAACTCGCAAGTGAAATATTCATTTGTTAAGGTATTTTATCAATTTCGTTAACTTTCTTTTCGTAATCGCTAATATTCTATAGTATGGCGGAAGCAGTTTTACCAGGTCCTTCAAAAAATCGTAAAGGGAAACACATAAGATCTGGACAAAGGCAAATGGCTTATAATGTGTACATTAAGCATAAAGACAATATGTCTAAAACAGCTGCAGTCAATCAAACAGCAGAGGAAGTGGGTATTAATAGGAATACAATGTACTGCATTATTAAAGAAATGGAATTATATGGAGTTCCAATTTCTCCTCCAAGAAAAAGAAATTATCGTCATACTTACAATAAATTGGATGAAGCACAAAAAAGTACAATTAGACGACATGTGCATTCCTTTTTCTTGAGGAATGAGTTACCAACTTGTTCAAAAATTTACGTAAATGTCAAAATATAATGATATCAGATATGTATATCCCTGCTATCCATCTGACAGTAAACATATGTTTTACTTGTTTTCAAAATACAAAGTTCATCGTGTGTAAACTGTGCTCATATTGTAGCGCCATCTACTCCATTCTTAGACTGAATGGAGTATAGATATTGTTTTATTCCACCAATGCACATACTCGTTCGTATACACTGTCTTTTTTATATTGACCTCCAAATCCCACTTTTTGTATTCTTCGAGTCATATATTCCAAGTCGTCATACTCTTGGGCGACTATAATTTGATCGTCGGCGAAGCACAAAGTGTATAAATTGGTTTCATTTAATGGAATTCCCATGTTTTTCCCTGAACGCTTATGTTTGTATTCTCCAAGGCCTTCCAAAGTAAATTAAGTGATACGCTGCCGTATGCTTTTTGTAAGTCTACGTATAGCAAGTGCAACTCTTGTCCGTATGCCATTTTCTTTTCGATAACTTGAGTTATATAGAACAGATGATCTACAGTCGATCTACCTGCCCTGAATCCGGCTTGTTCTTCTGCCTCCATATCTTTGTACTCATTTTCCATTTTATTTCCTATTATTTTGCCGTAGTCTCTGCTCAGCGTACTAGTCACAGATATGCCTCTATAATTGTCGCACATATCTTTCCTTCCCTTTTTGTGAATCGTGATTATATATGATGTTTTCCACTCGTTTGGGACTTTGGTTCCGTTTAGATATTTTTGGAAAAGATTTCGTAGTCTCACAAAGCGAAATTTGACTTATTACAAAAAATCAACAAAACAAAGAAGTAACCATGCAAGCAGTGGCGGCCCGTGATTTTTTGGGACGGGAGGGCACCGGGTGGGGGGGGGGTCTGAGTGTTTAATTTCAAAAATTAGGTACAGACAAAAAAATAAACTCAATATGTTATATAATTAATTTGTTTGAAAATAAAATCCATTGCCGTTCCTTACGATTAGCAAAATGATTAATAACTAATTCATTGAAGTTTGGTGTTCATGAGTTTATCTTTATTATAAAATTCATTTAGATATTTTTGGTTTGCTGTAAAATTGTCAAATTGTATTGTATATTTAAAACATGTGTTCCTAGTTGCTTTAACAAGATGTGATACATCAAAAGAATAAAATATTTTATGTTCTAAGTAAAAGTATGGTGATTCTGGAGTAACTCCTTTTTCTTTTGAATATTTACAAAAATTTGAGCCGACATCAGATACTAGTGCTCGGACAGAAAGCCCAACTGCAAATAACTTCAGTATTGTATTATCTACAGTCTCCTCTAAAGCTTTACCACTACATGTGCTGCTGACTAATACATAACCAACTGGCTGTTTCCAATTCATATGCATGCCCTTAGCAAAGAGAACCATAGCAAATTTTGCTGGTTTATATGTTGTTTGACCATTTATTTTATGAAATCCTACAATTTCGTCCTTAGTTATATCATAAAATAAATTAGCTTTTAGTCACATTTCATCAATGCGTGGAATGCATTCACGTGCTTATGGTGTAAAATGAGCAGTTTTTATTTCACTTGCAGAATACACAAAATCAACACTCGTGGAGTTATATTCCAATTCTGTGTTAATCTTTGTAATGTTCTTACGCTTTCCAATTGAAGTATTTTACTTAAGTATTTATAAACTCTTGATCTCAAAAAATAGATATTTAAAGCAAATTGTTTGTACTGTATGCTGTATCTTGCAATATTCTTATTTTTATTAACTGCATTAAATTTAACAACAGTTGCCAGTTCATTTGATAAATATCTGTCACAAAGCCCTAGAAAATATTGTAAATTCTCCTGTTTAGGATAGGATTCCATTTTAGATTTAGTAGCTATAACTCGATGCTGTTTTAGAGATTTTCTGTCTTTCCTTTGTGGGTGTTTGGGCAGAGATTTTTTTTCTGTTTGAACCCCAACATAGGGTAGGAATTTCCATAACTGGTAAAATAAAATTAAAAAATTATACATTTCGTTAAAACAAATTAATTGTATGTTTGTAATTAAAAAGTTCTAAATTATTCTACTTTATACTAGATTAAATACATATGTGTTGAATTTTTGTTCAAAAATGACTTCGAATTCTTCAGTTAACAACTAAACGTATTTTATGTTTTGCTCATAAAATAATTTTGTATTGTAAGTATTAATTGTCATACCTATAGGTGGGTTCACGTTCACTTGTGCTATGTACATTCATTGTTTCCACACATACTAAAATACATTTTGAAATTAGTATGCTTTTAAAATTTCAAATAATACATAGTTCTTATAAAATAACATTTTATAATAAACATTTACCTTTAGATAGTTTCTTAACCAGTGAGGTTTGAATTGGTTTCTTTTCATTATGGTTATGGCTGTGAGAGATAACGATGTTCTCTAAAATTCTTATTTTCGAAGGAAGTTCCTTCACTATATAAAAAGTTTCATTCAAAGTGTTTACTACAAATATGAATTATTACAAACTATCTGTTATAAAACTTACGGATTTTCTTCTTTAGGAAACGAAAAGAAATTGTAGAATATACTTTGTTGCTAAACATTTTTACAAGCAAAAATGCAACATCTATGTACTCCGGATTTCTTCTTTCGTACAGTTTCTATTATTTATATCAATAACAATTTAACTGGCACCTTTTTTTTTCGTAAATTAAAAGTTATAAAATTAAGACAGGTTATATTTATACAAGTGCATACACAACAAAAACAAAACACGCCATTTTGTTTGATTTTGCGCACAAATATCGGAATTATGCAAGTGACGCTTTTGTCACTTCTGTTATTTTGTGATATTACATACTGAATGTCATCCGGCATCACAGTCTAGTGCCCTATCGTGACATATACCGCTCTCGCCCCGCACCACTTTTTATACGCACGATTTCTAGTACAAACTGGGCAGTGGCGCAAGATGCCCCGGAGCCTACGTCAGACTGTGATTTTTAAACGCGCTGAAGAGACGGACTGTTACTTCCGAAAAAATACCCAAGCAGCAAAATCACAATTTTAGAGAAGGATAAAAATATATATTTACTAATGTAGGACAAGTGTGCATATACTGATTTTGCTGCTAGGGATATTATTTGTTATCAAACAAATCAGAAAAATTACATACAAATTAGGTATTTAAATTTATCTGTTAAAAGAAGTTTATCACGGGGGGCAGTGCCCCGTTGCCCTCCCTGCAGCAGCCGCCACTGCATGCAAGTCGTATTATAAATCAAAATACTCAGAATGAGATGTTTGTTTTTCAACGAAAAGAGTATTACATTATGCATAATGGAAATAAGACCTTTATCTGCGCTTATGAATTTGCTTTCAAACAAAAAAAGGATCAATGCGATATCAACGTGGTTTCCGGGTTTGATGGCTCTTTTTGTTTAAGAACATGTTTGAAAAGAATTTTGGTCAATTTTTTACGATAAGAATGACCAGTATCGACCAAAAATGCTGTAAATAGCCAGTTCATGTAGAGAATTATATAAATGTGTACATTGGTTTGAACTGGTTCTGCGCTAATTTTTTTCCTTCAGAACGGAGCGTCTTTGTCCCGATCTACATTGCGACAGAATCTGTGAATAAAACCGACGCGCTCTGATAGAAATTCGAACATCGTCTAGCTCCACCTACTCGCACCCCCTTCGGTCTATCGTCCCGCTAGTAATACAAGTTGGATAAGTTTCGATTTATCCGGATACAGTTGGTAAATGCCCCTCTCAATTGGTATAATTATTTAATATATAAGGTTTTTGAGTAATTATTTGCAAGTTTATAATATACAAGAAAAATTATATCATAGAAACATTTAAAAACTACCACAGTTGCACCATAAGGTAATTTATTTGATTTGGCATATACTAGAAAAGAAAGTGAGAGCAATGCAAATAGTAAGGGCTGATGGCTTTGACATATCCGCACGTGACACTTTTCTAGTAGTCATAATACAGTACAGCATCTTCCTACGGCTTCTTGATGTGGTCAATTTTCGCAGATAATATGTGCTATTTCAGTCTAGTTTAGTCAAAAACTTGTTAAGGTGAGTGTTTTGAATGGGTTTTGCAGCCATGCAAAATATTAGGTTACCTGTGCATTAGTGTAGTACTTATACATTCAATTTACGATTTAATTATTGTTTAATACCGATTTTAATGTGGTTTAAATTAAAGGTTGTTCAAGTAATTTGATAAATTGTAGCCAGAAGCGGATGGCTTGACATTAGAAAACGATATGAGAACTATAAAACATAGTTAATTCTTGCATTAGTCATGTTTAGAATGATCTGTTAATAAATTGTTACTATATAATAACTTTAAACAACTTTCACTTATTGAATATGTCGTAATAAATTCAGATATTTATATTACTTGTCAAGTGCATACTTGAAAATATTGTATTGCCTAGCATTTGCTGGATTTCTGTGATGTCAACTTAATTGACAATTATTAAGTACACATCTAATGTTATTTATTTTGCAAATTAATTGTTTTTGTATGCAAAACCAAAGATCCAATTTATAATAATTTTATCTTACTGAATTGAAACAGATGTAATAAAACTGAAAAGATTTGTTTTAAATTTAAGGATGCCAGGGAAACTAATCTCATGATTAATATTTCATTATTACTTTGCTACTTTTTTAATCAATGACACCTCTGCGCCATTATTTATTTTTCTAACAGATGAGTGTACGTTATTACTTCATTACTTTTGAATATATTATATATTAAAGCCATCATTCTCTATCTTTCGGTAACACAAAAACACTAAAACACCTTACCACACTAAAGCACAAAAATGGCTAAATACGTATTTCAACAACTAAGTTGTCATCATCAGTAGCACTGATTAAAAATCGCGCTGTCTACACACCGTAGCGTACAGAGCAACACTGATTTCCAATTTACGGGGATGGTTTATTCTTTTACCTAGGCTATTAACTACTTCATTAAAAATACCTGATCGTTGTACCGTTAAATACGTCATACTTACTATTCTAATCCTATCCTTTAATTCTAATATTCTAAGAAAACCAACAATATAATTTCCTATTTACGGGGATGGTTTATATATTTTTACCTAAACTATTAACTACGTCATTAACAGTACCTGATCGCTGTATCGTTAAATTAGTCATGCTTAATACTATAATTCTATCATTTAATTGTAATGTACTATGAAAAACTAACGGTATCTAAAAGGTATTGTTTACACCACAAACTTATACAGGGTGTCCAGAAACTCTCCTGACAAACGAAGACCGGAGATTCCTCAGATAATTTTAAGACAATTTAACCCAATTCACCCTAGTCCGAAAATGCTTCCTAAGGTCATAGGCGTCCGTTTTGGGTAGGTTAACGGTTATTTTAACGCATAACTTTTTTGTCTTTAACTTTTAAGCATTTGTGACACTAGATTATTAAATTTTCAGGTATTCTAGTACTAAAAGGTACTCTTACTTTAAGTCGGTAGGATACACCGTTTTCTAGAAAAATCGATTTGAAAATTTTTCGTTTTTTCGTCATTAAAATTCAATTTATTATTTTTTGCACTAGTTCGCTCTGAACTGCCAACAGAAATAAAACCTACGTTTTTAATTGTCAAATTGTTGTCAGTTCGCGAAGTTGAAATGACGAAAGATGAAATGACGAAAAAACGAAAAATTTTCAAATCGATTTTTCTAGAAAACGGTGTATCCTACCGACTTAAAGTAAGAGTACCTTTTAGTACTAGAATACCTGAAAATTTAATAATCTAGTGTCACAAATGCTTAAAAGTTAAAGACAAAACAGTTATGCGTTAAAATAACCGTTAACCTACCCAAAACGGACGCCTATGACCGGTACTAGAAATTCGCAATTGATGGAATCGATTCATCTCTGGAGGATAAATAAGCATACCAGTTTTTGTTTTTCTAAATAAAAGCGTTCGGGAGATATTAAAAAAAAACTAATTACAAGGCGCCATCTTCAAAGAGCTCTAGCTCCCTTAGGAAGCATTTTCGGACTAGGGTGAATTGGGTTAAATTGTCTTAAAATTATCTGAGGAATCTCCGGTCTTCGTTTGTCAGGATAGTTTCTGGACACCCTGTATAAACAAGATTGGGGAATTGGCCCGTTATCTGAATTCATTAGTTTATTTTTATAGTTTTTCATAGTACATTAGAATTAAATGATAGAATTATAGTATTAAGCATGACTAATTTAACGATACAGCGATCAGGTACTGTTAATGACGTAGTTAATAGTTTAGGTAAAAATATATAAACCATCCCCGTAAATAGGAAATTATATGGTTGGTTTTCTTAGAATATTAGAAGTAAAGGATAGGATTAGAATAGTAAGTATGACGTATTTAACGGTACAACGATCAGGTATTTTTAATGAAGTAGTTAATAGCCTAGGTAAAAGAATAAACCATCCCCCTAAATTGGAAATCAGTGTTGGTCTGTACGCTACGGTGTGTAGACAGCGCGATTTTTAATCAGTGCTACTGATGATGACAACTTAGTTGTTGAAATACGTATTTAGCCATTTTTTGTGCTTTAGTGTGGTAAGGTGTTTTAGTGTTTTTGTGTAGTTTCAAGCCACAGACTCCAAGTTTAGTTTCTTTCGGTAACGTTCATTAATAATGTATGTGGGCATATTATATATGCCTTACCTTCTGTTACATCATACTTTAGTGCAATATTTGATCTATTATTAAAAGCAACATAAATTTCATTTCTAAAATCACATTTATTTGCGTAATACATTACTGAGATTAGTAACACAGCTCTTAATAATTATATTATTTACCTATTTTAGTTCAAAATGTTTTTAACTAATCTCTGATGATCCGCAACAAACTTTTTCTTATCACGTTCGGAAGTGGTCTCATGCATGTTGGGTATATAGTAAATAAGATTGGAATTGCGCGTATTATAATTTATATTATCACCCCGTACAATGCTTTTGTCACGGATAGTGAAGGAACTTTCTTTCTTCGGTCTCTGTTTGTTTATAGATCTTATTCTAGTTTCCATATTATATTCTCTTTTAATTTTTATTTCATTTAAGCGATCGCCTTGAGTTTTCTCAGATTCTATTCTTTCTTTTGTTTTCTTCGCTATATTACTTTCTACATTACTGAGTTCTTTTAATTTTTTTCTTGTGTCTTTATTATTAAAAAAGTATAATTCGTCAGCATCTTTTATTTTCTTCTCTATGTAATCATTTTCATCATTTGCTTCGGAAGCATTACGAACTTTCGTCATTATCTTGCTCATTCTTTGATAGTCGCTTTCTTTTTCATCACAAGATCTTTTTTCGGATTCTGGCCTTCTAATTTTTGGTGCATTCAACTGCTTTATAGGTGCACTTAAGCGTTGAGGAGATATAGGTTTTAGCTTTGGGAATAGCTTGTCATCATTATCCACATTCTTTTGAGCTTGAAGTATAAGCCGTCTTCTTTCAGCAGGCCATTCTTTACTGCAAACGCCGTATCTGTGATGTGGTATTTTATCTCCGTCACCAAAGTGCTGCAAACGATATTGACCTCCTTGTCTCCAGAGCCAATTTTCAATCTTCTCCAGCCAACCTTGCTGCTGACCTATTACAGATCCAGGTCGGCATATTCTCATCCATGCTATTGCTTCCCTTGCTGACATTCGATAATGTTTTATAATGAAAGCCCCAATAAGCGAACCTGTACGTCCTAAACCGGCCTAGAATTATTTACAGAAAGCTATCCTACGATGCTAAATTAATTTTTATCAGTAATACACTCACTTTGCAATGAACACCGATAGCAGCTGGACTGTTTTCGCAGATATCTAAAAATCGCATAAGCACATGTTTAGGAGGTGTAGTTCCATCAGCGAAGAAAAGTTCATGATGTTCAATCCCTGCATTCGTGAACCTGAAATTTATAGATTTGGAATTTATATATTGCATATAATTTTAGTGCGCTATGGCCGACTAAACGGCATTTATATATCGTCGTTTTCTCGTCTCAGTGATATGAGTCTCGACCATTGATGATACTATAAGATGATTGTTCAAGTTTACAGGCGATTAACATAATTACGAATGTCACTGGAAAATTTTACAGAAACATTTAACACAGGAAAAATTAAAATATCGCACGTTACTGATTCCAATTGTAAAACCAACGCAGTGAAATATCGCTATGATATTTATGGAGAAGCATCTCGCGAGGCAGTGACATAATAGCGTAATAATTAAACACACATCTACAGGTGCCAATTTTTTGTGTTTTTACATACATAGGTAGCTTTCTTAGTACTGAATATACAGGATCGGCTAAATTAGCGAAGTTCCTCAGAAATTTGAGAAGTATTTGATGGTATTTGTGATTTATTGTTTACTTTTGAAATCGAAAATTACCGAAATTTTAGTAGTAGTAGTATTTTATTTGTCTTAAAAAACCAGATACGTCAAAAAATATATGTAGATTATACAGTGAGGACGCGCGGGTTGGAATAAATTCATTTAAAATTTTTGGTTTTGTTTTATGGAAAAACGCTCGGATAGGTAGATTTTTATTTTTAGCTGCGGTTTTTCTGATGGTAAATTGATGTACAAAGGGTGGTGCAAAAATAAGTTACGGCCATCAAATTTTTTTTTTCAAATGGAAACATACATTTTTTATTTAATTTGTTAATTCTGCATCGAATTCTAAGTATGTTTCATGTACCATGTCCAATACCCAAACTCAACAGTTATCGAGAAATTTACAATTGAACATATCAATAACTGAGAGCGTATCCTACAAAATTTATTTCACTCTCTTGTCTGAAAAGGACCGATTTATTAAAAAAACAGAAAAACAAGTCAAATTAAATGTTCAAACTGTTGACCATGCACTAACTTCCTGACAATAGGCAAGCCGAAGATCAGTTTCTAGTAACAATGCAATTAACGTTTGCGGCTTAATTTGTTGTATTTCGGTTATAATTTCTCGATAACTGTTTGGGTATAGGACATGGTACATGTAACATACTTAGAATTCGATGCAGAATTAATAAATTAAATAAAAAACATATGTTTCCATTTGAAAAAAAAAATTGATTGTCGTAACTTATTTTTGGACCAGCCTTTGTACATCAATTTACTATCAAAAAAAACCGCAGCTAAAAATAAAAATCGACCTATCCGAGCGTTTTTCCATAAAACAAAACCAAAAATTTTAATTTATTATTATTCAAGTATATGACAATCATACATAATTTTTAAAAAGGTAGCAATACAATTACATATGTAAATACTAAAATACCTTTTTTCTGATTTTATTGATATAAGGGATGGTACAGTTCTTTAAAATTTTCAATATAGGGGAAGTAATTCGATTACTATTACTTCTATCACTTGAAAAATGAATTCAAACCGGAAGATGAAGAAAAGGTTTTAGATTATGTAAATTACAGAACCACGGCATCTACTTGTGAAATGACCAGTGGTTGTGCTGTTTCCACTGAAAAGGCTCGTTTAATTTTAAAACACAATAAATACAGTCCATTTAAATACAATGTAATTAATTCAATTTATGCTCAAGATCGAAAAAGAAGATCTTTTTTAAACGATGGTTTTTGGAAGAAACAAACAATAATCAATATCTATAGATACAAAAATCAAAAACATTTCATTTGTTATTTTTAGACTCGCAAACTACATAGTCGAATTTGATAAAATTATGTGTGTGTGTTCCTCATGTTGTGTGGAAGGTTGTGATCATGTTTTTTTTCCAATTTTTTTTGGGTAAGATATAAAAAAAAGATATATGTGAAATTACATTAATTTATATAGGAAACGAAAGACACACAGTCGGCGCGTCATGCACACACACACACACACACACACTGTCGGCTGTGTTCATTGGAGTGATAGATTCCGTGCGGTGAGGGAGTTACGGCGCGCCGCTAGCGCTGAGCTGTGCTAGGTCCAGCGGTGTCCTGAACGCGACTGCTGATTGCCGGCGCTGAAGCTAGCAGTCGCCATTTTGTCTAGCGAAAATAAATGTGGCTCGATGACTTGCGGCAGTTAAAATTCAAATTTATTTATCAATAGAAACATAATCAATTATATTACACAATAGATCTTAAATAGTGCCTAATAATTCTTTTTGATCTGTTTATATACTGAAATGTATTTTGAAATAGATATAACTAATAGCTAATGTCAAACAGCACAATTCCTTCTAATAAACAGCATAATTCTTTCTAATTTGGCACTAAATTTAATCAAAAATATTAACAGCTGCTACTTTTCCTATGTATAAGTATAGATAACTACATAGTCTATTTATAGGTAATGTAACTTAAGATTTTACACAAGATTTGCTATCAGATTCCAATACGTTAAATGTTGGAATAATATTGCTTTCTCAACTACAGCAATAAAACAAAAGCACACAATGTTATCAGTTTATGTCATATTTATTTATTAGGTGTATACTCTGGGATTATACACTTATTACAAAGTAGCATTCAGAAAATACATCAATTAATTAAAATTGAAATAAACAACTATTCACAGTGCCGATAAATATCTCAGCCAAAACTGCTAATATAATAGTGCTATCATTTACATCATCTTCAACAAAAACCTGAAAATAATCCAACAAATTTGCTAACATCAGAAGTTAAATATTGGAAGAATATTGTTTTTACAACTACAGTAATAAAATAAATACACAAAGTTATTTCTTTGTATTAAATTTATTTATCAGTTATAATTCTGTGGTTATGATTATACTCCTACTGCAACATAGCATTTAGAAAGTTGAGCAACTAATTAAAAATGAATTGAATACTGTTCACAGTGGTGATAAATATTCCAACCAAAACTGCTAATATTGATAATAGATACATCATCTTCACCGAAAACTTCCATATATATAAATCTACTGTAAAATGTAGTATTAAATATTTCACACTATATATTATAGTAAATAATTTACCATCTCCTGGGTCTCAATTCTAAAATAATGATTTTATATTGCTACCATATATGGTACAACCTAATTACACACCAAATATGTTGACTTTATTTTTAATTTAGATTTTAAAAGTGCGTATGTCACGTCTTCATACTTCAAACAATAGTGATAATAATGAAATTCATTAAAATAGACTTCAGAACGCCATATTGCTGCTGTCAGAAATTGTGATTCTTCAGAAGAAGTAAAAGTACGCATGCGCAAGCAACAATTTAAAAATTTACTACTGTGACCCGTTTAATGACTTCTGGCGCTAGCCACAAGCTCTAGCGGTATTCGCTTCCAGCGCCGTAACTCCTTGAACGCACGGATTGATTATAATAAAATATCATTCGTTCGTTGTTTAGCTAGAGGCTGAACAAAAATTTTATATCGGTCAAGACGAAGCAAATTTTAATTCTTCTATAGAATGTGGCCGAGCAGCGCCGGGCTACGGGCAGCTAGTGTTTTATAAAACCAAACCCAATAACGTTGAAGAACTAAAAATGAATATTACGACATTCATAAGAAGCATCTGCCCACAGACTCTGCTAATGGTTCAGTTCCAAATGGTGAGAAGGTGTAAAATATGCATCCGGAATAATGGTGGTCATTTTGAACATTTACTCAAATTACTTGTTCATTAGGTTCTGTATTTCCTTACGTTTAAATTTGTTACTATTTGTAGTAATTTATTGTCTTTTTTATTATACCTGAATCATAATCAGGGTATCTAGAACGCATTTGCGTGCGAAATCGGGCCTTTAAAACACCGTGGTGTTTTAAAGTCGCCTAGGTAACAACAAATTTACCTACAACAGTAACAAACAGGTAGTGCTATTTTTATTCAAATAAACATTAATGGTACAATTATTGTTGAAAATTCGACGACCAGAACATTCAAAATCCTTATCATTGGATATTTGCAAGGTAGCCGATTGGATCATCCGGTTTTCTGTGATAACAGGGACGTCGATATCTGATGATGCAAAACCCGTTCCATTAACAACACCAACAATACGTTTGGAAACACATAATTTATTTACGGTGGACTCTTCGATATAACCACAAACTATAGTCGATGTTTTCCACCCAACCTGACGTTTGAGTTTATTCACATTCATCCCACTATTCGCCACGATCGTAGCAGACGACCGTCTAAAAGCGTGACCCGTAGATTTGACAGCATCTGGAAGATCCAAGAAACGCCCCGCAAGAACAGATCATCTACCAAAAGTATTAATCCCGATCGCATGTTTGATACATTTTACATTATTATATTTCAAAAACCCTGTCTGTGGATATATTATCCGGACGTAGTAAAATATATTGACCGATCAACTTCGCATAAAATATATCAGAATCAACCTACGAAGAAAGCATAGAACAGGAGAGAGTCTTGTTAAAAATAATATTTGTCCAAAGTGGCAACTCAATATGGCCGCCGCAATGCATAGGCGTGCATAAATATTTTGTATAGGGTATATGTACACTTCGTATGTTGTCAATAATCATTCAAAATATGTTCTTAGTCCAATAATAATTAAAGAAATATCATGAGTGCATTATTTTTTCACTCTTTCTATTCTTTTTAATATAGTAACATTTATTCTAACTGTATTAAAGAAAACATTTAAAAAGACATGCCTAGGATATGTATGTTACGCCACTGAACACATAATCAAACATATCTGATATATGACAAGTTATTCAAAATACATACTTTTTAAATTATTATTGCTTATGTTGAATGCCAATTTGAAATTAACTTTACCAATGAAGAGAAAAAGTGAGATTATTCCTTTTTGTCGTTTTAGAACGGCCACAAGCCACACAATTCACCATTATCAAAGCACTAAAGAAGTCAATTTGACCAATAACTGACCTGCCTTAAAGTAGTAACTTCCGTCTAAATTATACCTATTCCCGCACCACTTTATTATCTCTCCTGTTCTATTCTTTCCTTGTAGGAATCAACAATAGCAAATTTTCGACCCTTTTCTGTTTTAGATGGTCGAATATTAATAATGAAAATGGAGCCCACTCTCTTAATTTCTGACATACGTAAATCACACATTTCTTGTCTTCTACATGAGCCAAATATGCAACAAGTAACGACAACCTGAAAAACGAAATATTGCTCTCAATATTTTGTCACAAGTGCCAAATAGATAGATTTTTTTTTTCATTTCATTTCATTTCATTATTATTCATTTGCAATAAAACCATTACAAAATTGTCATATACAAATAAGTATAAATACATTCAACATCTAATTATAAATAAGACAAAAGATAAAGCAGCATATACAATATAAAACATGAACAACATACAGACGAGTGCACAAAAAACAGACACATAGTGAACAGCACAAAACAGTTTAAAAAGTTCATACAATTTGCGGCGGGTGATGTAAATATTCCCGAACGTCGTAATACTCCATGTTGATCAGCATACTTCTGCTTCTCTTCTTAAATAGCTTAATGTAGCTTGCAGACAGTTTCTTCAGCTCTTCTGGTAGCTTGTTGTACAGTCTACTTCACCAATAATTTATTGATTTCTGCGAGCACGTTATTCTGTGGTACGGTGCTCTAAATTTATTTCGCGTGCGTGTAGAATATTGGTGATGATCTCCGTTTAGGGGAAACGCTTCTTTATTTTGATGGACATGTGTGACAATGGCATATATAAACAGTGAAGGCAGTGTTAGTATGTTTTCTTTCTTCAAGTAAGTTCTACAACTTTTATTGTATTTCAGGTTACATAGTGATCTTACAGCTTTTTTTTTGCAGAGTGAAGATTTTATGCATATCTGTAGCTGCCCCCCAGAAGATTATTCCTTAGCACAAAAGTGAGTGGAAGTAGGAAAAATATGCCAGTTGAGCTGACACCGGGTCGCTACATGCTTAAGTCGCCTTATAGTAAACAGGGCAGAAGATCACTTTTTTCCTAGATCATCGATGTGTTGATCCCACTTCATACAATGATCAACAGTCACGCCCAGTAACTTCGCTCATTCAGAGTTTCTAAGATTTCTTGCGGAAAATAGTACACTTTTCGTTTTACTCTTATTCACTCTTAGTTTATTTGCAGCGAACCATGCCTCTGCATCCTTACTGGCCCTCTCCGATTTTCCACAAATTGTTTCCAGATCCCCGCCTTGGACCAGCAGAGATGTGTCGTCAGCATATAAACATACGTTAGCCTCTTTAATATTTAGAGGGAGATCGTTCGTGTAAATAACGAAAAGCAGAGGACCAAGTATTGAGCCATGCGGCACTCCGGAACTCATGCTTAAGGGCTGTGATCTAGTATTTCCCCAATCTGTTATTTGAACCCTATTAGAAAGGTAGGATTTTACTAGTTGCAAAGGTTCTCCTCTGATTCCATAATATTCTAATTTTTTCAGTAATATGTCGTGGCTAACCGAGTCAAAAGCCTTTGTTAGATCTAGCATATGCATCTCTGCATATTCACTCTCATCAAAAACCTTGTAGATATGCTGTACCACGTGCAATATTCCACTTGTTGTTGATCGGTTTTTTCTGAAGCCATGTTGTTCTGGCCTTAAACAGTTGTTCCCTTCAAGGTATTTACTTAGTCTTGATGCAATAATCTGCTCGAACACCTTGGATATTGTTGGCAGAATACTTATCGGGCGATAATTTTCGCAATTATTTTTGTTGCCTTTCTTATGAATTGGCACGATTCTACCAACTTTAAGCAAGGCCGGAAACATAGCCTGTTCCATGCATCTGTTGAAAATATTTGCAAGAGGTATGCATACCTCTTGATGTACTTCCCTAAGCAGAAACGTGTAGAAGTTGTCTATGTCTTTAGTGTCTTTGATCTTTTAACTTCTTATTATCTGCTGTATTTCCTCTGGAGTAGTGGGAGCCAAATAAAAGGAGTTAACATTTTTCAGGCGGTAATTTCGCAGTAGGTCATGGTAGGAGTAAACTAATTTTATACTGCTGGCAATCTGTTCACCAATTCCCACAAAATATTCATTCGGTTCATCAGCCGACAGCGAGGAAACATCTTCAGAGCGCTTGGTTTTTAATTCATTTTTAATAACATTCCATATCGCCTTCATTTTATTGTTTGACGCTTCTATATATGTAGCATTAACTTTTTGTTTATTATCATTTATCCTTTTTTATATAGAGTCTTTTAAGATCGCGATATTGTTGGTAACATCCAGGGTTTTTTGTTATTTTCGCTGCCACTGTCCATGCGTCTAGATTGCTTCTCAGCTCATTGGTCTCCTGGTCATAGCAGTCTTGTTTTTTTGTTTTTATCCTGACTTCTACTTCAGGAAAGCAGTAGTTGAATGATTTCATTAGTAAATTATGGAAACAATTATATAACTCATCCGCATCTTGAGCGTCACAAGGCAACCATAAATCCTCGTTTAGTTCATTTTTGAAGTTGGAAATGGTGTTGGCGTTTATATTTCTAATAATTTTTGTTATTGCGTTTGGATACTCCTCCGGGCTTGGAACAGCATATTTCAGAATTTGTGCCATATGATCCGATAAGTGTATGTTGATAGTTTCAATCTCTAGGATGTTAAAGTCAGCGTTTGTAAAGACGTTACCAATTAAAGAATTTGTATTTTATGTTATTCTTGAGTATTCTGTGAAAACCTGTTTTAGATTGTTTTCCATTAGTATGTTCACTACTCTCTGTGTATTTTTCGTTTTTTCTTTAAAATTCATATTAAAATCTCCTGCGACAAATACTGTCTTACCAATTCTCTCATTATCTAGCACATATATGATGATTTCATTTAGTCTGTCTATAAACAGTTTTATGTTTCCTGTGGGTGGTCTATATATCGATAAAAGTACTATTTTTGATGTTAGTTCAACCGAGGCTATTTCAATTTCTTTCTCCACTGATAGTGCCGCTATATCCTGTCTTTCGACCACTTCTTCGTTCACTTTGTTCATAATTAGGGTTCCCCCATGGATAGTGATTGTTCTGCAGAAACTGCTGCTAATCTTAAAATCTTTTACATCTATATAGTTTAGTGTTTCCCTTGATAGGAAATGTTCTGTTAAACAAACAATATTTATAAGTAAGTAATAACATAATTTAAACAATATTTATATCATTTGTATGCAACTGTATCTGTAGTGTAACCATTTTATTTGACAGACCCTGTATATTGTAATTTAATATATTTATTTTCTTAGTCTTCTTTGTCGGCGTTTTGTTCTTTGGTGTATTCTCAACAATTTTAATGCTTTTGGTATTATGGTGATGAAGTATTGTAAAATCAAAATTATTCGCTTATTGTTTTGGTTATCATTTGCTATCCCACCACTTTTAGTTTGTTTCTCTGGTGAAAATTTTTAAACATTCTAACAATGGCATTATCTGGCCATAAGTTTTCATCAAATAGTTTAACTGTGTCTGCATCAGAGACCGCTAATTTAAATGCAGCTACCTCTGTGTTTCTAATAGACAATTTCTGACAAAAAACAACTTTGATATAGTCGGGTCGTTTTCGCAACCGACACGGCAAAAGTACGAACTAAAAACGCTGATTCAATACCACTACAAATTCCAATCAAGCGGAACAATTTTAGAACAATAAAATTCAACCAACTAATTAATATTTTAGGATAAATAGCTACGGCTAGTAAAATACTATTACATGAAACTCAGTTAGAAATTAAATATTATAGATATAATTATTAAATATTACTTTTCTATATCAATATTTTATTTGATACATGGATATTCTGAGCATTGTTGTCAGATTTTTATTTTCACAGAGCGTATGACACTTGACAAGCAGGTGACTAGTAGTCAGTACAGCGTTTTTCGAACAATTACCATGAAACTTGGGCTACCATCACTCATATTGAACAAGAAATAAAGACGTCGTGGGATAAGGAAATAGAAATTGATAAAACAGATATTAATCCAGTAATATTTTGTATTAATGATAGCGGTAGTAGCGACTGCGAAAGTTATTAAAGTCAAATATATTGATCTAAACCAAATTATATACGAGAAGGTAAGTTTTATTCAACAGAAATGCTTGGTTTTACTTGTAATTGCTTTATGTTATTTAGAATAATCACGTAACTGATAAAACGAATGTAGCTTATAAAGGATTGGAGACGGATTAAATTCAGTATCTATATCAAAAGTCAAAGACAGATTTTGGAACCTGTTAATATATTTGTTCATAATGCTTCGGCAGAAGATTACGATAGTTAAAATAATTTGTACTTATATTGATCAGTTGAAGAAAGAACTCTGTCTAATCGAGGAAGTAGATGACTCTAACTAAAATAACAATTGTTTGAAGATCACATAAGTAATACTGTTTAGAAAATTTTCAAATTTAAGAAGGTATAACCATGTTGAATGTAATAGAGGAATGGTGGATGATTGATTTCAGAGTAAAATAATGATCGAGTTTATTAATGTGATAAAAGATAAGCGTTTGCATAGGGGGATGCAGTTAAACCATATTTATGTTATATTATTTTTAGGATCTAGGAAAATTCCCCGAAAACAATTCACCGACGGAAAATTCCCCGACTACAATTCACCGACAAACAATTCCTCGACAGGAAAATTCCCCGACAGGAAAATCCCCCGACAAACAATTCAACGAATGGAAAATTCCCCGCCAGTAACAAACTTCCCTTCACACTTTATCCCGGCTTAGGAAAATATAAGCAAGTAATAACAATTAAAACACTTGGTATTGTCTCACAAATATATATAATTAAACACTCGATGTACACGGTTAACTTTACTAAAGAATTAAAAACTATTAAAATAATCGCACAAAATAATGGTTATAACTCGTCTCTAATAGATAAATTAGTCAATAGAATAAATAAATCAATTACATTAAAATTAGCATTTCCCCCGTCTCAGCAGTTGAAATTAAAACAATGGGTTAAAAGTCCATATTTAGGTAGTATAAGTATGAAAATTAGCAATGTTTTAAAGAAGCTGGATTTTAGTATAGCCTTCTATAATAATAACACTTTAAAAAGTCAATTAACGAATAATAAAACAGCGAATCCTAAGTTAAACAAATCAGGAATTTATAGAATTAATTGTAGTGACTGTAATAAATTTTATATAGGTCAAATGGGGCGAAATTTCAAATTAAGGTTCTCAGATCATATGCGAGCCGTTAAATTAAATTATGAAAATTCAAGTGTAGCTAATCATGTTTTAGACACGGGACATCATTTTTCAATAGACAATTTAGAAGTACTGTGTAGATTAAATAAAAGTAAAAAAATGAATGTTCTAGAAGGTTATTTTATAAAAGAAAGTTTACTTTTACAACCAGGCAATGTTCTTAATGACCAAACCGAACTCATAAATTCACCGTTAATAAACCCTAGCATTGTAAAAACGGTCTTTCCAGATAAGTCATGACCTTTCATAATTTTCTATTTTTTGCATTTTTTCTATTTACATTTTTGTTTGAAGTAGGTAGTTACAGTATATTGAATTTTACTTTAGTTTATCTAGAACTCCTGACGATGCCGCAAGGCGAAATGTACATCGAGTGTTTAATTATATATATTTGTGAAACAATACCAAGTGTTATTACTTGCTTATACAATAAAAAGTAGTAGCCCTTGTACATAATTATGACGAGAAAAGCCTTTCCGATTATTATTGTTATTATTACTACTATCTATGTAAAAAACAAAAAAAGGACAAAGAACTTCTATTATTAAAAAAAAAACTTCTAAACTCGTCCTAAGCCGGAACAAACTGTGAAGGGAAGTTTGTTACTGTCGGGGAATTTTCCATTCGTTGAATTGTTTGTCGGGGAATTTTCCTGTCGCGGAATTTTCCTGTCGGGGAATTGTTTGTCGGTGAATTGTAGTCGGGAAATTTTCCGTCGGTGAATTGTTTTCGGGGAATTTTCCGGCTTCCTTATTTTTATAGTTTTTCTAAAATAACCTTTGTATATTTTCTGTAGAACTTTAATTTTGTAATTATTTATTGTTATTAATGGAATTAAGATTATATAATTTCAAAAATATTTGATAGTATTGTAATAATATTAATGTAGTACATTATAAATTGGGATAGTAAAAATACTTGTTCATTATTGTATTATAATTTAAAGTTGCTTGGTAAGTTAAATTCTGATCAGTAGCAAAGATTCAGCTTACGAATACTCAACATTTGAAATACTTTAAAATACGTTTGAATTGTTTAATTCTGCATTAAATATAATCTTTAACAACAACAAATTTATACTAGTTTAAAGCTTAAGTAAATAATAATGATGTGTTTAGCTTAATCAAAAAGTTTGATTAGCATGCAAAAATTATGTTGTAATCAATGATATACCTACGAGAAATGTTTCAAACAAGTTGCTTTTAGTACAGCAGTGATAATGGTAATAATCATAGTGTACAGTAAGAATCTGGCAAACAAATGTTTTTATAATTAGTGCAATACTTTTTCTGTAAAAATACTTTAATTTTGATGGAAAAGCAATATAGCACTATTAGTAAGGATACTGCTCTACAACTGTCTTTGCTACTAAATATCTTTATTGTCTGTAGTAAAACCAGTGGCGTAGCCAGAAATTTTCAAAGGGGGGGGTTGTACGTCAAATGCATCTGTAGGCTATAGGAGATGTACATTTTTTGTTAATAATGTAATGCTGTTTTCATTGTTTAATATAAGTGAAATAATTATAGTTAACAAGTAAAATATTTTTAATACTATTATATAATACATATGTACAATATAATAATATGTACCTATTGCACGAATGAACAAGAAAAATTAACAAAATTAAAAAAATTTCACTGAAACTAAATGACAAAATAAAAGCTCAACTAATTATAATGATAGTAGTCAAACATAGTAAAGGAAAGTACTTCATATTTATATAACAAACGGCAGCTTTCGTTTAACTTTACTCATCTCATCGATTACTTCATGAACTGAGATCGGTATTTCACGATGAATATTCAATAGCGCAAGACCATTTAGTCTCTTTTCCTCTGTTGTACTCCTCAAGTAGGTTTTCAATCGTCTCAGTGTAGAAAATGAACGCTCATTTGAAGATGTTGTGACGGGTAGAGTAACATATATCTTCAAAAGACGAAACACATTTGACAGTGGTAAACACTTGCCAGTTTCTTTCAAAAGAATTAAACATTCGATGGCGTTTTTGGGTAAATTTTGACAATCACACAGTACTTGCTGCCATATTTTTGCCTCCCCTAGAAGAGTGTCATAATTATATATATCCAAAAAATCTTTGTATTCAGAAAACAGACACATTAATTTATTCTTGTCTTCCTCAGTATACACTTCCCTTTTGAATAACACTTGAAAGCTACTTAGTACACTTCTATGTTTTGACAGTCGGTCGTGCAAGTGAAGAATAAAAGAATCCAAGAAAGGAATAAATATCGCTTTTTTGTAATAATCTTCCGAAGAAGAAAAGGGAACGTTATTTCTTTGAGTCTGAATTTTAACTGTGCGGGGAACTTTAATGTCTATGTCTAAATTATTGCAAAATGTTTTCACTTCATTAAATATTTCACTAAATTCTGCATCGACATTCTCTCTTATGTTTAAAAGCACTTTTTCAGTAACAGTTGCCAAACTTATTGCCTGTCCTAAATCCAGATTAACAGACTGCAAGCTTTTCGACAGTGGAAGTGAAATTGAAAATACTTTTGCTATCACTCTTAACGTTGTTTGGAATTCAACTGTCTCAATTGAATTAAGTAAAGAGTGTGCATCGCTCGAAGTGTCTTTTTCTTTCCACATTTGTATTTTTGATAGAGCATCTATCGTAGCTTCTTGCATTTCCAAAAATGTTATCACCGAATCATGTCTCTCCACCCAACGTGTATTGCATAATGTTTTCAGTTTACGTGCTTTCAAGTCTGCACATTTTTGTTCAATTGAAGACTCCAGAACGTTTTGTCTTTTAGGAGTTTTTAAAAAGTTACAAATTTTTCCAATGACACCTAAACAATTGCGAATTTCAGGCAAATCGCAAGCATCAGATATAGCTAAATTCAAAGAATGTGAAGCACAGTGCACATACATTGCAGTTTTATGTTGTTTACGTACATAAGCCTGAGCGCCATGAAATGCACCACTCATTGATGAAGCTCCATCATAACCTTGCCCTACTAGATACATACAATTGATTTGCAATTCTCTTAGAGTTTGTAATAACACGTTGGATAAATTTTGACCAGTCAAATCTGCGACAGGAACAAATTGAATGAAATGTTCTTCAACTTTTAATAGGTTTTCATTAAAAAATCTGATGCATAAGGAAAACTGTTCTATACCAGCCACATCAGTACATTCATCTGCTAACACTGAGAAAAATTTTGCTTCATCTAATTTTGTCACTATTTTCCTTACTATAATTTGTCCACAAATGTGTATAATTTCGTTTTGAACTGTCGAACTGAGATATGTTGCATTTTTAGACATTGTTTCTAAGTGAAGTTGTAGAGCTTTATCTCCAGATCGAAGTTTCGATCTTAAAATGGCACGAAAGTTTCCATCGTTTTCTATAGGGTCATCTGCGATATTAATGAGACCAGAATCTCTGTGACCCCTTAAGGGAATATTTTGTCGTCCACACAATATTACGGTATCTACTATGGGGACTAACTTTTGCCTGTTTTCTTCTATTTGATTTTTTCGTGCATCGTCTACTTGGAGAATAATAGGGTCCATTTTTTTCTCTTGAATTAAAGTAACATTTTGTGATTTGACCACGCTCAGCTTATGATATTCGTTTAATTGATGATTATTAAACACTTCAACGGCGTCTTTCCAATTAGTAAATGGTTTCTTCACCAAACTTTTTAGTGGCTGCCCTCCTATGCCTCCTACGTCGTTGGCAAAAAAGACACAAAACTTACAAAACGCACCATCTACTTCTTTAGAATATGCTAGCCAGGTCCAACGATGAAACCATGCAAATTGAAATTTTAAGTTTCTTTTTCCAGACGACGGAAACTTGAAATTAGGACATGGATACCAAATGTTTTCCACTGCTGCACACACATCGACTGTTAGCTTTCTTCCAATATATGTTACAATATCTCGAGTATTATCCTCTGGGTGATTTAGTTGTAAGCTGAAATCTTCGTCTACCCCCCTTTCATCTGGAGAATTAGTTGATGAAGATGAACACACATTTTCAGCAACATTATTAGAAAATGTGTTTCTTTGTTTCTTAAACACGAATGTATCCAGAGTTGAAACTCTTTTTTTCTTGTCACCCATTGTCTACAATTTCAGAGTTGTAAAAAAAAATCATATAATGAATGAATGACTGGAAATAGCGCCTTACCTAATTACTGGTCTCTTCTAATATTCCAGGAAACTAATTTTGTTATAGATTTCTGTGGAATATTCCCTCCCACTGAGTTACTATCTGTTCTAATAACATAGCCATTTGATGTTAATTGCCCGCGATTGCCCGTGTGTAGTGTTAGATCGCTTGGCGATGCTTCGTGATCGAGTGATCGGGAGATACCTAGGTAGTACGACTTTTGCAGGACGGTATAGCGACCGTTCGGCTTACACGACTGCTACCGACTTCCTTCGCCTTCGCGCGCATCTCGCGTGCCATGACGTTTGGAACTAAGTACTTCCACAGACCAGGTACTTCTAATACGTTACAGCTACACTACAGCTGTGTTCAGCTAGACTCGACCAGACTAGACGGTCAGCGCGGTTGTAAACAACTTTGAAAAAATTTAACATGCACGGTGTGCTGTATGGGGGGGGTTCTAACCCCCATAACCCCCCCCGTGGCTACGCCACTGAGTAAAACTAACTCGAACATAATTATTAAATACATTCCTGAATGTTTAAATGATTTTCAAAAGTTCAATTTTCTCTGAAAATCTAACCTTTTTTATATTTATATCTAATTACTAACAGCAGACAAGTTCATACAAATATAAAATAATCATTATATTCTTCTTTTCAATAGTACTTAAGCAAAATTATTATCAAATTAATAGTTACATATTAGAATTATTGTCGGTAGTGCTAAAACCACAAGTCTAATTGATCATTTAGGGTTATAGTGTCAAAATTAATATTACTTGACAGATCAAATTTTGCAACGTCTCAAATTTGACGCCATTTTAATTTTGGTGGCGCATGTCGGTTGCGAGAGCGATTCTAGTATATTATTATTATATAAATATTTGATTATATCATTTTCAGTAGTTGCATAAAATTAGAAGCAAAAACCCACTTTCGATTCTCAACCGTTTCGAGCGATGTGTTTTTATTTGTGCCACGTATATTTTTTCTGTTTTACCTGTATAAAGTCATTCGCCTCAGGTTTATTTGCTGTTTTTATGTACTCATCTTTTTCTTCATTTATGTTTACTTCTTTGATTATTTTTCTATCAGTTGTTTTTACTTCCCTCTCATTTTCTTTCATTTCCCTCCTCCTCTGGACCTCGGCAGTGTTTGTATGCGATTCTTTACTTGCACTAGCGATTAGTTTTGCACACAGCGTATCCTGGGCCTTGTTTACATTTTTTTTTGTTCTTGAATATCCAATACGTTATTTATTATTTCATTTTGATTTTCGATTAGATTAAACAAGCTTTTAATTTGTTTATTAACTCTATCAAATTTCTTATCGAAAAAAGAGGTAGACACAGATATTTCACTTACATCTTTCCCCGCTACTTTTGCACATGCAGTATATATCCATCTAACATTTTCTTCGCTGTTTCCAAAATTTTTATTTCTGATGGTTTATATGACGTGCAGGAATGATGTATCACTGTCTTACACATCACACTGTTAAATTTTAACACTTTGACTTCATTAGTTAATTCAAAATTTAGTAGACATTCGTCGCACTGATATTCACTAGCGGCCATGCTGCTTTTGTATGTATTATGTTTTCAAAAACAGAAAAGTACGATCAGAGTTTGAACAAAAATGTTTGTATGCCCTCTTCTCGAAATATCAAAGATTTTTTAGGGCCGTAACCTTTGTTTGTTCTCTTCATAAACGCATGTAGCTTATAAAATGAAGCTATGTTTACCCCCTTTTTTGAAGTATGCACCACAGTGTTGACGATTTATAGATGGTGCATTATTATGAAACACAAGAAATTAGATTAATTGGTGACTCGATCTTTTTAATAATGTTACTTACCACATTGTTCATGTATGCAAGTATCAATGTTTTGTCCACCGTGTGGTAATTCTTCTTTGCCATCCAAGCCAATAATTTCTCATATTTTTTATTATATGCAGTTTTTGATTTTTGTGGAATTAATTTCAATTCGGCTTGCTCAGCTAATCGTACAACTTCCGATGAAATCTCTTCACTCATTTTGTACAATGCAAATTCAGAAAAGTTTGTGAAAGATGTCATAACAATTAAACAAGAATAATTGTTAACCATTCCTATGTGAATTATTAACTTCGCACTTGCTTCAATTAAAAGCACTCCACTATCGCGTCGTGCTCTTAAACGTGTAGCGCGTGCTTTAAAGGCTTACTTGTACACGTATATTACAATATACTATTCACGTGTATTTTTTTGCATTAAAATAGTTTTCAAAACCAACCTGTCTATTATTTCCTCAAAAGTAATAGTAATTGAATTACTTCCGCTATAGTAATAAATTTAAAGATAGCCCTACCAAACCCTATATCTATGAAATCATAATTAAATAATCATTTCATTGAAGTTATGGCCAACTGACATCATAGATACCATTTTTAGTTTAGTTCTATCTTCAAAAGTTGATAAAAATGACAAATCGTAAAATATTATCAAATACCCTTCCAATTTCGGAGAAACTTTGCCAATTTGACCGATCCTTTATCCTCTAAGAGAGGTACCCATATACGTAGATAGCAAATGGGTACTTGTACATATGTGTAGTAAATAATTATATTTAGGGAATTCCCCAATCAAAACTTACTATTAGTAGAAAAAATATAGAATTTGTTGCGTCATTGTGAGTATGTGGGATTTGTAATAAGGAATATGTAAATTCTCTGACTCCGAGCATTGGAAGAACAGTGATTCGGTTTTTTTAATTATTTTTTAGATGTGCCAACGTAATCCATACTTGGAAGAAAACGAAGTATTATATTAAATATATATTATATACTTTGTACTTAAAAAGTTATTCCATTGTAGAAGCAATATAATAAGGAGTTTTCTGCTGCTCTTTCTATCCTTCTTCATTTAATTCTGACAGTAAAATCGAACTCCAATAAATAATTGAAATATGTAGGAGCAATAATTGACCAGACCGGAAGATTTTACAAAGAAATAGCGTCCAAAATCAATAAAGTACAGTGCTATCGAGAAAGATTGTAGACCACGTGATCAGTAATTTTCTAAAATCTGGTGATTTTCGTGTTCATACGTTTATGAGATTCGCGTATCGCTAGTATTTGACAGTAGCGTACATTTTATTCACAAATACTGCTGTCATTGTTGACACTTTTAACCATATTTTACATAAAACATTCAATACTACCAACTGCTGTTAATTGGGTTGCCTAATTTGGTAGTCACGTGGTCTACAGGAATTGTTGATATCTCTGTAGTAAGTTCATACAGGATATTATAGAACATGTTTAAAAAAAAAAGAAATGTACAAAAAAGAAAAGATGCATCTACATGGGTGCAAATGCATAATATACGTGTGTGAATCATAGGTTTCAAAGGGTCAGCAGAAGAAAAAGATAGTTGCTTGCGAGATGAGAGTGCTGAGAAAGGTTGAAGGTGTGGCAGAAATGGACAGAATTAGAAATGAGAACATTAGAAACCGACTAGACGTAAAAAGTGTATTGTTTTGTCATTTGGTGAGACTGATTATACTGTGGCGGCATTAGAAATTCGGACGATTATATATTTATTTTCATTATAAGTAAGCATTGTAATTAGGCTTTTGTATAATTGAGTCATGTAGATGACAGCATAGTGACAGATCTCTAGACAGACGCAAATAGAGGTAAATAGATAGGTACATTCCTACTGCTAAAAAGCCTCCTTCAAATGAAGCAAATTAAGTGTCCGATTTTCAAATGCCACGGTAGTACACACAACGGTGATGGTAATTTGAGACATGGCCACAGTAAAGAGAAAGAGGCTCAACTGATGGAAAGCCAAGACAGATACGCAGGTTTATTATTCTCAGCAACAGTTGAAAATCGGATGATACAAATACATGTCATTAATTAGCCGTTAAAGCTCTATCATAAAATACTGTATAAATAAAAATAATGTATCTACATCTGATAATTATCTAAAAATTTTATATTAAAATGTTTTGCTTTTTGCAGTTTCAGATAGGCACCAATAATGGACGGCATATTTGCTATGGCAGTCATGTTGTATTTAGTTTACATTTTCCCGAAAATTCAAATAGGTACTACTTGTATTCATATACACCGCTGGTCTGTTTACTATTAGAATGCGGGATAAAATACATGTATTTCGTACATATGGTAGCAAGCGAGGTTGCCAATATAATTTAGTCCGGCATCATAACTATGACAGTACTTAATAATGACACAAATGACATTTAATAGAAAATCGTATATTCACTCCGACAGTTTTCTTTGATTTTGAGTTACTGACACTGTCTAAGATGTTGTACACTACGGAAGAAAGAATTCAAATAATTAAATGGTACTATTCAGGTAGTACAGCACAGGAAGTAGTTGGTCGTTTCATATTTTCATTTGAAAATAGACCCGTCCCTGCCAGGAAATTTTTCTTGGACATCAAGTAAGACGCATTAACTTTTGTGAAAGTGTAATGGCACGAGTCGTCGAAAATGATAATTTTATACAAAACATTTTATTTACGGACGAATCTGCGTTCTATTTACATGGTCGTTCTAATCCAATGATTACTAAATATTGGTCAAAGCAAAATAAACATCTGTTTTTGCCCCTTCGTACCCAATATCCTCAAAAATTGAATGTGTGGGCCGGTATATTGGGTGATCATATTATTGGTCCATTTTTTATTGATGGTACACTTACAGCAGCCAGATATTTGCAATTGCTCGAAACTAATATCATGCCGGCCGTTCGTGCTCTCAATGTTAATGTTGAAGAGATTTGGTTTCAACAGGATAACTGTCCAGCTCACACTGCACGGATTGTACGGCAATTTCTTCAACAAACTTTTCTTAACCGTATAATAGGTTCAGGCGGCACGATAGAATGGCCACCTCGCTCGCCCGATTTGACGCCGTTAGATTTTTTCTTTTGGGGCTGTATCAAGGAAAAAGTTTATACATATGCGCATGAGCGAGCTAGAAATTTGGAAGAATTACGGCAAAAGATTGTCAACACTGCCAATAGTATATTGCCTGAAACACTTGCCAACGTACGGAATGAATTTTACTACATGCTTGGTTATTGTCAAGAGCAAGCAGGCGGTTTATTTGAACATTTACTCCATTAATATTTATAGAATTTTTGTACTAAATTTTATAAAATAAAATCTTTCCTTTTACTAATTAGTTTAAAAAACATTTTAGTTTAATTCTAATATACGGTAGTTTAATTTTGTAATTTAGTTTTTCAAGAATATTTTAGTTTAATTTTCTAGCGATCTTTTTACATTAATACCATTGCTTACGCAGAATTATTCCAATTTTATTAAAACGTTGCTACCTCTAAACTGATTATTGTGTTCTGTTTGTATTTTTTCACTTCTCTCCAGTGTGATATTACTTATTTTCTATAAAATATAAATTACCGTTAACAAAAGCGCGCTATACGGAAGCATTAAATGCACTCGTAACGTTTACATGACGTTCACTGACGTTTATCTAGCCTGACCTATCCAATGCACAACAACAAAATGTTTAATGTTTACATTACGTTAGTGCATAGTCTATAAGTCGATACCGGGAAAAATGTTTCAAATACATAAGGCAACACTGTGCGCGTTTTCTACTGATAGCCGCATTCCAGATCTGCTCAGACCAGCGGTGTATGTATGTACATACAATATACATTCAAGAAAAAAAGTGGCTGTGCTCTCAACGGTATATGAATATATGTCAACATCAATCAGGCAGTAGAATAACGATTTCTATTTCTTGCACGTATTTCCAGCGTCGACACCTCTTTGAGAATCTGTGAACTATAAATTCACGTTCGCGCGATTTGAATACTGGAAAACAATTATTCTCAAACGCTTTTGTTTATACAACAATACTTAAAAAATACACAACGGATTTTAATTTTTCTTTGTTATTGTTATCTATACTTTAGTATACCTTCTATTTTATTGCTTATACTTGTCTCTATATATGAGTATGAAAATATAATTTTAGAATAAACAAACTTCTTTTAATAGTACGTGTAATACATTCAACAATTCTGTGTACAATGTTTTCAACCATTTTTTTCCTAACTTCTACCAGTCTTTCAAACGCTTACGCTACCGAACTGCCCAGCCTTAAACGAGAATTCTTAATAAAGAGGTAAATGGATATTGTTGAAATGCCGGCATTTTGAGTTTTCGATTATAACGCTTAAGCGATTGTGTAAATATATTTTTTTCGTTTCATTACGATATTTATCTCAAAACTGTAATTTATGGTTAAGTAGAGTAATTAACTATTATTATAGTAAACGAGATATAGGATATAGACCAATTTGATCGACCAGTACATTAGCATTATACTTACACATTTCCGTTATACACTTTATTATTAAGTCTTATAACTGTCTTCACGTCATTTTTAAGGAAATATTTTATATAAAATTCTGGTGGATGACCATTCATAAATTCACATTCCGTGGGACCAATAAAGGCTAAAAATTTTCTGGGTACCAACCAGTTCATATCACCATTCTGTATCTTGTCATACGTATCGTACTCTAACACATTAAAATCGTTAAAATTAAAGAAATTAAACGTTTTTGCCTTTTCAATGGCGTAAAAGCAATCTACTAGTCGAATTGTGTAGTTTGATAGCCCTTGAGAAGCATCAACAAAGTTTCTGTAAAAAAAAAAATACATAAAATTAGCATAAAATACGTATGCTGCTCAAAACAATTAATTATCGTTGCATAAAAATGATAAAATAAAGAAGCTTTTATTTTGGTTTTAGTATTTGTGAGTCGGAAAATATTTTTGCATTTTGTTTGGACACAGTGTGATTTTGTTGCTAGAGTCTACAATGTTGCATTTTTAGTGTGAGAATAATATACAACTATTCAATTTATAGTTTTTGCAAAAAATAGAGATTAATAGATAGATAAAATACACAAACATATAAATATAGAATAAAATATGTTGTTCATAATTAAGGTAGCTAATTCATGTTTCAACATTTTCCAATAGCCGAATACCAGTTACAGTGATATGCCTAACCAGAAATTATTATCACACGCCTGTAGTGTGCTTTAAGTTGGTTCCTGTTCCTATTCGCATAAGGAGTGAGGAAAACTACAGCATCACTACAGAAAAAAATTACACCGCATAGAAACAAAGTGCATCACATAATACTTTAAGAACGAGAAAGCTTCATGGAAGTTACCTTGTGATCTGCTCCTGTGAAGAAAACTCAAGGAAGAACTAAGCATACTTTTGCAAGATCTATATTTGCTATTACAACGAATTATAGAGTTTGCATATATGATATATATATATTGTTTGGACTTATGGAAATAGTCAAGTCATACGAGGAATATACTTATGCAACAGAAAGAGAACGTAGTAGAGACCAGTAGGATATATTTAGAAAGCTAAACGTTATGATACCACCTTTAGTGTTCCTACATTCAGACTTAGAACAAGTAAAGAAGTCTTAAGTAACGTAATGTGTACGACCCCCACGAATGTCATATTTTATTTCTCACTGACAGCAAACCGCAATTCCTGAAGCATTCTTGGTGGCCATTTAGGAAATTGGCTGTCCACTCTATTCCTTCTATATCAACTTCATCAATTCAGTTTGTCACGATTATTTTCTTGATGAAGGAAAGCATTATTTTATACTATTACGACACTACTCTCATACTGAGACTTTTGCCAGGTAAATTGTTTGTAAATCTGGACTAGTCGCTGAACAATACTCGCCACTACTCATTATGGCCTTAAGTGGTATGGACTGAGACAAAAATATGAGGTGTGGTTATCGATCGACTTTCTCATACGTATGTCCGGTCTGAATTTTTTATACAAAATATACTTCAAATTAAGTTTTAACTATTTTTATTTTCCTAATGCCTCATTTGCGAGACATGCCAGAAACTGCGGTGTTACTTCCGGTTCGAATTTTGAAAGTGTTGGTATATAAAGTTTGTTGCAAATTAAGCTCTAAATATTTTTCATAAATCTGTATAGAATGCATAGTTTCCCAAATATTTGAAAGAAAAATGCATGCATGCTTCTTTTGTATTCCAAAATTGTTCCAAATCAACTTATAAATACTGTTATATTCTTATTAAATATGTATAGACTGTATAATTTGCGAAATATTCACAAAAAAAACTGGTTTTCAATAGGAGTAAAACACCTACTGTCGGCAATAATTTTGAAATCCTTTCTATAAAGTTGATGATATATTAAAAAAAATATATTGTCACTAAAGTAAACAACTACTCTCGGTCTATCTAATCAGATATCGGTAGAAAGATTATTTTAATGTAAGGTTTGGTATTGATAGCTTTAACCATTCCACCCCTATCGTGGTCACAGAAAAAGAGACACACAGAAACATCAGCAGAAAGTAGATCATACAGATATGTTTAACCAATTTTTCTTTATCAACTCCTGCAAAATCTCCTATTCGAGAATTTTCACCATCACAATACTTCTTTATACTACGCATAAGAAAATAAAAAGAAATGCTGTTCGATGAATACAAATTTTATTCTGTTAAATAAAAATTGTTCAACTCAGTACTCAGTATACTATTAATCGTATAGAACGTAAAATTTCCGACGATTTTTTCACTGAAGTATCATTTTTTGTCTACCGATTTCATTGAAACTCTAATCAGATTTTGAAAGGATGCCTAGGTTTGGGAATGATAGTTATTACCGTTTTTACCGTCTGGCCGCTATCGTGGTCACACACATTATAAAACGTAGACTATAACATGTCAATATCAATGTGTTACATAAGATCATACATTTTCTTTTTGTAATGTAATATTTGATTGAACGAACACTATTTTGCTTTTCTGTTCCAAAGAGATTTAATTTACTCTTTTTCTGTCAGTTGTGTCCTGACAGAGTCAGTAAATTATATCTTACTGGACGCATATAAGATGCTATAGGTTTTCCAAGATAATGAACTGTTCTCATGTAGTATAGGGATATTCAAAATATCATTAGCATTACATGGGTGATTAGTAACAATCTAGAATATATTATGCCTTTAATATGCGCATCTAATTTGCTCAAAACTTATTTGACAAATTTAATTAGTTTCATAGCTTTAGAATTATAAAAAATATATACCTGAAAGCACCACCAACCAGACTTAAAACCTGATACACTCTCCTAGGACTCATATTCAGGTAGATAATTGAAAAGGATCCAATAAGATATGCAGCATTGGCTCTTTTATTTTGATCACCACACGAATAATAAACAATTCTTTTAATCTTCGGAGTGCACAAATATGCGTTTAATTGACAACAGAATTTATATAAGCACGATAAATTTAGTGGCCCAAAATCATAGTAGTAGTTTACATACACAAGTTCATCGTCTGTGCTAAAGTATAAAGTTTCTGTGGTTGTTTTTAAAACTCTGGTATTATCTCCATATGTAGAAGCGAAGTAAAGTTTATTTTTCACAATTTCAGTTATGTATTCAATTTCAGCATTGTAATAAAAATCATCCATATTCATTCTATAAATTTTATAATACTGTTGCAGCTGGCTGTTATAATTCAACCACTTGTCATAATTTTCGATTATCATCCGTTCTATGGAAAGAGATAGCAGGGTTTAGAACTATCGCTGCAAAGTAATGTAAACGCGAAAAAGTGTATTGAATAATTTACCAGTATAGTCAGTAGTATGTAAAACGTTTTGCGGGTGACTTTATTCATATTTCAAATTTAGAATGGTCCGAACTGTCAAACCCATTTTTGTTTTGCAGGAATATATTTGATAGGTCATGGGTAATCTACTTTAAAAAGTCGTTGACAGATGTTACATTTTGAAATGTCAATATGAAGTTTAGATTTACAAAACAAGGAATTTAGTTAGAAAGTAGATTTTTGTCAGTGCTTTGGAGTATTTATATTTTTTTATTATAAGCTGTCGATGATATGTAAATATATTCAAATTATTTGTACCTATTTAATGTCTATTTGGTCTGTATCATGTGGAGTGCTACACATCAATTTGAGATATTGCAAACTTTGATTTGCAAGTAATAGTAATTTTGACACTATAATCCTAAATAATCATAATAATTAAAGTTGTTGTTTTAGCACTACCGACAATGACTACGTTTACACGGGCCGCTAACTCCGGTGTTAACAACAACCGATGTTCTAACACCGGTGTAAATTGTCGTGTAAATAGGGTTCAACGCCGGTTTTACTAAAACCGGTTTACTAACGCTACACCACTTGGCCAAAAGGCGTGACGTTACTAAACCGGTGTAAAATGTACGTGTAAATGGATACTTTCGATTTACACCGGTTTTTAATCAGGAGTACCAACATATTGCAAAGAATACACTAATCGTACTTCATCTTGCTCATCTCAAATCAGCTGTTGTGTCGTTGTGTGTTCTCTTGTGGATAATAGTTGTTTCATTATATTAATATTGTGAAAAAAATATATAACATGCCCAATAAGTGTAAAAGAGAGTCGTGGGACACGGAGGAAACAAACTACTTATTAAGATTAATTCGAGAACAACAAGTTTTGAAATGTCTGGACGGGAAACGGTTCAGGGCAGAAGAAATTTTCCAGAACCTGGAGAGTCCAATGCACCAAAGAGGCTATTTAAAAAGTGCAAGACAAATGCAAACAAGGTTTAAAACTCTACGCTGTAAGTACATACAATATTCTTGTGATGTATTTTTTTTGTGTAAAGTCCTTGTTTCTATAGTTCAGTTCAATCAATATAAAAGAAGAATGGGTGTAAGTGGAGAAGCAAACCGCAGAAAAGAGTGCCCATTCTACGCTGAAATGGAGATATTGTTGGGAGATCGACCAGTAGCGACGCTGGAAGGAATCGATTCGGCTGGTAGTTCTACCCACAGCGAAACAAGTAATTCGCATGAATTAAGTCTAAGTGCTACATCAGGGCAAAGTGACGAAGTTGATGGTATAAAATCACCTTTATTATTATTTGTATATGATGAACTAAGAAGTTTTTGTTTATATAGATTCATTAGAAGAAAATTCTAATGACGAGTCAGCTGGAGTGATCAATGAATCAGTGGAGGTGATTCTAGGTAGCTCTAACACTGATGAGGTCGCTTCACCAGCCACTTCGGTCAATGACGTGCCAAAAATTGAGGAAAACACAACGCCAAGTACACGTCACAGAGTAAGAAGTGGAAGAAAATCCACAGAAAAAACTTTGGAAAAATTTGCCGAACTGTGTCAGCAAAATGCATTGCAGCGACAAAATGCTTCAGCTGACCGACAAGAAAACGTTATTGCTCAGCTTTTCGAGAAACAAAGGGACTTCGAACAGGAGCTTATGACACAGTTTTTCGAAAAGCAGAGCCAAATTATGAAAGAAACCACTTCTTCTCTCCTGCATGGATTAAGGGGTCTTTTTCAACCCCAGTATCCTCAGTATCCCCAGTATCCACAAGGTCCCAGCAGGCACGGCCAAGGATGTCAGTGCCCTGAATGCTTGAAATAAAATTGTGTTATAAGTAGACATATTGTTTAGTGTTTTTTTTTTTTTTTAGTTTGAAATATATGTTTGTCATGTAGTAATAAAATGGTTTTGTTCTATGTAATTATTATTACTTATTAGGAATGATCGAAAAGGAAAATATTGAAAATTTATTTTTTTTAACAATTATAATGTAAATACAAAATTATTATTTATATAAACGTTCTCCTTAAGGGGAAGTTTTGTGCAAGGTATCTTGTCAATGTTTCTCGAATTATATTTGCATTATAATTATCTCTTGTTCGATCATGGTGATCATCAGGCTGCGGGTATATTATTTCTGCTTCCTTCACATCATTTGCCCATGCTGTGAGGAACTTTTCTTTTTTGGATTCCACAATGTTGTGTAAAATACAACAGGCTGTGACAACACTAGGTACAAACGTATAATGTACATCCAAACGTTTTAATAAACATCTCCATCTTGCCTTCAACCATCCGAAAGCTATTTCAACACTTACTCTCACACAACTCAAGTGCACATTAAATGATTCCTCTTCAGGGGATAGCCGTGCAGTTTTAGTGTAACCTTTAATTAACCATGGAAGTAGTGGATATGCAGGATCTCCCATAATTAAAAAAGGTATATCTACGCCATTTACAGGCTTCAATTTGTTAGGAATTAATCTGTTTGAATCTGTATAAATTTGAGATTTCCTGAAAACTGAGGCGTCATGGCAAGATCCAGGGGCCTGACAGTTGATGTTTCTAAATCTCTATGCATGGTCTACCACTGCTTGTAGAATAATTGAAGGCCAACCCTTACGATTTACAAAATCTCGATATCCATCTGAAGGTGGCAATATGGGGATATGATTACCATCAATTGCCCCAATTAATTGTGGGATGTGGCTTTTTCCTTCGAAATGATAAGAAATGTTTTCACATTCTACTGCATCTGGCATGTTTAAACAACTCGCTGGTAACTCATCAATTATGGCATTCACCACTTTATGAACACATTTACATACAGTAGATTTATGCACTCCAAAAGCATTTCCAACAACCCGATATTCAGCACAACTTGCTAAAAAGTACAGTGTCATGGCAACTTGTTTTTCGACAGAAATTGGTTTTCGGGTACCTAAACAGTTTTCATCAGGTTTCAATTTTTCTTTCAGTTGATAGCAGAACCACAAAAATGTTTCTTTCCTCATGCGAAAGTTCTCTAGCCAATCATCTTCCTGAAAATGCTTCATTACAATATTTTCCCACCAGTCATTGCTCCGTATTTTCATCCATAAAGTTCGGTTGCTCATACTAAGAATAGCTCCAATATTTAAAGAACTGTCATCAGAATTGGTTTTAATTAAATGCAGCAACAACATTTGACTGAAGACCTTACGATGTTTGCTTAGAATAGATAAATAAAAATTGGTGGTCATTGTTACAACAGTACTTAGGATATGTTGTATCCACATTGTTGTGAAGGATGCGATATGTTGATTCATCATGTTGTTTTCGCTCACTGAAAGAAAATAATTAAAACATGAAACACAAACATTTAATAAATCAAGATAGAACGTTACCTGAGAAGTAGATGTGATGTATTAATCTTATAGGTCGCAAAGTCAAGCAAAAAGTGGATATAATACATACGATCTTATAGGTTAAGGCAGTTCAAACACCGCTTGTCAAAGTGACAGGTGACAGATGGAATTATGGAAAATCTCGAAGCAGTTGGTCACACTGCGAAGAGGTTTAGCTAACACCACGCTAACACCGACGTACACTTTAACGCCTGTACAACACCTTTGTGTAAACACACGTTTTACACCGGTTTTAATAACAACGGTTTAAATAACACCGGCGTTAAATTGCCGTGTAAATGTGGTCAATAATTCTAATCTGTAACTAACTATTAATTTAATAATAATTTTGCTTAAATACTATTGACAAGCCGAATACATATAATGATTATTTTATATTTATCTTAACTTGTCTGCTGTTAATAATGAATAGAAATTGAACTTTTGAAGTTCATTTAAACATTCAGGAATATATGAAGTAAATATGTTCCAGTTAGTTTTACTACAGAAAATAAAGGATATTATTTACTAGCAAAGACAATTGTACTCAATAATTGTGCTATATCGCTTTTCCATTAAATGCATTAAAATTAAAGTAATTTTAAATGGAACAGCAAGAAGGTCAGAAAAGTATTACAGCAATTATTATAAAAACATATTTGTCTGCCATATATAATATATATTCGTTTAAAAACATGACAGGTACAAGAAAAGACACATCTCATCTTCCGTTCAGTTAAAATGACAAAGATGGTAGAGCATTGATATTTTCATTTGCTCAACTCTGGTTTGTTTAGTTTGTGGCAAACAGGTTCCAAAATCTGTCTTTGGCTATAATGTGTCATTCATTAACATTAATAATTATTTTCACAGTCGCTATTACGGCTATAATTAATACAAAATATTACTGGATTAATATCTGTTTTATCAACTCATATTTCCCTATACCACCACGTCTTAATTTCTTGTTTAGTATGATGTTAGCCCAAGTTTCACTCATAATAGTACTCAAAACGCTATACTAAACACTTTCATCCGCTTGTCATACGCTACGCTTGTCAAGTGTCATCCGTTCCGTGAAATTAAAAATGTGACTACAATGCTAGCCAAGTAAACAGAATAGCCATATATTAAATAAAATATAGATATAGAAATGTAATATTTAATAACTTTATTTGTAATATTCTATTTGTAACTGGCTTTCATATAATAATATTTGACTAGCAGAATTTATATTTCCTGAAATATTTTTTCCGTGTGGGTTGCCAAAACGACTCGACTATATTGATACTATCGTATACACATAGATTAGGGAGAGAAACGTTAAAGTGAGAGCATAGACCTAGTTTTGTTTCTGCCTGTAGTTGGCAGGTGGCCGCAAAAAAATAGATGTGTTACTGGTTCGTGATTAGCCTGACATATAACCTAGAAGCACAGCTAGAAGTGTCACCACTATGCAGAAAGTGAAAACTTTGGCAGAAGTGAAAATTTCATCAAGGCGAGGTTAATAATACGAAATACAACTTTTTTTTCGTTCTATTACATTTAAAAAATATATATTTATTATTATTGTGTATACATTATTCTGTACATTTTGCTCGGTCTGATCAAGTTTTCACTTCAAAAATTCATACGTACGCATGTATATATACAAATAGACGATATGATAATTCTCATACGAGTACCCGCGCTGGTCTAATGGTAACGTGCCGGCCTCATACCCTGGCGGCTCGGGATCGTATCTGCACGCGGACAAGAATTTTTCAGAAAATAAAAATACAATATTTCGCGTACATATTTATTATTATTTCAATATAATTGAAATTAAATACCGCTAGTTAGTGTTATAATACAAAGCCGAGCGCGAAACGGTTGCCGAGCGAGTATAGCAGAGACCGGTAGAGACGCGTTAATTATATCTCTCTCGCTCCCTTAGTCGACTCGACTCGAGCCGACTTTACCCGAACGAGCGTAACATTCCGAGCGTGACGGCTCAGTCTCGTTCAGTGCCCAACAATCAATGCATCAACGCGCCCATAAAAGTTTTCACTTCAAAAAGGTGCTGGTAGGCCAACTATTCGTACAGGAGTGATTGACGTTCGTAATCGTATGGAACAGGAACCCACAAAATCTTTGAGATGCCTGTCCCAAGAAATTGGAGTTTCTTATGGAACATGCCGAACCATTGTAAAGGAGAAGTTGAACATGCATCCATATAAGATGCACTCATATCAAGCTCTTTTGCTAACAGACCACCCCAGACGTCTTGCGTACTGCCAGTGGTTCGTCAATAATTTAAATAATAATGACCTGTTAAACTTATTATTGTTATTGTAATTTGTTTATTAATTTTTAATAAAATGTTATTCAAACATGTAAATCATTTTAAATAAACATATATTTACAAATTTTATGTCAGTATGACAGTTAACGTGATAATTTATGGTGGGATTCTGGAACCTCCTCGGAAGCTCCGATTATCGTAGTCCATGGCAACGAAGTGACGTTATATGACGTGTATGTTATATGAAACATATACTATCCGTCCATCGGATCTTTTGAGTCACGTGATTAATTGCGTGCGTTATCAAGGACATCCGCACCTAGAATGTATATATACTCATTTCTTTCCAATCTCAATGACTAAATAAGGATAGAAATTTTAAATTTTAACGTGGGATTGTCTTGCCCATAAGAGTAATAAGACAGACAGAGAAAATATACTGCCATGACATGTTACTACGTTAGTCAATTTATTAAATTTTGACATATAACATTATTCTGCGTTTTGGTTTATTTTCGTTATGTTGCTCTTCTAATTCGTTTTTGTTCTATCTTGCAAATAATTGTTCTATTCAGAACAAAAAAAAACTGTATTTAATACATTTTCTGTAAATATTCTAATCACAAAATTTATTGGTTATAGGTTAAGAATTGCAAGCCTCACTGGCTTGTTAATATAAATGAATATAAATCACCATTATATTACATTAAAACAAAATATATAGTTGTCAAGTCGCCATCTTTTATTCAACTCCCCAGTTGTACACTACTACCAACTACATCATACAAAATATTTCTGTTTACAACTCGGCCTATCCTGACAACACTGATCACCGGATCAGGCCGCGCTAAATTCAAAAATGTTAAACACTAGTGGATGTGGATGGATTAGTACTGGTCCACGGTTTAATACGTGATGACTCATAAATACCCTCAAATGGTGTATGTGCTAATTGAAATCCATCGACATCCTTTACAACATATCGGTCATTACCCAAACACTTAGAAATAACATATGGTCCCTTAAATTTTGGTAAAAGTTTTCTGTTAATACCTGGCGTAGTGACAGTATTAGCCAAAACGACATAATCATCAACAAGATACTTATGGCTATCTACACGCCCCTTGTTATAATACTGAGTGTTATATTCCTGGGATTTCCCTATCTTCTCGGCTGCGATTTTTCTTTCATTAATCAAATCTCTTCTGATCTCTTGTTCTGCTCTCTCTTCTTCAGTAAGCTTGTCCTCCTCCCGCGGATCTTTCCTGTAACGCCTTTCATCAGTACTGATGTTGATAATTTCCTTCACATACATTCCAGCTTCACCTTGCAATGCACTTTCTAAATTTTCGTAGTCCTTCATTCTTTTCTCCTTACGAGCCTCGCTTTTCTCCAATTTTTGAAACTCTTCTTCTGTTTTATTACCTCTCTTACTCAACAAGCGTTCGCGCAAATCCTGCAACGTCTTGTCACCAATCAACTTTTCCCGTCTTTCCTCGTCGTGCTTTTCTCTGCGATGTTTTTCTTTTTTCTCTTGATACTTACGGAAGTCGGCATGTCTTGATTTGGACGATTCTTCCTTTCTTTCCCTGTAGTTTCTCTCATTGATGTATTCAGCGAAGGTTTCTTTATAGTTTTCATAATTTGTTTTCTCCCTATAGTACCGCTCTTTATCTCTTTGGTGGTCGCTTTCCTTGCGTTCTCTTTCGGAAACTGGTGTTATATCAGGTGATCGACTGCTGAGAGATGGATTGGAATGATTCGATTGGTTAGATGGATTACTCCTGTTCGATGGGGGCGATTCATTGCTGGAAGATCTAGCATCGCTTGCTTCGCTCCTTTCACTCTTCACTTCTTCCTCGAACTCCTCTTCGTCCTTTTCCACATCCTCGTCGGTATTATCGGAAACTGTCACCACGCGCGTTTCTTCTGTACGAATTCTTTTAGACGAAGCGGTTTCCTCTTCCAGTTTTCTCTTCGCCTGTTTTTCTATATGTCTACGTTCACGTTCTAACTTGGATTGTTCTTTTTGTCTTGCCATTTCTCTCTCAGCTTCTAGTAACTTCTCCCTTCTCATCTCTTTAAAACTAGTATTACCAATATTTAGTTTTGAACCACAAACATCATTATCATGCAGATCGATAAACAATAATTCATTTACAATCTCAGAACTAATTACATTCTCAACAATAACACTATTGCCATTAAACTTAACATTAATTAATGAACTAGAAATAAAATCTCTGCCTAGTAGACAGTCATAACTCAGTGAATTATTACTAACAACATGAAAAGTAATAGGTACAGAAATATCATTAATTTTAACATCATGTGTATACAGACCCAAAATATTCAGCTTTGAACTGTTAATACCAGTAAAACCAATCGGACACAAATATGGTCTCATATGATTGCCAGGAACATATTTGTCTTTAATTAATGATATCCCACTACCACTATCGAGAATAGCAAATAATTTGAATTCCCCATTACCAAAATTAAAACTAATAGGCACCTGGTAGGCAGGCGGAATTTTCGGTTCTTGCTCTACCAATAAAGTTGTACTATCAGGTTCAAGCTGGTTTGTTCTCTTCTTCGGGCAATCACTCTTGAAATGTCCCTCCTCATTGCATCCAAAACATAGCTTCTTCTTAGCCTGCTGGCACGCAGATGCATAATGACCTTCCTCCCTACAATTAAAACACTTCACAATCTTCTTTGAAGCACTGGGTTCAGGAACAACATTTGAACGGGAAATTGTGCTTGACCTAGCACAATGTCGCTCATTGCTTGACAAGTTTTTCATCACATCCAATAGATCCGACAGAGATGTAAACCGTGCCATTCTTGCCTGTGCTTGCAAAATTCCATTGTCAAAACCATCAATCATATAGGAAATTAAATCGCTTTCACACATATCTAGTTTATTACCTAACATTACTTTGTCCTGGTAATAATTGAAGAAAGGTTCATTCCTTTTCAATTTTCTATTATCAAATTTACGCATTAATACTATGCGATTTTCTCTGCAACCAAACATTGCAGTAACTTTATCTTTAAGTTCTGCATATGTAAAAGACACATATTCTGGTTTGGAATAAAACCATGATAATGCAACACCCTTAAACTTGCTGATAAGGATTGGCATTATTACCTTGTCACCCACATTATGTGATTGCTTAATCATCTCTATTCTCTGGAACCATGTTGATACATCCTCCTCGACACCACCTTCAAATTCCGGTATCATTGCAGCTATTTCCGAATTAGACAATCTATTTGTGGCCTGCTCGCTCAAAGCAGCCACAACTATCTGCACTATTTCATGGACAGGTATCTGACTACTCTCTGTATTTGCTGTTGCACTCTGTCCCAACTCTGCATTTGTATATCTTATTCCTTCCATCTTGGTAACTTCTACGACTTTACCGACGCTACTCAAAAAACCGTAAAACTATCTCCGGCAGTACCACAAGAGCCGCCTAGTCACATCCGACCTAACCCTAGGCTATACCGTGGCTTTACCCCACACATGAACTGCAAGCCTCACTGGCTTGTTAATATAAATGAATATAAATCACCATTATATTACACTAAAACAAAATATATAGTTGTCAAGTCGCCATCTTTTATTCAACTCCCCAGTTGTACACTACTACCAACTACATCATACAAAATATTTCTGTTTACAGAATTTATATTTATTACAGAGACATGCCTGGGAAACGTCTGAATTCTGAATTCACAATCTCAACAACTTGTATTAAATGTCCTGGACTTTTTTGAAAGAGAAAAACAAAGTCGTGCACCTCTCATAAATATAAACAGTGCCGGATTAAGCAAGCGCGGGGCCCGTAGCAAATTCTACGGAGGGGCCCTTGATCTGCTATGGGTTCTTAAGTATAAAGTGGTAAAAAAATTCAATACTCAATACGTTTATTTGCCATATATAGTACAAAGATCACTATAGGCCCAGCTGGGCGCTAACAAGTACAAAAAGCCAGAGATGAGGTTGCCGTTGCCCTGGCAATTTAGAATAATTTTGATAAGAAACTAACAATTTAAAACTGACGATAATACACAAAAAATTGTAAATCTTTTCTTTGTACATATTTCAAAGTCTATATTTATTACAAAGTATATTATATTTTTAGGAATAGCTAATGTTATATTTTATCAAAGGTGTACTTTATATTATGTATATTTTTTATATTTATTTATCTGTTTCTTGTATTATTTTTTAAACTTTTACAAAGTAACTTTTCTAGATTTCATGTGGGCAAATTTAGAAATAATACTATTCGAATCAATTTCTCTAAGCAAATCATATTCTATATTCATCAAAGAGAGATAATTCAGACGTTCTTGACTCATAGTGTTCCTTAATTCATTTTTTATTCGTTTCAATGTCGAAAATGAACGTTCGCCACCGCAGTTAGTGATCATGAGAGACAAATAAATGCGCAAAGCAATTTCTAAATTTGGGAAACATGATTCTAATGAATTATCAATTATGAATTTATAATATTGAATTTCCAGAGCTTCGTTTTTCGTACTGTCAATCGCACCAGCCACATCCGTTTTGAGCAGCTCAGCAAACTGCACTAATTCGTCGTCTAGGCTGTCTTCCAAATCATTTGCATAAGCACTGACCATAATTGGAGTTTTTCTCAAAATCTCTTGTGCTGTTATAGATTTTAACTCTCGAAATATTCCAAAAACACTAGTTAGTTTTTGGTATGCTTGCATGCGTTGATCTAAAGCAGATAGTATGTTATCAATAATGACAACAAACACCTCAATTTCAAACTGTTTATCAGGTGTTTCATTTTCAACAAATTCGTAAAGTGTACTAGAACCGCTAAAATGGTCGTACTTTGTGTTTCGCTTGCGTCGTCTTGAAGTCTGTTGCTGATATTCATGACAGCCTGTCAGATCTTTGGCTTTTGCTTCAATATCTGAAAATGTGGATCGCATTGTTTGGACATATCCATATAATGATTCATAAAGGGCGTATCCCGTATTAAGGTCTGTATCAGACGATTGCAGAGACGCACTAGTCGCTTGCACGCGTTCTAGGATTCCATTCCACGTAATTGTCATTATTCCGGTTTCCAACTTATTCATCTTTGAAACTAGTCCGTAAGCTTGATTGCGACACTCTGCCTTTTGATCTATATTATTGGAAATGTCATCCAAAACTTGTTTGATAGTGGTAAAGCCACATAAAAGTGCCTTCGTAGCATCAGCTCTAGCGGCCCACCTAGTATCCGACAACCTTTTCAAAATCCGAAATTTGGAAGTAAGAGCTTTTGTAAGCAGACCCCAACGATGTGTAGAAGCGGAAAAGAAATTATAAAGGTTTTCAATAAAATCGAAAAAAATTAATGCTTCTGTACAACAGTCTGCAGCACGCTTAGCAACTAAATTTAATGAATGTGCAAGACAGGGAATGTATTCTGCATACTTATTTATGTCTTTAATTCGTGCTTGCAGGCCGCTGTATTTTCCGCTCATGTTGCTAGCATTGTCATAGCTTTGTCCACGACAATCTTTGATATCAATGCCATTCTTACTTAAAAAATCTAGTAAACTTTGGGCGAGTTGTTCAGCAGTATGGCCTTCCATATCTAAGAACTTAACAAATCTCTCAACTGGCCCAGATGGTAGAACATAGCGTACTATCAGAGTCAGTTGGTCTACATGCGATATATCCGGAGTAGAATCCAATGACACTGAATAGTACTTGGATCTCTTAATTTCGCAAATAATTTGATCCAGCATGCTTGATGCAATTAATTTGATAAATTCCTCGCATGTTGTTTTAGATAAATATGACGTGTGTCCTTTTCCTTTATGGGCATAAGTTTGAATATGTTGGGCCATAAAAACGTCAAATTCGGAAAGTAATTCTAATAGGCCTAAGTAATTCCCATTATGAGCTGAACCAACAATTTCATCACTACCTCGAAACGCAAGACCTCGTTCTGCTAAAAACTTTATTACTGCAATAATTCGTTTTAAGAGCATCTGCCAATAATTTTGCTCAGTATCAATTTGGCTCACAAGTTGAGAATCGACACACGCATTCTTGTTTTTGCGATTTAACAGCGAAATTATAGCTTTCCTATGCGGAGTGCTCTCTTCATGTCTTTTCAACAAATTGTTTGCGTTCTTCCAGTCATCGAACCCATCTTTCGTAAACCGTGCTGACTGATTAGTATCTGAATCTATAACTTTGCAAACAAAACAGAAAAGTCGCCCTTTAGTTTCTGAATAGCACAACCAATTTCTGACGTGAGTTTTATTAGTAGGTTTATGTTTATAAGTGAAAAATGACTTTTGGCAGAATCGTGGACTAATTTCTTTTTCATACATTTTCTTTGAACTTAAGAAGTCACTGTTCATATGTTGCAGTTCGCTGCTTCCTTTCGCAATCCAATAATCTTTGTCAAAGTTGCTCGGCCATTCACCAATATCATTGGAGTATATTTTACTTTCATTCAGTTTTTTGCTAGAAGAAGCGGTAGCGGTTGAATCATGTAACATACATTCGACTTCTGTTTGGCTGAAGTAAGACGACTTTGGGTCGAGGGGACTTGCTAGGTTTTCAGCTTCTCTTTGGCTAAAACACGATATGTCAGAATTAGGACGACTTGCTGTCTCTTCGATTTCAGTATCACTAACCAAAAAAGTGCCTGCACAGGCAAAAGTTTCAGTTTCACTTTTATATGTACAATGAGATGCACCTTCTGTATTTTCTGCTTCCGTTTCCGTGGATTCAGCAACAATGCTCTGAATATTAAAAAACTCGGACAGCTTACGTGTTTTTGATAAAACAGCTTCGTTCTTTTTCTCCTTTTCATCTTTTGCTTTACGCTTTGCACTTCCAGAAGCATAGTGCCGACCCGTATCTCTAAGTCTGCTGCTCATAATACTGTTTCTTTTCGTTATTACTTCGTTCTGTACATAGAAAAAAAGGAAGTAAAATATACATATTTATAGTGCTATGAAGTAGTAGTACCCAATACCTAATCGAAAACGAATTTAAAACTTTATTTTTTTATGAATAAGTGAATAACTTCATCTCAACTCGTTTTTTTTTAATTCGTTTAGCCATATCGGACAGAAAAGAAACATATTTAGATTGGAATTGGAAAGAACTCAACCTGAAATAATCATCAATAATTTCAAGTCATTTTGGTACCGAAAACTCTCTCCTGTGACGCGAGCTATAAAGATTTTTATTATGGAATGTTAAAACAAAAATCTTACCAAAGTTACACAAAAAAATACACCATAAACTGATATACCTACTCCAGGAATTCAAAATTCACGATTAGTTTTAATAATTATCACCTGAAAGCGTGACGGTAGGTACTTTGGAATAAACACGAGTTTATAATTTGATGTGATGTGTTCAAGTTTGATGATAGTGAAATTAGTATATTTATTTGTTATTTGGGAAACATACAGATATACAATAACAATTTAAATTTTAGTACAGAAAAGTACCTCATTATCCAGCAAAGTTTCCACTGATTACTAATACATGTAAAAAATAGAAAGAAACATTTAAATAAGTACAGTGTCACAAGATGACATACATACCTTTTATAGGAGAAAAACTAAAAAATATTTACATAAAAAAAATCTCAATTGCACCTATTTTTTATAACATTAAAATTAACAATAGGTATTTAATATTTATATCGTTTGTCAAACAGACTCAAAAAAAAAGAATTTCATTGGCAAATACATTTGAATTGGAAAAAAAATAAATACTAGGAATTTGAAACATGAAAAAAAGACGAATTGAAGCTACTTTATAATCAATTCATGTTAATTCGTTTTAGATTATTGGGTAGTTATAATAAACTAGTAAAATAAATCTTACCTTAGACGTCAATAATTCAATTCTCAAAATCACTCTTCTATCTTTTGATGTTTTAAAATTAAGTATTTTATCGAATTAGTCACAACACTCCGACCGGCAAAAAACAATAACTAACATAGTACTAAAACAAACTTCATTCATGTGTTCACATAAGAAGATTGAAACTTACAAAATAAAATATCCATCAATTACTTATTGGTTGATAGCAGCTAACAGAACTTTATTTATTCTAACTGGCGGATTGTTTGTTACGATACTCGATGACAATGTCAGGGAATCCCTTGTTAATCTTGCGATGTTGCCAACTTCGTTTACAAATAATTTGCGGTGTGCCCAGTGCTAACTTTTAGAAATATGTTAAAATTTAAATTTATTGTTATAGCTTTTGATACCACCATCTATCCAGTGGCCGGTTGTCTATTATAGCGGTAGGTGGTGGGATACCTATCATTAGTTTTAAAAAAAACATGCGTGAGACTCTCGCGCCTTGGAATTTAAGCTTCTTTCGTCGAAATAGTTTATTTTATAAATTGTTATGAGAAATTTAAATGAAAGAAATCTCTGTAAAATTAATAAAATATTTTCTTTATTCGTAACTTTTATAACTTATATAGACTTATATTCTTGAAAATAAATTATTGGTATATGATTACTAAAATTTAATAAAAATAATTTAGACTGTAAGTCTTACAAATAAATAGACAATTTCAATCTTTTGAACGAGTCATTTGAATTCTGCTACACATACACACAGCACACAAAGTACCGAGTAAGGGTGCTCACACACGTCAGACTTTTGTAGAGCCGATTATCGGGCCGATTCAAATTCTATATATTCATACGAGCGACATTTTATAGAACTTGTGCGTTTACAGTATGAAATTCTGTGTTTTATTTTCGCCAACGAAATAATCGGTTATCGATTATTTAACGTGGATTGCCTTGGTCGGAAAAGGTGTAACGTTTCACGTTTTTGTGACATCAAGTAATTTCAATATACCACGTCTTAATAAGTTTCGCTCAAAAAATTGCGCTGAGGGAGAGGTGGTCCGGTTTGGATACGCGGGGCCCTCTTTTGCGCGGGGCCCGTAGCAATTGCTACTCTTGCTACGTGGTTAATCCGGCACTGAATATAAATGCACCTATTGAAGTAAGAATCATATACATATATTTTTTGAAATCATAATAAAGGTTTGAATATTGCAGAGAGCAGCCGCTGCCCTTAAAATCTCCACACAAACTATCAGAAATATAAAACAACGTAAAGGGTAAAAATCAATACTTTCTTCACCCGGTAAGAGAAGACCTCGTGTCAAAGCCAAAACAGAAGATTTGCGAGAATCTACAAAGATGGAAGTACGAAACACTACTTATAACATGTATAAAGAGAGTATGTTATCAGGTATTTCATTTATGTTTCACAATTTTAATATATTTGAAGTTATTTCAGAGAAACATGTTACTCTGCTTACATTGAAAAACGAATTACACACCAAAGCAGTAATCGATATTGGAAAATCTTCTTTGTCCCATTTATTAAAAGATATTGGATTTAAATTCAAAAAGGAAGACAACAGACGAGCATTGGTGGAAAAGCATATAGCCCTTTACCGAAGCACTTTTTTGAGGAAGTATACAGATAATTTAAAGTCAAATTCTCCAAGACCGGTGATATTCCTTGATGAAACATGGATATATTCAAAAGATAATTGAGGAAGATCCTGGCATGATACATCTACAAAAAGTGTTCGAAAGCCAGAAGGTTATGATGGCAAGAGGTTTATAGTTTTATATGTCGGAGGTGAATCAGGGTTTATTGAAGGTGCAAGTTTGATATTTGCATCGAAAACCAAAGCAAAAGACTATCATGCTGAAATGAACAGTAAAAAGTTTGAGGAATGGATTAAAATACAATTCATGCCACATTTACCAAAAAATCACTTGTGATAATGGACAATACACCATATCATAGTGTAGTATTAAATAAAATCCCAAATTCTGTATCGAGAAAACAGGAAATAATAGACTGGCTGTCCAGCAATAATAAGTTTTTCCGGTGAATTCACAAAATATGAATTGTTGGATTTAGTTAGGAGAAACAAACCTGAGAAACTGTATTTAATCCTAATGAAACATGCAGTTCAGATTCAGATTTAGAATCTGAGTGACGTTTTTGTAATATAAAACAATGTGTGTGTTGAGTTTATAAACATGATAATGCAGAGTGATTACCTGAAGAAGTTCTTATCTGAAAATCCATTTATTAACAACTTCTTTATTTTATGTGGAAATGTACGTGTTTTTGTTTCGGTGAAACATTTATAAGAAGTTAATTTTAAACCAATGGATGTGTAGTGCATTATTATGTAATGTGAATCAATACTTTTGGCTCACTCTACATGCATGGCTGGTAACAGCCGAACATTGTAGTTATGTTGGTGCATTATTATTTCTAGTACACGAAGAAAAAGAAAGCCACTTATGCACTGATTAAGGATTAATTATTTAAACTTGTCTTTAAATATACAATCCTAACAAATTAATCAGAGGATTGTTTAATAAGATTTATTTATTAAAATAGTTTCACTTAATTATAATAAATAGCAATAAGAAAATAAGTTTAATCATATAGAAATATTATGTATGGGATTATAAAAGTTTATTATAGATATTTAGCATACAATATATAACAGTTTAAAAAAATGTAAATGGATTTCAAATATTAAATATTATTAATAAATAAATTTAACTTATTATTAAAGTTTTGTGTTTTGTCTGTAATGAAATGCCTATTTAAATTCTAAGATAATGGCCACGTTGTACAGGAATAAATTAATATTGTATAGTGTCATAAATAATTATAAATACAAAATTATTTACAACTTACATATTGCCGTGGTCTCTTGCATATTAATAAGATGATAGCAATAGTATTAAGGCTTAATTTAAGTGTATAAAATATAAAAGAAACAATAATAATAAGTTTGTAGTAGTTAAAGGAATTTTAACATGAGTATATTGGGTTGCACACATACACTTTTATGCAGACATAAAAATTGAATTTATATTTGCAATTTAAATAAGTACTAAAATAAAAGACGAGATAGAATTTAAGATGTATATATATATTTCTTTTATAGAAAAGAGAAACAAGATGTATGGTTTGTGTACAATGAAAAACAACCTGACTTTATAAAATGTGTGAGAATTCGATATGCACGAGAGAAAAGTAATTGAATAATTATGTAAACTTGAGAGCGTGCATGAGGTAATAAAATTTATTAAATAAATCATACAAAAAGAATAAATATTTACCTTAACTTATAACTAGATAAGTAAATAAATAAAAAAGGATATAAATAAAAATATTCTGAGACATCAGTAGTAGTGTTTTATTATAAACGACAGCTGGTAATAAGAGAATACATTCAGGAATTTGTATATGTAATATCATGTTTCATAAACAGTAGAGAGGTTCTTGTACGGTTTTCGATAACCTACAAAATAAAAAGAAAATATAATGTAAACTTGGTTTGTAGTTTATTACAGATAGACATATCACCGTTGGAGAAGTCTTGGATAGAAGGAGGCTACGAAGGGGCAAACCAAGTGGACCATGGTGGTGCAAGTAATCTTATTAAAAGGATACCTGTTGTTTGCAATGTTTTTTCCAATATTGCCGAAAGCTGGAAAAAGAACAAAAATAAGAATTGTACTAGCCAATGGAAAGAATAAATTTATAGAAAATTATAAAGAAGAGTTATATTAAAACGCTGTACAATTTATAGGAAGTTTTTAAGTTGTAAACAGACAATTCTTGGGGTGTTGACCTTTTGCGGTGAAGAACTGTCAAAAGGACAACGAGTGCGTGTGTGTGTGTGTGTTCAAAACATTACGGCAACTTAAACTTCAAACTTCACTTCGACACAAACTACTACGAGAAGCAGAACCTCTTGAAAATGGCAACAGCGAGATTCCCGAAAGCTCGAGACAATAGAAGTCCATACACGGACTCTACGACAACGCGGATCAATTCCCGAAGCAGAAACGATATATATATATATGACGTTGTGGTTTTCCGGGTTTGGAACCGCGTAGTATTTGCTCTATAGTCCCAAGAAGGACTGCTTGGTCGACGTTTCGATGAGATCTCACTCATCTTCTTCTGGACGATCGTGTTCGAGTTGCAATCGGAGAATGCGGCTGGTTGTTGGTGCCTATATTTATATAAGTTGGCTCGCCGTGTGAACTGCCAATCAGAGCGCGCGCTTGAGTGGTAGTGGTGGGAGAGTTTGTGTCATTTCTTCGGTGATTGTCGTCAGCGCCTGTTGCCTGCGCTTGAGTTCTTTTACGGGATGTCGTTTTTGCTATATACGATATTATCGGTTTCCACGTTTGCGGTAACCGTTGAGCATCATCCCGTTTATTAAGATTATGCGGTCGCTTCTCTATTTCTATGGCTTCTCTTGTTATTCGAGTAGGCAGGTGTTCGCTCTTAGCTATCGTCTTTGTGTGTTCGAAGTCGATGTTGTGGCCTGTCATTAATCGGTGTTGGGCTAACGACGATGTGGTGTCTTTCTTTAATACTGCATTTCGGTGTTCTTCTCGCCGAATATTGATTCGTCTATTTGTCTGACCGATGTAAGAAGATTCGCAGTCGTCACATGGTATTTCGTATACTCCTTGTTGTTCCAGCGGAATATTATCTTTCGGGTTTGGTAACACTTGGCTTATTTTCTTGTGGGTGGTAAATATTGTGTGTATTTTATGTTTCTTCAACGTTCTTCCTATTTTATCGGTTGTTCCTTTTATATAGGGGAGATATGCCTTTGTGGTTACCTCTTCTTGCTCTGCTGTCGTGCTGTTTTTAACGTGAATGGCCTTATTGATGCTTTTTTGCGAGAAACCGTTTGATGTTAGAATGTTTCTGATTTTGTGTGTTTCTTCTGCGACGTGTTCTTCGTCTGCTAATCTTCGTGACCTACTCACAAGGGTTTTAACTACCGATTGTAGTTGTCCCGGGTGGTGATGTGAGTGTGCGTTCAAATAGCGGTTCGTATGCGTGCTCTTACTGTATACGGTATGCCCTAAACTGCCGTCCTCTTTTCTTATTACCAATACATCTAGAAATGGTAGTTTTCCCTCTTTTTCCGTTTCCATTGTGTGGAGTATACGAAATACCATGTGGCGACTGCGAATCTTCTTACATCGGTCAGACAAATAGACGAATCAATATTCGGCGAGAAGAACACCGAAATGCAGTATTAAAGAAAGACACCACATCGTCGTTAGCCCAACACCGATTAATGACAGGCCACAACATCGACTTCGAACACACAAAGACGATAGCTAAGAGCGAACACCTGCCTACTCGAATAACAAGAGAAGCCATAGAAATAGAGAAGCGACCGCATAATCTTAATAAACGGGATGATGCTCAACGGTTACCGCAAACGTGGAAACCGATAATATCGTATATAGCAAAAACGACATCCCGTAAAAGAACTCAAGCGCAGGCAACAGGCGCTGACGACAATCACCGAAGAAATGACACAAACTCTCCCACCACTACCACTCAAGCGCGCGCTCTGATTGGCAGTTCACACGGCGAGCCAACTTATATAAATATAGGCACCAACAACCAGCCGCATTCTCCGATTGCAACTCGAACACGATCGTCCAGAAGAAGATGAGTGAGATCTCATCGAAACGTCGACCAAGCAGTCCTTCTTGGGACTATAGAGCAAATACTACGCGGTTCCAAACCCGGAAAACCACAACGTCATACTACGACCGCGGAAACATCCGAACAAATTATATATATATATATATATATATATATATATATATATTCATTTTACTATCCATAGAGCGTCCGCACATTAACGAATTCCTATCATTAGAGCGTCCGTGTACAATAGAGCGTCCGTATACGGACGCTCTATTGTACACCCATGTTAAATGTGTGTATTGCATTAGATACACAAAACATTCATAAAAAAAATATGTATCAAGAAATATAATAAATTCTTATTGGCTACGTATACCAGCCAGGATATTATTGGACCATTCAAACGCAAACCGTAGGTTGTATGTCCATAACAACATAGTAATTGTGTCTCCCTTCTTATCTGCGATTTCTATTTTAAGTATTTGTATTAACGATTCAGAGATGAGAATATACTCCGAACATTCTATCGATTATAGAGCGTCCGCTAAGTTGCCAAATTTAGTGGACGCTCTATCATCGGTAAAGTGTACGAAACGTATATTCACCATAATGTACACGTTTCCGCCACTTTACTATTTTTAGGGCGTCCACCACGATTTTTGCCAAACACATATTCAAAGTGTATCTAATGCAATACACACATTTAACATGGGTGTACAATAGAGCGTCCGTATACGGACGGGTGTCCCAGCGTAGCGGTAAAGTCCATTATTGGTATCTAATAATGTAGATAGCGAATAATTTTTAATACAAAAATTGCAGATAATCATAAGCTGTACAATTTAAAAATATTTTTATTTATACAGAGTGTTCGACAACGACGAACCAACACAAACTTATGTTTTTTTAAATGGAATGCTATAAATTTTTTTACATTTTATGATAGCCCTTAAAGGATTGATTAAACTGACATGAACTTGTATTTACCGATTTTCAACTGTTTCTGAGATATGGCGATTTTTCGTTAAAAATTGTGCAACATTTGAAAAGTTGCTATGAGATAACTACTGATGATGAAATACTTTTTATGGGCTCAATTAGTAGAGGGAGACATCAGGAGACAGACCACCATTTGTAGCTTCAGTTAGAAGATCCTCAGTTTTGAGGACAACAACTAACTTCGCCACGAGGAAGACAAGTCAACCTGCGTGCCATCCGAGAACCCAGGAAAGATAAATAAAAGGAATTATCGCGGATACATGAAATACAAGAAAGAGAAAAATATTGGGTAAATTCTGCTGTAGAGCAACCGTAGACACGTGTTTCTGACTCATTGGTCGTCATCGGTACGGTGTAGCCAAGGAATAAGGTGGGATAACCTTGGAGATGTATGCTATACGGAAGACCATCAGGAGACAGACCACGATTTGTAGCTTCAGTTAGAAGATCCTCAGTTTTGAGGACAACAACTAACTTCGCCACGAGGAAGACAATATTAACCTGCGTGCCATCCGAGAACCCAGGAAAGATAAATAAAAGGAATTATCGCGGATACATGAAATACAAGAAAGAGAAAAATATTGGGTAAATTCCGTACCGATGACGACCAATGAGTCAGAAACACGTGTCTACGGTTGCTCTACAGCGGAATTTACCCAATATTTTTCACTTTCTTGTATTTCATGTATCCGCGATAATTCCTTTTATTTATCTTTCCTTTCTTCTCGGATGGCACGCAGGTTGACATTGTCTTCCTCGTGGCGAAGTTAGTTGTTGTCCTCAATACTGGGGATCTTCTAACTGAAGCTACATATGGTGGTCTGTCTCCTGATGGTCTTCTGTATAGCATACATCTCCAAGGTTATCCCACCTTATTCCTTGGCTACATCGTACTGATGACGACCAATGAGTCAGAAGGACGTGTCTACGGTTGCTCTACAGCGGAATTTACCCAATATTTTTCTCTTTCTTGTATTTCAGGTATCCGCGATAATTCCTTTTATTTATATATATATATATATATTGTTTGACCTCTTGATGAGAATAATTGGGACTTTTCGGCAAGTAATTAATCAAACACGCTTTAGAAAATCATAATGTTTGCATTTATTTTTACGTTTGGTCCTTTTTTTTTGGTCTTCCTCAGAAAAGACATATACAGCCGAGAAAAATTATTTTTCTGTAACAACACCGTGTATAAGCAAACTGCGATAACATTAAGCTAATTTTTTTCCCTTATCAATTTTTTTAATACATTTTAAAATTTTACAATAACATCACGTTTAAAATACACTTAAAAAATGAGAAAACTTACTCCAAAACACGTAACACACAATGTCCTTGCAACCTTTTTTAGAAGTGCACAAACAAAAATATTCATTAACGTGTTTTAAATTTAAAATTTTGAGATACATAACGTCAACGATTAAAATGTAAACTTTTACGGACTGTCTACCCTGCTGGTTTTATTCTGACCTGGACACGGCCACACAACAAAAATCGGAGAAAAAACACTTTTTTAGACTATGTATTTACCTGTACGTATGTAGGATAATATTTATGTACAGGGTTTTGTTATTATAATAATTGTCGGTATACTGTCGACAAATTCGAGATTTCTCCTCTGTCATTAATTGAGTTTTGATTTTTGTGAATCTCAATCATCTCCAAAATGTTTCTCGACTTTGTATTTTATTCCCTATGTAACACTGAAATGCCATCAAAATCAAATGTGTGTGAGAACTGGTTAGAATGTTTCTTTAACGCCGTGCTAGTTTTTGCGTATTTATGTGCTTTGACCCTTTCATCAAGATATTGTTTGGTCTGGCCAATATAGATACCTTCGCAGTCTTTACATGGAATCTTATACACAATATGTGTTTGTTTTTTTAATGGAATTTTGTCTTTTAATTTTGTGTAAAGATGCTGTAAATTGTTATAAGTGGTGTGTGCGACCTTGACATTGTGTGGGGCCAATATTTTGCCCAGTTTCTGTGATAGATGATTTATGAAAGGTAGAGCAACATATCTGGTGTCGTTTTGTTTTTGGTTGTGATTTCTATTTGTGGTACTGTTATATATTTTATTAAGTTCTTGTTTTATTATTTTGTTTACAAACTTTGTTGGATAATTATTACGCGCTAAAGATATTTTAGTATGGCTTATCGCTTTTTTTCTGTATTCAGGATTCGTCAGCTTGATGGCTCTACTAATGAGATTTGCAACAACATTCTTTTTAAAATTAATTGGCTGAGCCGAATAAAAATTGAGATACCTACTCGATGATCTATCCTTTACGAACCATTTTCTTTTAACAACCTCACCCTCACGGATCAATGGAGTATCTAAAAAGTTTAATTTATTATTGGTTTCGGTTTCTACTGTAAATTGCAATCTTGGGTGGTAATTGTTTAAACAATCTAAGATGTATTGTGTTTTTTGTAACGGTACCGCTGTAATAAAATCGTCCACGTATCGTTTGAAAAATGGTGGCGGAGTCATCAATATTATAGGATAGTACTTTCTTCCAAGTCCTCAAGGACCAATTGTGCAATAATGCTGGAAATTGGTGCTCCCATGGCACAGCCATATTTTTGTTGGTAAAATTTATGTTTATATGAGAAATACGTGGTCGATAATGTTAACTCAATAACATTTAAAAATTCGTTTAGTGGTAAATCTGTAAAATTTTGTATATTGTTCCATTTTTTATTAATGAGTTTTTTGGCAAGATCTAATGGGATATTTGTATACAGCGATTTTACGTTCAAAGGTATGGGTTTTTCATCATTTTTTAATCTGATTGTGTCAGTAAAGTTTTTGAAGTCAAAGGAATTCTTAATATAATATTAGTTTTGGTTGATAACGTGGGCAAGAATATCTGCTAAAAACTTTGATAACTTGTATAACGGGCTCTGGATGCATGAAACGATTGGTCTCAGAGGTACATTCTGTTTGTGTAGCTTGGGGAGGCCATAAATTTTGGGGCATTGGGCATTGTGTATTTTTAAGTGATTGGCTAATGTTGTAGAAATGAGGTTTTTATCTTTCCAAGATTTTATTAGGTGATTGTTTTTTTTTTGGATAATATTAGTAGGGTCTGATTTTAATTCTTGATATGTTGTTTTATCGTTCAATAATTCGCACATCTTTTGGTCATATTCAGCAGTATCCATAATTACAGCAGTATTACTCTTATCTGGTTTTAGAATAGTTATTTGAGGATTTTTATAATAAAACCAGCAGTGTAGACAGTCGGTAAAGTTTACATTTTAATCGTTGACGTTATGTATTTCAAAATTTTCAATTTAAAGCACGTTAATGTATATTTTTGTTTGTGCACTTCTAAGGAAGGTTGCAAGGATATTGTGTGTTACGTGTTTTGGAGTAAGTTTTCTCTTTTTTTTAAGTGTATTTTAAACGTGATGTTATTGTAAAATTCTAAAATGTATTCAAAAAATTGATAAGGGAAAAAAATTAGCTTAATGTTATAGCAGTTTGCTTATACATGGTGTTGTTTCAGAAAAATAATTTTTCTCGGCTGTATATGTCTTTTCTCAGGAAGACCAAAAAAAAAGAAGGTCGAAACGTAAAAAGTAATGCAAACATTATGATTTTCTAAAGCGTGTTTGATTAATTACTTGCCGAAAAATCCCAATTATTCTCATCAAGAGGTCAAACAATATATAAATACGGCAACAAAGAATAGCAAATATATATATATATATATATATATATATTGAAAAATTGAAAATCTTCTTGGTAGTAGTGCCATACAATGAATTAAAAGTAATAACAATATGACAACTGGTTGTCAATTAGAAAACAATGACAAATATAAAATGTAAATCAAAATGTATAAATGAAAATGTAATCAATAAGCATAGGACAGTCGGGATTATTTCTATAGTCACATTAAAAGGCTTGGGGTCTACCACAAACTGTTCAGTCAATCCAAATATACAAATAACAACGACGCAACTATGTAAAGAAAGATTAAGAGTAGAACTGTTGATAATATAACAATATAGAATGTAAAATAGTCATGTATAAATGTAAATGAAAGCAAATAAGCATAGGACAATCGATAATTACTCATGTAATCCTATCAAAATGGCCTAGGTTCACCTAAACATGTACAATTTTGATTGAAATACATAAACAATCAACGATGCAACTATGTATGTGTTAAGATGTATTTGTAGCTACAGACATATATGTTTCTACCTAGTTTGGTTTCGTCAGTGCAGCATAACAAAGAAAGTGTATGTTAAAGCATTAATATGTGAATAAAAAATATAGTATTACCTTAAAATGTCAATCCAAAATGTCCAAGTGTAAAACAACTGTGAAAATACCTAATACTGTGTAATGCCTTATTTCAACCAGGCAGTTAATAAAATATATTACAATTCTTTGCCAATTATACAAATGTATTGAAAAATTGAAAATCTTCTTGGTAGTAGTGGCATACAATGAATTAAAAGTAATAACAATATGACAACTGGTTGTCAATTAGAAAACAATGACAAATATAAAATGTAAATCAAAATGTATAAATGAAAATGTAATCAATAAGCATAGGACAGTCGAGATTATTTCTATAGTCACATTAAAAGGCTTGGGGTCTACCACAAACTGTTCAGTCAATCCAAATATACAAATAACAACGACGCAACTATGTAAAGAAAGATTAAGAGTAGAACTGTTGATAATATAACAATATAGAATGTAAAATAGTCATGTATAAATGTAAATGAAAGCAAATAAGCATAGCATTGTATAATTGGCAAAGAATTGTAATATATTTTATATATATATATATATATATATATATATATATATATATAAAGCAACTGTCGTATCCTTCAAATTATTTAACAATTGTACCCAGTCGTCGGTATTAGGACAGGAGAAGAAAAAAAACAAACTCAAATTACAACGCTAACGTTTCGTCCATTTAATCAATGAACTTTTTCAAAGCTACAATATAGATTAAAAAAACACATATAACACATATATGTGTTTTTTAATCTATATTGTAGCTTTGAAAAAGTTCATTGATTAAATGGACAAAACGTTAGCGTTGTAATTTGAGTTTTTTTTCTTCTCCTATCCTAATACCGACGACTGGGTACAATTGTTATATATATACCGCATGTGTCAATTTTGATTAGGTATAGGGATTCAATGTTTGCGTGCGATCTATACGTATACATATAATACGTGGCAACATGGTGCCCCTACTGTCCGTCACCAATGCCGGCAACAACCGACACGACAACGATTTTCTCCGATCTCCATTCTCTCACTACTCACCACCGGGCACCGAGGTTTTACATTCAATGTTTAGCTGCGAATACGTTGCGATTTAGTCTGCAATAAAGGCCGTCTTATTACTGGAACGGGAAACATCAAATGGTCGCGGCGATCTCCTGATCTAGTAGTTTATTATTATTTTCAGAATCCTTTTTTATTTACCTTATTAGGGTTATTTTTTAATTTTATTAGAATTACGCTTTTGTTTCTATCATGCAGCGTGAACGCAGCTTAATAATTATCTGCATTTACTGAAAGGAAAAAGAAAAACAAATCCTTACAACTCGTAAATATTATTTCTGAACGCATTACAAACACCCCAGCCGGTGGTCGAATAGTTACTGCTAACTACGCTAACTTGTATTTACGAGCTTGCATCGGTCGTGCTGGCATTGGAAAGGAAAGAAGGGGTACTATGTTGCCACGTACTGTATGGATTTATCGCCGATGGCTAATGAAAATTGACACATGCGGTTATTAAATTTAGTAAAGTTTCTAGTATATTTAATAATTAGTTCATAGACCTTTTTAGGCAAATAGGTGCACCGAGTTTAACTAATTTGTTCTATTAGTTTGTTTACTTAAGTTTCTTCCAATTGTCTTGCTTTTCATTGTTGTGTACTTTGTCTCTCTAAAATTTAGTTTATTGTAATAAATTAGGGAATATTAATTTCGGATAAATTCAGTGTAAAATTGTGTATTTTCTTCAGACAACAAAGTATATTCATTTGGTCAATAATTATTCATACTTTCGTTTAAATATTTTGTTTAATTATTACCTCAAATTTTATTGCTGTAATGTACTCAATTTTCTATTAACCAAATTTCTCTTTTTATTTAATAAACTGTTATTGTTTCTATTAACCTGTGTTTCCATTGAGGTAGGCCTTTATATTAGTACAAGTTCCCATTTTAATTGTGCAATTCTTTAACAACACTGACTCCGCCTTTATTATTATAAAATGGGTGGCGCAAGCGAGCATTAGTTATTTAACATCTTTGAGTAATCTCAAGCTCTCACTAAACAGCTCTCACTAAACAAACTGAGCTGTAGACACAGGCTGGGTCACAGTTTAACATCAACGGCCTTCTTCGAGGACAACATCTGGGAATTTTAATACAATTAATCATAAGCGATTAATTATTATTTTAAAGGTAAGTGCATGCTCTGATTCACACAATTATCTTGAACCCTGACTTCATTGATCTCGTTAATTGGTGATGCCGCGACGAGCATAATCACAAATTAATTGAGTGTTTTAGGGAAATACTAATTAATTCGAGACGCCGCGGCGAGCATAGTCTCTGATCAATTAATTTATTTCCCTACGGGTTTTAACCCCTAGCAAAGCGGCGTAGTCTACTGTCTTGCGGTATGATGTAGCTCCATGACAACGCAAGGCCAAATGTTTCTGCACAAACACAGGGTCTAATCAGGTCTTTTGGATGGGAACAATTGGAACATCGACCTTGTAGTCTAGACCTTGCATCCAGTGATTTTTACTTGTTTCGGTAATTCCTTGTTAGTCAACGACGAAGACGAACAAGTGAACACTGCAGTCATGGATTGGACTTCTTCAGTGGCGATAGATTTTTTGACATTGGAATTCAAAATCTTGTTGAACGGTATCACAAATATTTGAAAAAATGGAAACTATGTAGATAATAGATAAAAGTATGTAGAATATGAAAGTAAATATATGTTAATTATATTTACAGTATTTTTCTTTTTATTCAAAAACGGGTCTTATTTAAACAAGAAAATGGGTGTGCTTAAAACCACACAGCAGAAGTGTAAACTTCATCAAGGCGAGGTTAATAATACGAAATACACGCGTATAATATTCAGTAACGTATTAAATAAAACGTATTCGCACATTTATTACATTTACACATGTACACACGCGCATAATATTCAGTAACGTATTATACGACTGATGCGTCATGCTCTTCCATGTAACGGTCGCCGAACGAGTATAGCAGTGACGTATGTATATGTATAAATACACGATATGAATAATCGATTACGTGTCCCGCGTTGGTCTGATGCAACGTGCCGGCGTCATACATTGGACATACCCGTTCGGCTAGGGTTCGAATCTGCTCGGGGACATGAATTTATTTATTCATTTAAATTTCAACTTAATTGAAATTAAATACCTCTATATGATATATTTATCTTGTTCCTTTAGCCGACTTTACCTGAACGAGCGTTACACATATCCGACCGTTACATATCCAAGCGTTGCAGGACAGTGTTGTTCACTGCCTACAATCAGCGCAACGCGCCTAAAGAAGTTTACACTTCAAAAATATCCTTTGTATTTATCGTACAAAAAATGATTCAGGCTAAAGTGCTAGGGACTTTTGTCAAATTTAAAATTATTATTTATTAATTAGAAGAAGACCCATCCGTGACGAGATATTTCGAGAAAAACTGAAATTTTGCATTTTACACCATTCGTTCAATATGGCGGCTCCGGAGGTAATCCAAAGGAACAAACTTGGATCTTTTATTATGACCCCCATATGTACAACATATTTATAAATAAAAACATAGTACATTTTGCAAGCATATTGCTGTCTTTCTATTTGCCAACTCATTTAGATATACATATAATAATTCAACATAATTTTTGTTATAACCATACAGCATGTTTGACTTGAACGTGGGTTGAACACTATATCATCTTGTTTCTTACCTTTCCTAGATTTTGTCACTTTTACTTGTACATAATTACTGACTCTGGTTCTAGAGGGGTAGAACTCAGATTATATGATATAAATATTATATAAGACAACATTTACTAATAACTCGATCATATCGTCCCCTATTGGGTTCAGATTTTGTGATTTTTTTATTTGACACTAAACCAATATATATTGTGAATTTGAGTCGTTTTGGCCCATAAATAAAGAATTTGTTAATAACTTGACTACAACGCCACCTATCGGATCCATGAATCATAGTGTCGACAAAATAAATATATTTTCTGAATATCCCATCAATCGGTCAAGTCGTTCAGAAGTTACACAATTACAAACAGACGATTATATAGGTATACGAAGATTTATAACCTTAGAAATCATAAAACTACTAAAATTGAATGAAATTAATTGAAATATTCAAACATAAAATTTTAAAACATAAACAAATTATTGATGATATTTTACCTATATTAGAAAATAAGCCTTTGTCCTAGATAAGCTTGAGGAAACAAATTAATTCATTGGTAGGACTAATGATTATAAACGTAGGCTAAATATTTTATTTTTTACAAGATTCTAATATATACAAAAGAAAATAGAGCGATGATACCAAGTTTGTCCACATAAAACTTCTGAGAGCTACAAGAAAATAGAATATTAGAACGGCCTATAAATTATATTTTTGAAGTACATAATAACTTACAGAAATTATATGAATCCAGTTTATTTACACTATTTAATTCTTTAAAGAACGACCACTCTTTCTGAAAAAATAAAGAAATCTCTTATATCTTAGCTTTAATTTAGCTCTTAATTTATGTCAACAACAATACATCTGATATGTAATCAAATGAAATTCTGTAATAATTTATCAGTCATATTTTAGGTTACCTATGGAAAACTAATAATTTTTAAATAATCAGTACTCGGTGGATTTTCAAAAAAGTTTATTTGTTGCTTGTCTAGAAAAACGGAAAAAAATTTCTTTCATAATTGCTATTTTTATTTTAAGGAAATTATGATTTTTTAGTATACAGTTTACAACAATCACTAATTTTTCATATTATTGAAAAATGTAACGCATGTTTTTATTTTCTTTTATATAATAATATAGTGAAATAGTATTTTAGTTTAATTCATATTAAAAGTGCAACAATAGAACAGTCAATTTATACTAAGTAACACACAGAGATCGTAAATGACCGTGCGGCTTCATCGATATATCAACTTTAGTACGAGTTTGCTACACGTTCATTGTTCTAGTATGAATATTTAGTTTGTACATAACTTTGCTAAAGTGGCTGTCAATCCAATATTCTGTCATTTATACATAATTGTCAGTCATATAAGCTATTTGTCGTTTTTTCCCTTGGTTTACTTCGTTTAATTGAATATTAGAAACTGTCTTTCTCAATGCAATAAAAAGCATATTTCGTTGTTACTGTAAGTTTTTTTGTGTTTATACGAATATCATTATAATTTTTGCTTAATTTTAAAGTTGCCTTGAAATCAACAATGCCATTTACGGAAGAATAAGATAAGTTTATTGTTGAGGCTTATTTTCGTAGCTGTAACAGAAGAACTCGTTTCTCTAAGGACGTTTAAATGTGTGTCTACAAAATAAAGGATCTTATTTTGAACATATGTTATATTAGGGAGCGGACACGAAAGGTTAATGACTCATCGCCCATGGGCGCACAACTGAAATGTTGTATTTTTAAAGAGGTTTTAATTTTATTTATATAATTGGATAAGAAGTGGATGGTGATCTATAAAATACAAGATACCTTATTGTTTGTTCATGTTGTAGTTCAAGTCGAGTAAAGGAGTATTAATATTTACTAGCAATACTTTATCAAAGTTCTCTTCTGTAAAATTGGATCTCTTTGAATGAAGTACATCCTTGTAGATAGAAAACGTCCTTTCTACATAGCAACTGGTTATATGTGCATACTGGAAATATTCTTTTATTTCAGCGTATTTAACAGTTAGATTTTGTGTAATTGTCCCCATATACAATTGCCGCAATGTTATTAAATCTGGATTTCTTTTAAAAACTGCGTCTAACTTTTGCCGAAGGCTACATCCGAAGTCACTTGGAATACTTTTGAAATTATTAATAGCCACATCTAATGTGGTTAATCCATCTATTAATTTGAGATTTTGATTTTCAAAATATGTAATCACAAATTTGCCTAAACTAATCAGTTTAGGCAAATTTCCAAAGTGTTCCTGAAGGAATAACAACTGATTTTTTAAATTTGGGATTTGTGTTAGTTCCTTGCACTCAAAAATACTTCGACCATCGTCATTTAAACATGTAACGAAATTTTGTAAACTATCGAAATTCTCTGCATAAAATCTAGTAACTTCCAACCATGTTCCCCATCTAGTTATTATTGGCGAGGGAGGCAGTGACAAAGATGTAAGTTTTTCCCTGTAAAGAGCTACTCTCGATGGTGCTTTTCTGAAAACTTTTTTAAAAGCGGATACAAGTCTATCAATTTCCGGATACCTGTCTCTGATATATTCACAGATTCTGTGGAGAGCATGTGCTCACAAGTAATATGCAGCATATAAGGATATGTTTCCTTTAATAGTCTGCCTGTTTTTAACATTTATGCGGCACTGTCATTAACAAATAAAAGTATTTTTTCCTTGTACCTGTCGTCCGAATGAAGCATTTTGTGCAAATTCTCGTCAATGGTTTTAGCAATTGTTTCCGCATCAACTGTATTTATAACTTTAGATGCTATTACATATGCGTTATATGGAATAGTTGGATGTAGTACACCAGCTACAACATTTACCACACAGTGTCCTAATATATCGACAGTTTCGTCGGTACTTATCCATAGGTACTGATTTGAAAGATGTCTTTTAATACATTCTACTGTTTTCGTGAAGCACTTAGAAAGAAAATATTTGCGTAAGGTGGATTCATCAGGAACATTTCGACCAGTATATTTTTGAAGAAATGTTTTGAAAGTGGGATTGTCAAGTTTCTTTAATGGGATATTAGCCGCCATTAAAGCTTCACAGATTTCTTTGTTAAAATTGTCAGCTTTCAACGGGTCCAATTTTTGTGTATGTTTTAGCGATGCTAAGTGACGTTGTACGTGGACTTTTTGGGCATTCTGTAACGATATTTTACAGACTGCAATAAATTTCGGAATCACTGACAATGGAGGACATACAATCATGACCCTTAATCCAACTTGCCATTGTTTTACAATGCCATTCTCGACGTTCTTCCATATCATAGTAACATAAACAATGTTCTAGATATATATAAATGATAACTAAAAATGTATGCGTATGTTATTGAAACTTAACAAAATCCAATGCATACTTACGTCGAGATAATTGGTAGAAATAGATTCAATGAAACGGTTTTAAACAGGAACTAATACATAAATTACGAAGTACGTAATTAATAGTCAAAACAATGAAAAAACGAAACTAAAGTAAGTATGAATAGGTATATACATATATAACTTTATTTATCATGCGAAATATAAGGTAAATATAATAAATTTTAAAAACCTCTCACGCTACTACCTATGCCGATGAAGAAACGAATTTTATGAGGAAAGACGACATTTTTTGGTCGCATTCTCGGGAGTAAACAGATGTTGCAGTTCACAATAACTGCGTGTTGTTTACATTATTTCTTTGCTCCGTCGTAATTTATACCTAGCACGTACGCTGTCTAGTTATAATATTTCTAAATATTATGTATGTAATGTTATATGCAACATCGATCTTTGTATTAAATTATTTGTTATATGTAATATCGATTTTTGTGTTAAATTATTTTTAATAAAGATATTATCAATTATTGAATGTATTTCTTAAGTTATCAAAACAAGTAAACTTGAAAAAAAATTTTGAAAGTAGTTCATACGTAAAATAATAGATGCCTCACGGGTGAAATATAATTCAGAATATGATATATGCGGCAAATACACCATGATAATGAAGCGGCACTGTCAACCTTTTACGATCTCTCTGTATAATGGTAACGATTTAATTATGATAGAATGTTCTCATGATATATACAATAGCTTGTATAATATTTCATGTTAGAAAATAATTTTTGGTCAATTTATTTAACAAAATCAATTTCTAGCATCGAACTACAACTGTACTTTAGTAGAAAAAAGTGAAGTAATTAATTTAATTAATCTATCCAAGTAATGCGTACTTCTAGTTTCGCTAAAAGTATTTTTTTTCCGTATATGTATGATATGGAAATTGTATGCTACCTAAGTACGTGATTTTTGAGAACACGCACAATACTAACTCTTCTTGTTTTTTTCCAAATAAAGGTTTTTAAAATGAAATTGTAATAACAAATAAATAGTACCTGAAATCATAACAATCTCGTTCTTTAATCTATCATTGTTTAGACTGCTTCTGCTATTAATAAAGCATTGCTATTTTTGAAGAATAATTATTCCTAAAAGGAGTATGCTTCAAGAATTGGCGTCAGTTTTAAATTAAAAAATTAAGCGTTTTGATTAGCTTGTGTATATTTTTTAACTCAGCTATTAATTAATAATATAATAATAGTCATATTTTATAAACAAATTGTAATATAATACCAGACTCTTACAACTATTAGGAATGTAAGGTGATAATTTCATCTGTAATTAGAGTATTTTTGTAAACAAAAGTATTGCTCCTACGTAATTAACAATGACATTGGTTTAATAAGATTGAGTGGCATCATATTCGTATATATATATGAAACAGGTATAACTAAAGAATATTTTGGAGTAGATATTCTAAATGTGTATGTATTTTGAAGCATGAGAACTAATTATCCCTCTTAATGATGTTAATTACGTCAGCTATTTTTTCACATTTACAATATCATAGAATATACACTATTATCTGTATGGTGAACAAAATTCAAATCAGTTAGTCTGCAGACTATACATTTGTACATATCATTACAGTTTTGATGTTCTATTTTTTCACAATGAATATTTGACAAATTGTTTCATTAGTTTAAAGTATGATACCAAATTACTGACAGTTTCTCCTTTAATGATATTAATTGCAAGAGATGAAGAAGAGTTGAATGAACAGGCGAAGGACATTATGGAGAAAGCCAGGGAATGGTTCCTTTGCAATGGTCTACAACTAAATGGAGGGAAAACACACTTACTTTTACTTTACTTTTACTTTCTGTGCAAAAAACCAACCTTCGAACGGCAACGTATGCTATCTGGGTCTGACGCTGGATACTTACGTGGGAGGGTCATGTTTCCAGTCTGGCTGATAAACTTGCAAAGGCAACATACACAATAAGACGTATGAAAAGTGTTGCAACTCACGAAGCTGCAACAACGGCTTACTACTGCAACTTCCACTCTAAGATGAGCTACGGAATCTTAGTATGGGGCAGCTTACCATCGGCAGAGAGAATATTTCAAATGCAGAAGAGGGCTGTTCGAGCGTTGTATAGTTTGGGACATCGGGATAGTTGCAGAAAATATTTTGTAAAAGGGGCTATACTTACATTACAATATATATATATATATACAACTGCATTAAGTATGTCATTGTCAATGAGGATGAGTTTACCGCAAATAAATGGGGACTGCCACCAGTATAATACAAGAAACAGGGATACACTGCGAACCCCTTATCACCGTGTGCAGACTGCCCAAAGATATATAACAAAGTGAAGCACCTGCATACAATGAATGCTAATACTTTCTTAAGTAAAATATCAAAATTTTTACTGACAAAAAGTTTTTATTCAATCAATGAATATTTAAATAATAATTTTAATGATATACAATTTTAACCTGTTTGTTTGTTTGTTACTGTATATTTTGAGTTTTCATGTAATGATTTTATTACACTGAATAATAAAATATATTATTATTATTATATTATATATTATTAATTAGTTCAATTATTTTTTCATATTGGCATATTTAAAAACATTGACTGTTACTGAAGTCTGTATTTTGAAAAATCCTTATTTTGAACCAGAGAAATTATTATTGATTTTTTTGTGGTTATAACGCATAAATAAACACAAATTATATTTCTAATGGATTGAAATGAAGTAGAGTTTTATTGAGGACCATCTTTTAGATCAAGGCACTTACATGAGTACATTTTCTGTACAACCGTAAATAAATAAAATTCTTTTCAAAGACCCCCATCGTAAGTATTTTATATCTATCTGGCGGTTGCCTTCGTATCTGAGAGTGGTGTTTCCATTCATTTTTACTTCGATATTGTCGCCTGAAAGAAGAAGTATAAGTGTAAGTACTATATAGATATATTCATATTCGGAAAAAAGCAATCGAAAATAATTTCAGTTGGTGTATAATTTAAGATGAATATGCTTCGAATGTATTGGTTCAATATGAACAAATTTGTTTGCAGTTTAGTGTAAGGATGATTTTATGAGTAGTAGTGAAACGTAGCTCTACTCAAAATAACATACACTATTCCCCAAAAGGAACACACAACTTGTCTTCTTGTAGCTCTTTTAAAAAATGCAAAGTCGTTCTATTTCGTTTTTTTAAATTATGACCTTATTGCATTATTTTTAACCTTTATTCCATATTAGCAGCTCTTGCAATATGTATTTATACTTTATAATGTTTTCGTTTACGAGTATAATCTTCCTCTTGGGATCTAGTTAGATTCTCAGTATAATTGGTAGACCGCAAGTTGTAGTTTACTTCAGTAAAAAAAAAAAAAATTACCAATACTTTGTCAACTACTGAGTTTATAAAGAATATAAGCGAACTCAATATGTAGTAAATTTTTTGTAAAATTTTCTGATTTATGTGCGATATATCGGTTCATATTTTATACACTTTAAAAATTATATTTCCTATCGTGTCATTACAAGTGTGAGCATAATGGTGCGCCAATATACATATATGACTGGCTGGAAATTGAAAATATGCAGAGCTATGAGTTATGGCTTACCAAACCAGCGCTTTGTTATAATAGTATGTGCACTTATATTAAACATTATGAATACTAATTCAAAACGAATTACAAGATTAAATGTTGTTCATGCAAAATGTACTATTTGATGGTGTGAAAATATAGATTAGGTATGTAAAGTTGAAAAAGTCGATTTTATTGTCGATGTAAAGAGATGCCAGTAAGATGAATAATACTATTTCCAAATAATAAAAGTATTGTAGAACATTTGTATGATTTTATTGTTTATAAATGGCGTTTATTTTTCATACACAAAGGGCATTTTCATTAAATCATCGGTGCTATATACCATCACTACAACTTTGAGTAAGTTGAGTAGTAAGTAATACTTTCTATTCATGTACGATATATTTGGGTAGTTATGTAATCTATTTCTTTATTTGATTTTGTCTGTACGACAATAAAGTAATTTCAATAATATCATTAAAAAATGTTTTACTTAAACACTTTTTGTTTAAATTTACGCTACTTTTGACTCTACTCAACTGTTATGTTCTCACTGTATTTAGTTGGTAGTGCATATAATTATATGTAATATATTAGTACAATTTTAAAAAAATATATATTTTTATTTAAAAGGAGTATAGTAGAGAATTTTTTTCAACAGAGTATTTTACATATTTTTAAAGAAAGAAATAAAATTTCACAAGTGATTTTATTTCACTAGAATTTTGGATTGCTCGAACATGATGATATATACCACCACTATTAAAAAGTTTAACGAAAAGCAAGTAGAATTTTCACTTAATTATTTATCAAGTGCAGGCGCAAGTAGTTATAAAATACCTGGTTTGGTATTTTATACCGGCTTATATCTACTCTTATTATGTTCATGTGATCTATCTGGGGATATGCTAAATTTTGTTTTGTAATAGTGCCACGGAAATGTCCTGAGGTAAGTAAAACATGCAAAAATGCATCTCACCGTTCCATACTCCCGATCAGCAACTTTGCCGACTTCGATGAGGTAGGTTGATAGACGAGAGTAGGTGGAGTTTAGACAATAAAAGACTAAAATTTACGCAGTAGAACAGTTTCGATTTGACGTTAGAAAATTAAATAGGTGCAAATATTGTACAGTTGAGATTAATAGTTGAGAAGTAATTTAATTAAAGTGACCTATTTCCTAGCTAAATGTAATGGTTACTATTTCTCGCGTGTGTATGTAATTTTAAATATAAGAATAAAAGCAAAGTGGTGAAGGCGCCGGGAACGATTTCGACATCTCTCGTAGAATTGTGTCAAGGACAAATTTAGAAGTATCTACAGTATAAATATAAGTCGAAAATTTAAAATTTTCGACTTATTAGCATTTTTCTGAAAAATCAAATGCTTTATAAAATTATATTTCTTGTTAATGTAATGACCTCGGTTTGTTTTATTTTTTGTTGCTTTTTTGTGGGTGTTGTTTTTATTATTCATAAATAAATAATATAGTTTGAGAATAAGACACATGTATTACTATATGTATGTACATGATCACAGGCTCGTAGTTAAGATCATATAGTATGAGTATAATAGCATCGTTTTAGTGGATAAGATATATACATGTTAATATGTAATAACGAAATATCATTTACTTTTCTTATTTTATGTATGTAAAAAAATTACGAAGGTAAACAAATAACTGTGGTAGATTTATGGATTGTGTTATATGTGTTTTATTGTGTTATAGCTTTAAAAAAATTCGTTAATTAAATGAACGAAACGTCAGCAGTGTAATTAAGTTGTTTTTATTTTTTATCCTAATACCGACGACTGGATACTTTATATATATATATATATATATATATATATATATATATATATGGATATAGTGCTTGCTCACCTTTCCATATTTTTAAAGTATATGTCCTAATTATCGATTTACTTGGTGGTACACAATGATCCTTCCAAATTTTCACGGGAGTAATTTCAACTGGAAGTTCGGTAGGTGACCAAAGCAGGGTGTGTTTAGAACCCAAATCAATTTGGCGCTCTGGATATTTGCCTTGAACGGGTTTACCTATTAGTCGAATAATAGCAGTGTGCTCTCCGACAACATAAAAATCTAAAACAAATTCTTCTTCTTCATCACCTTTTCTAATAATTTCATAGAAATTTGATAGTTGTCCTGGGACAGTAGAGTACATCTGACATCCGTCTAAAACCACAAATGAAAGGTAAAATATATATTGGTAAACAACTATTGTAATATAACGTATGGACACTTATTTGTAGTGACGGTCAATGTTTTAATACCTCCATTGGTAAATCAAGCCTTCTCCAAATGTGTGATTTGGGAGCAAATGTAATTTGCATATTCTTTTATCTACTTATGTTTTGCTTATAAATGCCGTATCCTAATGCAACAGGTAAAATACATTCTTGTACTTTAATTATTTACATATTAATTTTCCTCAGGTATACATCATGGCCTGGATCAAAAACAATGTTTGACAAATTTAAGAGATTTAAAGGAAGAGTTGGATCTGACTATAAATAGCTATTCATGTTGCAATAAAATCAATTTTGATGAATGACTGCAAATTTCATCTAAGTCAAACAGGGTATAGGGAAATACAACAGTTAGGATTACGTAAATTATAAAAATAAAGAAACTAACAAAATTTAACATTGGCTGGGAACTACATTTGCTTTGACATGTTTACATCTAGAAGAGATTGGCTTTATCTTTGTGATGGAGATCTCTACACAAATTCTCAACAAAGCTGAAGTTCACAGTTCAGAGTTTATTATTTATTAGAAAATTATATTTTTGATGACGCCTACTTTTACAAAAGATAAGGGCACAAAACAACACGCAAATTTGGCACGAACTACAAATGAGTGTGATACACATTCATTTGTAGTTCGTGCTAAATTCGATTCGGCTTATGCACGTTTTTATGATTCTTTTTAGTTCTTACACCTGACATATATTTTTCTGGAAAACTCCAAAACTTATTGAGACATGCATAAAAATACAGAGTAAGTAACAGCTAAAACATACAACAAAGTTAAGCGCCCCGAAGAATTCGATAACAGTGTGATATTAAAATTAAGAAACAGATACATTCAAAGACATACCTTCTTAAAAGTCATATTTACGGTAGTTACGATAGATAACTTGTAACCATATTAACTCGTTTATTATGTATTTAACTTATATATTTTTATAATTGTATTTTTAATATAAAATTTGGAACAATATGTATTAAAATAAAATATAACAGAAAATTCCACGTCTTTATTTAATTAATGCTTTGAGAGAGAGTAATTTGCTAGCAAAATTAAACAAGTAATAAAAAAGCAAGAGTACCAAAGTGTCTAATTTACGTATACCTAATTTGCGAGGTCGGTTAAAACACATTTAAAATTGTATATGTAAAGCAGCGATTACTTTACAATATACTCCTACCAATATAGAAAATTCAGAAAATATAAGACAGGCAAATTGGAACATAGATACGGCGAGGTGTTTATGTGATGTATAAATACTTTTTCGGTAGGTAAATGTAATATATCAAGTTGTATTAATAAGGGAAATTAGTAGTGTGTTTCCCAAAGTGTTGCTAGCTTTTAAATTCTACAAGAAAAAATTCTTAAATTAACGATGGAAGTATGCGTAGTACTGTAAAAAAAGGAACATCACCATAATCATATGGCTGATATGAAAAAAATAGAAAAACAAATTGTATTTTGTGCAAGTGGAAAGTTTTTTAAGCAATTATTTACGTTGGATGGGTGTGAGAATAGACATTACGTACTTTTAGCTTTTCTCTTTAATTAATGAAAAAGCAGAAAGTTGTAATTCAGAGGTAAAACTGCTACAAATCGTTTTGGTTTTGAAAAATACATAGCTGTTACTAATATGTGAAAAATTCCGCTTTCACTTAGGTTGGGCGCGCATCTACTGAGTACAAAAATAAGGCATCTGAAATGGACGATTTTTAAAGTCACAGGTGTTACAATATATTTCTCCTAAAGAATTATGAGATTGCATTGCATTTGATTTATTTGAAATCCCAACTAAACGATGACAAAATGACAGAAAATATGGATTATGTATAGTCTAAGATTTCACATTTATACCTAGCGTTTGGTCATCTGCTACTGCTGAAATGTGGTTACCACCAACGCTTGCGGCTTGTCTCATTTGTGTTTTCACAATAGTTTTAAAACAAGCCACCCCGAATTTATACATACCTGTTCAGACTGTTAAATTTTCAGCAGGGTATTTATATACAAATTTATATTATATGATATAAAGAGCCACATTTTTTTTTTGATGCTGTAGAAGATAATATGTGACAGAGTCCGTAATGTGTCCATTTTAATAATCCTAAATTAATTAGAAACATTTAATTAATCGCTAATATATAGGTGGATAAGATCTTACTAAGTTACAAGAGAATAAATCATCATAAGAGTAGGAAATTAATAAATAAAACAGTATTATAGAACATAAAGAAGAGATTATACTGTATAAAATAAAAATTAGGTGTGGGCACCACGCGAATTTCTTATACGAATGAGCGTTTTAAAATACTTTTACCTTCTTAAAAAAATAAACCTGTGAGTAAATGTGTTATTTCAGGTTTGAAATTTAAAAATCTTTTTTATAAAAAAATATTCAAAATCCTATTGTAAGTACTTCTATTTTCTTAATAATTTTTTATAGAATACATAATTAGCGAGATATTTGTAAAGAAGTGCTATTTGATAAGAGTAAAAGTATTACTTTTCTGTTTTTTTTATAAAGTATTCAAAATCAGCTTTATATTCTTTCATACATATAATGTGCCTGACTTGTGAGATATTCGCAAAAGACTAGTTTCCGCTAAGACAATAAGACCGACTTCAGATAGGAATTTAGAAAAACTTTTCGTACAAAATCTTTCTAAGATTCACTTTTTAGTACTTACTTCTCTTTAAAAATTTGTGTAAACTTAGTAGTAGACGAGATATAGTAAATTTTGATTTTGTTTCTGAAGTAAACTATTACTTCCAGTCTGCCAATTTTACGGCAAATCTAATCAGAGCTCAAGAGGAAGATTATACTTGTAAATATAAAGTTTTGTCTTCTTAGTTAGCTGCTATCGTGTTCACACACTACACGCACACACACAGAGAGAGATAGATATAGAGAGCGAGAGAAAGAGAGGGAGGAAGGGAGGGTGGGAGGGAGGGAGGGAGGGAGGGAGGGAGGGATGGAGGGAGACAGAGAGAGAGAGAGAGAGAAGAAGAGCGAAAGAGAGAGAGAGAGAGAGAGATGTTTGCAAAAATTCCTTTTTTGGTGTCAGTGGACCTCAAAACAGACATCTGCTAAGATCTAGTAAGAAAGTAAAACCCTTTGTAAATTATTGTTTTTCGCTAAGACAAAAAAGTCTTACTTCCGATAGAGATTTCGAAAAACTTTTTTATATAAAAGAAATCACTTCTTAGTACTTTTGTATTCTTTAGAAATTTTCTAAATTTAGTAGTAAAGACTACTATGTATAAGAAAGAGAAAAAGTTATAGGCAAGCTAACCAATGATACTTCAAGTAAAATTACTTGTTATGTACAAACTACAAACAAAAGATTTCCGGTATTTGGAAAAAGAAACACAAGCGCTGATTCATTCAGTAAACAACAGCACTCAAGGGGAGGAAGCAGTTGGAAGTAACGACACAACTGGTACTATTTGAAACATTCACATTCAAAAGGAAAAAAAGAGCAAAATGAAAGGTAACCACAAAACACCGAGCAAATAAATAATTCATACATCTGACAGTCAAGATTAGTGTTCGGCATAGAAAATAATCGTTGTACAAAATATCAATTACTGACAGATGAGATATTGTGATCAAATTAAACATATTGCTCTTAGGTGGCCAGGGTCAAAAAATGTCAAGTCTAATGCGGGAATAATTTTCAAGTTGCACAATAGATTCAATAAGTAAGCCGAACGCAACACTGGGGAAAGTTGTACAGGATGTGTGAGCTCTGTCAAAACCATACACTATTACAGGTTGATACATAAGATTTATCGCCGGTACTCGTGACGTTTTAGAAAAGACCATACCATCTAGTGATATTTTTGTATGTCTTTTTTCATCTTTCATGTACAAATATGCTTTTTGTAGCAGTATTTAACAGTATGAATAATGAATCTTATATTAATAGGGTTTATAAATTTAACTGTAGAGTTTTTAATGATGAGGATGGGTTTCTTATTTGATTCTGTTAATTTTGTGGACGTTAATTTAAAGTCTGTTAAAAGAGATGTGGCACGAATTCGCGTTGGTAATAAATATAAAACACACGTTATTAATCGAATAGATAATAATGACACATATTCTGATAGTCATTAATTACTGTAATTTAGTAACTGTTAAAACAACCGATGCATATGAGGGTCATACTGTAATCAATAGCTATAAAAATATTCGACTAAAACAGACGAATATTTTAATTCAGTAACCAAAGGTGTTCGCCATTGGAATTTACGTATTATAGTATTCACAAGGAAGGACTAATACTTGAAATAAATTTAATTAGATTTATACGGTGGAGTTGTGATGTTGGTGGTTAGCGATGTAGTATAAAATAAAGTTCAATTCTCATAAATGAGGGTAGTGTGAAATTTTTCTGTGCCAGGACTATTTTGTTCCAAGTGGTATATGTTATTGTATGTATTTATCGGTTTCCTTTGGGTATAATGATGCAATATATGATGCTTTATCTGATATTTGTAATATAAGTGATTGTATATATGTGGAGATTGCAACATTGATTTTAAAGAAGTAAATGAAGAGGTATGCAATACCCAAAATATTTTCTCCTCATTTAATTTAGTGCCGCTTGTAGACGAGCCAACGCGAATTATAGACAACTCTCAAACTACAATAGATAACATATTCGTTAACAAACATTTTCAAAAATTCTCTTCCGTAAATGTTGACTCTCTAATATCCGATCATCATTATCAGCTATTCAGCATTAAGTTTAAATCGGATAAGTGTCAGAATAAATATACTTGACAGTGTCATTTTAACAACCATAATATTGGAACCTTTCATATCATCACCTGTAGACTTAGTGTGTGACATGCCGCAAGGCTGCATTTTAGCCCTACGTTTTTTTTTTACGTTACTAATTTAAATTCATTCATAGGCCCATATATTCTCTCGCAGTACAATGACGACAAACGCGTAGTCGTATTTGGCCCATGCATTGAAGAAGTGTTGTGTGCATTACTTGATGTAGTGGGTAGAATGAGCACTTCATGCGAGGACTGGGATCGACCTGGCATTAAATGTCTAGAAAATGCACTTAATCCAATTAAAGACCTTTCCCCATAATGATAATTTGTTATGGGATACCACTCAGTTAATTTCTTAGGATTGGTTGCTGATTATAGCTTAAAATGGAACAATGACTGTTACCAGTTGGAACGTAAACTTTGCTCAGACTTGTATGATATACGCCATCCGTGAAAAAATGTAAACTTGGTGTCCTTTCGGATGCTTTATTTTATTACATGGAATCAACGTTGGGCTACGGCGTAGATTTTTGGGGCTCCTCTTTACAGTCTGATAAGTTATAACTAAAAGTAATGAAAGTAATAAAAATCCAATACATGGTAAATCTAATTAAAAATACTTTAAAGTAACATTCTGGTAAAATTTTGTTTCAATATCCAACTATTCTTTTTCAGTTATACTATATAACAACATGTATTTCTATATATTAAAACAACTAGGTACATTTCTTGTATTTATTGTAGTTTTATCGTAATTATTTATTTAGACTTTACGTACACGGCTCAATCAAATTAAATTTATAACAATACATTTTTAAGATGGCTTGTTGCAACTACAACTGAAGCCCCACAGTTATCTAACGAAGATATTGAAACATATTATTATGTTCCAATGTATTTACTTTTAGTCAAAGCAATAGGTAGGTTTATCTGGAAAAAAATGCAGGAATTTTGAAAATTTGCAATTTTATTCAGTTTGGTGACCTAAATAATATAATTGTGACCCTGACGGGTTGCCGATGGCACCGCCTATTGAAAAATGGTGCCCAATATAATGTTTTTGACAATATCGCACTTCCAGAAAGTCCTACACAAAAAATACTCATTAAAAAAATTGTAGAGGAGTAAATTATCTATAATTTTGTCTAAAATATATTTTTTTAAAATAAATGTTTTTTGAAATAATCTCATTTAAAGTGCAGTGTATTTTTTAAAACAACGTAAATGCTACCTTGTCACCCGAAATTGAACTTACTATCGATTTAGTTGTTATCAATTGTTATTTATACTCGTTTCCACACTATCATGTAGACAACGCGTTTTTTTATTGTGGTGTCCCCAGGAGGCCTAATCTACATATTTGCTGTAAGTTGATTGCTACTTATAGCTTCTTTCGTTTCGACACTCATGGACCATGTGTGCTCACGTTTACGTCTGTACTGTTTAGCTGAGTGTTGTCCTCCTTTTTTTGTAATCTCTTCTTCAGAATCCTTTTCCTTATTGTCTTCATACTATGACAGTTTATTGGAAAACCGATTCGATTTCACCAAATTCTTCCTCGGAGTTATCAAAATTTCAGCGTTTTCGAAGGAATTTCCGTTACAATAAATGCAAATGATGGAGCACTTTAAACCTGCTTTTTTGCTGTCATATAATGAGCGGCATCCTTTTTGCATTTACAATATATGAATTTGAAAAGTGCTTCAGGAGCAGGCGCTTTAGTTGTTCTGATTGGAGCTAGTCTAATAAAACACACTACACTGTAAATGAGATTTTTTTAAAAACCTATCTCTAATCAGTTTTCCTTTTTTATTTATATGCATTTTACCTGTTTTTATTTTATCTTTTGATAATATTCTTATTCAATATATATCATTACTATGACAATTTTTCAATAGCATCTCCTTCAGCGATAATTTCAACGAATCTGTAATAGCAAATCAACGTGTCTTGCCTATTCAGTTTGATGTTGGTCGTCATGGTGCTTTTCCAGAAAAATCGATGGTGGGCTGCAACCTTCTGTTCAAGAGTTTCTGTGTTTAACCGAAAATCTTCCGACTGAAATTGAAACGCAAGAACGAAGGGTAATATGAATGCACTCAGAGTGTCAGTACTGCTATCTCTCTCTTCGACACACAAAAACATGCGGCTGCGATACAATTGCCGGGTTGAAGTGCTTGCAGAATTTACCACAAATCATTCCATAAGAATCTTAATACATTATTAGGTGCAGGAGTTAAGTGATAGCAAGTTTAACACACGTTTTACTTTTTGACGAGTATTCTTCAGACCATTCTCATAAATCAAGTTTTGTTTGTAGTGATAAGTTCATTTCTACTTAACGGGCGTTGTGATAGTAGAACATAACTCCACTCGTTATTTATACTTTAACTAAGTCAATCATTAAAAATATTATGATTTCGTTAAAAATGTCATTAAACGCGCACTTTCCAACCACATATCACTATCAATACTTTCGGTACTAAATAGCTGGGAATTTGTACACAACAGATAAACTCTGTAGTTCAGAATATATTCGAACTTTGTGGTTCTGTAACTTTTCATTTTATCATAAAAATAAAATACCTCCTACTGGATATAATAGTCGCATTCATTTACTATTGAAACAGTTCGCTTTATCATGCAATAGTTGTAATTTCATGTGAAATTTTTATTTAGAGCCTATGGTTTCAATATTTATTTCTGAACACTGTGGAACTTTTCAATAAATTAACTTAACTATGACAGTTGACAAAATGAAAAACATGACTGTTGCAAAATTAATATTGAAATCATAGACTACTCTAAATGAAAATTTAATTGAAGGCACGGCATATGCAATATGGTTATAGAAAAATTACCTTGAAATAATGGAGAATCTCCTTTATCTCCTTTTTCACCTAAAAAAAGAAAGTTAATAATATCTATGAGAGTTACTTGACAAATATACCTGAAGGTCCTTGAATACCTGGTGGTCCTAAGGGCCCCATTACACCTGATTTTCCTTGTTCACCTACAACATCGAAACATAAACTCTTGTATCACAAAGGAGAAAACCGAAATAATTATTGAATGTAGTTATATTTGGCAATGTTCATTATATATGTGTGATGTTCTGATTATAGGTAGGTAATTCAATAAACAATGTGCGTCTACATTCAAGTTATAATTGTTTTATAGTAGCAGATTATTTGTTCTGAGATAAAATAAAACATCAGAACATATTGTCGAATTTAAAACATTATTTAAGAAGTGTTGATGAATTTATTCAAAACAATACATTTTTTCTACGTTTAACAGAATACCTTGCGAAAACGCATCAAGAGGGAATGAAAAGTTATACGCAAACATGTGAGTCATTTAAATCAGAAAATAAAGTTTCATTGAACAAAACTGATAAATTTTCGAAATAAATAAAAAATAAAGCTAAAATCTAGGAATAAAAGTAATTCATTTATGTAAGAAAAAAGTAACTATTAATATAGCAGTGGGGGATAGTCTTGAAGACTAAGCTCAGTATCAGTTGTAATGTTTATCATTGAATATTAATGAGACTTAGGAAATTTCAATTGATTGTTTGTATTAGCAAAGACCACCCTCATGCACGTATACGTATATGTACTAGAAGACATCTTTACGAGTAATTTTATTTCGCTTCATACCCAAAAATATCTTTGAATGATAATAAAGCAAACGTTAAACAAAGATAGTTCCTTCTAAACAAAATCTGAAGCAGATATTATGTTAAGCATACAAAAAGAAGAGCTACACTAAATTTTAAAATATATAAAACAAAGAACCCTAAAGAAAATACTTTAAGTCAATCGTTTATCTATTTTCTGTTGGCCACATGTAGACAGGCCTTTTTGGCAATAAGTATACTCAAGGGTGAAATATTTTATAAAATATGTAACAAAAGAAAGAGAAACGGTGGTATATTTGATTATTTGTACGTATTTTTGTTTTAAAAATCAATCGAACGGTTTTAATGCATTTTGTTAACATCGACGATATTTTTCTTTAGTTAAGAGCAAAATTCTGTATATGAAAACTTTTTTAAAATTGTTTAAATGAATTTGAGAAAGCGTTCGGAGTAGTTCGCCAAAACGAAAAAGATACAAGGAAAAAGAATATACTATTAATAATACTGTAGCGTTTTCTGGTTCGAAATAAACAACTCGTGCAATTTATTTATTTAAAAACGGTCTGTATATTCACACACGTAAAATTAATTACAATATAAAAATATAAAACTAATCAAAATATAAAAATGTAAAATAAATGTAACGCACTTAAAACTACTATAAATGAATTAACACATGTATTTATTTCACTACTGTTATTTATGTAACACTGTACCGTATTTATATCACTTCTATTTATATTTCGTAATATTTATGTAACAACTACACTCACTTATTTATGCTTACTCTTCGACTACCACTCAAGAAACTATTTATTTATGTTTATTTATTTATCTGCCTGTTCCGCACGTGACTATTGAATGAATCTCTTATTCCGGAATGACTCATCCATCGGTTCAACTGCTTTTATATACGCATACGAAACATCTGGAAACATTCGCGAAAACTCCATCTTTCTCTCGATATTTGTAGATCATACGACAGACCCTCCGTCGCCCACACATTATACACATGTGGATGATTTATGATGCGTCGCGCCAATGTTTACTCTCTTTTTGTCATCGCCCGGATGTCTGCTTCTTTGTGGGCTTGCTTCATTACATTGCCCCCTTCTTAAAAACTGCGTTTCGTTCCGAAACACACTATTCCATGTTCTTGTTGTTGGCGGATGACGTTGGGACCCACGGGTGCACCCAGTTGTCTTCTGGAAATGCAATCCACCGTCTTAGGTTGTATAACGGGCCGATTGGGCCGATAGCTGCATACGACTATTTCCATATCAGTATGCCGAAACACTACCTCCAGCATGTTTCTTACGGTTCTCCATTCCAACCGGTCTAATCCGCAACCCAGTTTCGGAATTGCCAGCCTCTTTATGTTTTGTTCGAGTGCACGTCCTCGTAAATGAACAAGGGATTCCCACAATGCATGATAGGTCGGCTTTTCGTTAGAGACTTCTTTGGTGACCAGGTAAAAGATAGATCGTCCGCCACGCTTTAACTCCAGAGTTTTACCAACCCTTGGTTTTTGTTGGATCAGTTCATTGACCCCGCCATATCTCCTCTTGAATTCCACGGCAATCCCTCTACGCATACATAGGTCCTGGGCCACACAGTGAGCTAAGGCATAATCACCTGGTACCGTAAAAAGATCCTGTTGCTTCTCCGTGGTGATTCCAAAACGAGCCTTCCTGGTACCAGAATATTCTTGTATAAAATTCCTATAAGTTGGCTCTTCATCTTTACTGGTAATTTGTCCCACCTTGGTTACTTACGACGTTGTTATGTCCATGATATGCGGCCAATCGGTTGAAATGCACCACCCTTGGTTTGCTATGGGGTGTTTGTCTTATGCGATAAACCACGTCATTTATTCGCTTTAGTACTTCACATTGTCCCTCCCAGTGTTGTTGGAGCTTTGGTGACAGGCCTCGGCGACGTTGAGGATTATATAACCAAACAAGGTCTCCTTCTCGGTAACCACATCTCCCGGCTTGCACGTCGTAACGATTCTTCGTCCTGTCGCTGGCATCCTGAGTGTGATGGCGTACTCGCTCGTGGGCATCCTCCAACCTTCGCCTGGGTCCGCTGACTTAGTCTTCTCCATTTGGGTTCTCCACAACACGCTTGAGTAGGCCATCCTCCACCTGAAGAGAGTCCCATTGAGCCCAATTGGATTCCAGTCCCTGTGAACGAGGAGCTACTTCTTGACAAGCCAGTCCGCGACCAGTACCTTTCCAAACCATCAATGAACCAAGGTCTTCATCAGCTTCTCGATCGATCCGCAAATTGTCAGGTTGCCACTGATCGTCAACCACGGTAGTTCTGAATGTGTTGGCCGATTTTTCTTCTAGTCGGTTGCCATGCCTGCAGTCTTCTGGACGTGGTCTCCTTGCAACAGCTTCAGCGTTTTGATGTTGAATTGTTTTGCAATTTCATCTTTTAGAGTCTTCATATTAGTCTCGTATTGTTTTGAATTATTTGCCATTTCATCTTTTAGAGTCTCGAATTGTTTTGCAACATCTTTTAGAGTCTCCGTTATTAAGCTTAGATCAGCCTGTACTTGAAACAAATATTTCTCTCGATGTTTGTAGAACATACGACAGACCCTCCGTCGCCCACACATTATACACATGTGGATGATTTATGATGCGTCGCGCCAATGTTTATTCTCCTTTTGTCGTCGCCCGGATGTCTGCTTCTGTGTGGGCTTGTTTCATTACAATACATATTTTAATGATTTTTTCTGAGTATGTGCCAGTACATTCGCTGAAGCTGATTAATTGCAAGACAATGAATTACTAGGAAAATTGCTGACTTAATTATTAGTGAATCTAGTGCTACAGAGCAAGAAGAGGAGAAGAACGAAAGCAGACTGGCAAAAAGTTTAAGAGAAACAGTATAGGAGCTAAGTTCAATAAATATATAATGAGTATGAGATTTTCTGTGTAGTATTACAACTTCATGACGAGGACCTCCAAGATTATATATGTTGCTTACTGTCAGGTGTGTTGGCTATTTGTCGAAAGAAATAATATTTACTTTAAACATGCTTAGTGTAAAGACGTATATAACAAAGCTTACGAAAAATTATAGATGTAATAATGACTTTAGCGATGAAGATACACAATTACATCAAATTATTTACATACACTGTGCTGCTCATACATTATATCTTGCCTTGATGTGTGCTTTAATGTGTGTGTTCTAAGAAAATGTATACTTTTATTATTATTAATAGAAGAAAAATTCATCAATTCAATTTCTGAATTAAAGTCTATCACTCGCTGTCCTTCTTAAGGACAGAGTTTTAATAAGAAAAGATAAGTGCATCAAATTTGCTTGACTGATATTTTAGTAATTTTGTCTGTGGCATTTGCTATGATAGGAAGAAAAGGCTTCCTATACTATTGTAACAGTTAGAAATACCTGTTATGTGGTTCAGTGACAATTATTGTTGCCGGTGTGACAACTAGCATGTGTGGTAAACGATGTTATTTAGAACAGCTATATTCATGCAGTTGTTTTTGTAATTTGACAAGCCTATAAATGTGAGACAGATAAATTTTAGCTTCCTTTTTAATAATGAGCTCATAAGACAATAGGGTAAGTTTGATTGTTGATATCATTTAATTATAATTTCAAGTCATCATATTTGTTAATAATGTTAAGCAATGCATCCTCTTGTAATTAATCGTAATTTTCCAAGCGCTATTTGTAACGCTTGTATTTTAACCTCAAATAAAAACACGTGCTAATTGTCCATTCGACTTTTAGGCTTTAAGGAAAATTCTTTGAACGGGAATGTTACCTTTTAAAAGACAAGGAACATTGCAAGTGGTAACCTACATGTAACCAGCAAATGAACATCTAGATAAGGAATAATTTAAGGAACGTGTTCTTTGAAAACAATATGGCCAAGCTGTTAGGTAGAGAATGCAGATATATGGTTTTAGTATGAAATAAACGACAACATCTCGACAGGCTGCAGTATGTACATGTGTAAATATTGAAACATATTAAACAAACATCGGGATAACCCTGCAAGTACATATTGCTGTAATACCTATTTATTTAATTGATACAAATAATGTAACACTTTTATTATCGATTTGTTTGTGTCAGCATAAATTTTAAATTTTATTTGTGAGTTCATACAGTGAGGTGAGGAGATTAAACAATATTTAAATTTCATATTACTGGTATATCTATATTTTGAATTATATTTGGTAACAGTATCAACATTTTATAAACTTTTGTTTTAAATTGAAAATATCTAAGTCTCTTTTGAGTTCGAATAGGTGAGACATATATATATATATATATATATATATATATATATATATATATATAATTAATATTTTATATGTGATTAATGTATATATTAAACACATATAATCTTGTTTCATGCTTGCATAGATCGTTTCCGAAACTATATATACAAATTTCGGAGGATAGGAAAATGAACACATTACAGACCGGGCTGACGAGTGTTCACGTTGTAGTGGTTAACGAAACTGATGCATATGTGTTAGTCCTCGGGGTGGTGTGTTTCTTTTCCTTAAAATCATTAATTATTAAAATAATGCAAGTAATTGTCATCAATTAATTTAAAATGCCGCTAATTCAAGAAAATTCTCTTCATATTTATATATATATATATATATATATATATATATATATATTGACATGGTTTATATAACCATGCCATATATATAAATGTTCAATGATATGGACCTAATGATATTTCAATTTTTAAAGTAATGATTTTAGTGTTGATGTAATATTTATTATCTATAAAGTTGTAAAGTTACGTTATTGTAGTGGTTGATATTTGATGTGATTTCTTGGTTCATCCCGTATAGTCGTGGAACGATAAGGTTTTCTTTCTTCTATGTTATAACTGTAGAATCTGTTAGGAAGAAATGAAAAAATATTAATATTGTTATAAAATATTATGTATTATGTTTTCTGTACAAAATTGTTTAATTAACGATGATATGGCAAGTAGAATATAATAATCTAATTGATTTTGAGTATAAGCAAATTTGAATTAAGATTCCCGCTGTTATTTGAACAGGTGGAAGTGGCAGTTTAATTTTGACAGATCCTGTGATAGGTATTTTAAAATAGGATGTAAATGGTAAAAAAATGCATTGAAATAAGGTTTTTTAAATGGAAAAGGAAGAAATAATGTGTGTAATATAACATTAAAAGGATATAAATATTCAAAAGTATATATAAAAGAGATATGTTGATTTTTAAAGGCAGGTGTAGATTTCTCATTGGAGAATTCAAAAAAGTTTAAAAAGGTCGTCAAGGTAATTTGGGAAATAAATAAAAAAGAGAATTTTTCTATTAAGTTGAGTGCGGATGTATTATTTTGATGTGAAGTAAATAACATCAAAATTTATACATATTCGAATATCTGCGGGCTATTAAAGCTATTAAATAAGTTAATAGAGCATAATCAAAGCAATAAAGAAGATTATTAACAATTTCCAACGTCGAGTGGAATTCCAAGCAAATAATATATTACTGAGAGAGCTGTAAGTGGTTTATATTGAAATACTATAAATAATAAGAAGATTTGATTATATATAAAAAATAACTTGCCTCAAATTTATAAAAACCGGATCCGAACCAGTGTGAATACATCATAGTGATTTACGATTGAATAATAAGAAGTTTCAAAAATACTCCAGGCCAGAGAGTCCGAACATATTTCAAGTTTAACCATTAGATGAGCTGTAAGCTATTGTCCAGTTTTAAGGGTCGAAGATATTTTCAAGTTTCTCCAATCGATGCAATATTAACTGTTATCCAGTCCAGAAAGCTTTGAGAAGTATTTTTCCAGTCCCGAAGTAGTGTTTTTATTTTAAGGTCCAAAGCCAAATTATAATATTCAAGAACCGCAAGTCATAATAGCAGGTAGTTTTGGAAACATCCATAATCTCCAAGCACGTAGGAAGGTGTAACACTCCGGATCACGCTACCTAATCAAGGATATTCGTTCCATCAAGGTACGATCAATCTATAAACACAAAAGGATCATCAGTTGGACAAATTGTGTGAAACATCTAACTTATCTAGTTCAAGGTTGTATGAGATATTTATTTATTAATATAATAACAGATTTATCTTATAAGTTCAGTATAATCAACATAAAATCCATACTAAAATTTATATTCAGAATAATTTAGAATTCTCCGAATTAAAATACACATGATATTGTAATATGTAAAAGAAATACCTTATCGAGAATAATATTTTGTATCTTATCCGTTGAAATAACGTAATGAATTGAATATTTATATTGAGAATTGGAAAACATTATTTATTGATTTTTAAAAATAAACAAACTGTCATACAAAGAACATACTCACCATAAAATTATCATTTTTCATAAAGGTTAACTTGCATTATTTCAGATGTACAGAGTTTTATCGTATATAGACAATTTTTATATTAGTTTATTATTACTGTTATATTGATGAGCACAATTAATATACATTTATTATCTTGAGATTGTTGTTTTTCCTTCATTTGAAATACTATCTATTTTTATCCTTTAATAGATCATCTGTTAATAGAAGTTGTATAACCCTAAAACAAAACAAATATAAAATTTATGTTGTCAGAAATAAATTAAATAGGATTAGAAATACTTACATGTTTAGTTGGAAAAATATTATTGCCTATCAAATAACCAGATACAGCGAACCTCATACACCTCTTTGAGATTAAAAGAAGTATTATATAAAGAATTTTCTTAAACAAATCAGAGGTAATCGATTTATAAGTAAGGTTAGAAATCCATGACATTGAACGTGAAGAACCCCCCCCCCACCTCTGCAATATACTGGTCTAGTTTTTAAAATATAGTCCTACCAGTATGATAAATACAAGGAAAGAGAAATGATGATTTGAATTATCTGAGCTTAGCCTGAGTTATTAAAGAAAGTAAACAAAGTTTAAATTTATTATAGAGTAAAAGACTAATTTATTTAGCACCAGAATATATGGTTTAGGTAATATTAAAATATATAGATATTCCAGCCATAATACTTGTTCATTTTGATCGCACAAAACGTGGGATATGTATATTATTTATAATAAAGGTTTAAAAAATATTTAAATCCTCTAATACGAGTTCAATATATATATATATGTATATATATATGTATATATATATATATATATATATATATATATATATATATATATATTGTAACAATACTCCTCGTATATAAAGTGTATTACTACAATCAACTAAATTCAACCCTCGATATTAACAATTACTCATTATGTTTTAAATGCCACACGTTGGGCCATCCATAAAATGTACTAGTGGAGGGGGTAATTCGTTTACAACACCTGTTTATAAATCTTCACCTACATTTATTCGTAAATTGGTATTAGTAATACGAATACACCACCACAATTATCTAGACATTTAGATAATCAAAACTTTATGTGTATTTTTTTTTCAAAAACTTATTCGCTGAACCCTGTAGATTATATTATTTAATTTTATATATGTAATAAAATTCTTTATGCTTTTCATAATATTTAAATTTTTATGTTATTCAATTAATTACGCCCAAACACTAATTCAGATTTCTTATTAACAAAATATAATTGAAGTATTATATTCTTATTTCAAACGGTATCTTTCGTAATTTATATTTTCTTTGACTATATTAGAAGATTGCCATCTGTATCTAGTTTTTTTTTTTAAAACATCATCACAGTACTAGTAGTAAAATTCTACTTACAATGTTGGTACAATTGGTATCTTTAAGTATGTAAGTGAATAATTTCAATAAGAAAGGATTAATTATTATTATATTCTATTAATATAATAATACCACTTAAAATTATTGTGCAATAGTTTCTACAATTTTATGTATCTCATGTACTAGTATTAAACGTGTAAGTACTATAATTATTAAATACACAAGGTATGTTTACTGACATATTTCATATTTTTGTAGGTTAAATGTTTCAAATAATATTTTATTTGTAATAAATCCACCACTTACTGATCTCTATACATTCAAATAAAAGGCATGTTCAAAATATTATACATTTATTCCCAATATACATTTATGAAAAGGCCATGGACATATCCACTAAGTTGTATTTGTTCTCAAATTACGAAAATTGGAAACCTGTTTAACTACGAAAAAACTGTCAAGTAATATTCACACGCATAAGAACGTTTCCTCAAAGGTAAGATATTATTTACTTTTGTGTTTATATGAAATAGTATGCATATATGTAAGAAACTCCCAAATTACTAGAAAATACCTATTAGCTCATGTATACACATGACATTAAAAAGATTTACGATGTGTCACTTTAAAATTATGAAAATAGAGAATTAAAAATACTTTATATCACAAAACGTACAATTGTTTTTGTGACTGTGCTTAATCCCTTATGGATGATTTATTATTAACGTTACTAATATAAAATTCAAATGATTTTCAAATAAATTATACAACCTTCACATATAATAGATCTTCTGATCCGGTATTTCTTTCGTGTATTAATGTGATTTCTTTTTTAGCTTTGGATCTAACTCGATGGATAATTCTTGAATAGTTTTCTTACGTTTTGAAGTACCCCTCTCTTCTTGAAGTCAATAGTGTTCTTAAAATAATCCCCTTCTGTATCTTAGACTTGGCATGTTTATTTTTCCTACTTCTCCATTGTAATAATATTATTCGTACCTTTTCTGTTTCCAAATTATGCAGGCGTGGACTCTTCGACTACTGTATCCCTAGATGAACCTTAACTGGACCTCTTCGAGCTTGATAATAACAGCTGGACGTCTTTAATTAACTGTTGAAATAGATGGACCTCTACTAGATGGGTTATTATCGCTGAATCTCTTCGAGTTCGGTTGCATAAAACTGGATCTCCTCTAACTTGGAAATATTTGTTTACCATTTTCGTATGCTGATAATACAACTTGACCTCGGAACTGGAATCTTCTGGATTATAATTTTCTAACTGGATTTATTTGGTAAGTTATTAATTTTTATATTTGTATAATTAAGTATTTTTCCTTAATTTGATATTACTTTCATCTATACTAATAGAACCATAAGCTTGTTTATATATTTTTAGGGAATTTCCAAAATTTCCTAAAATAAATTATACACTTCACTTCTGCCGATACATATTATCTTTTAACACTTTTTAAACTGCTTTAAGAATTATAATTACTCCTTTTACGGAGAAAAAACTAAGTTTTACCGGAAAAGAAATACTAATAACTTTCTCAAATTTGAAAATTATTCTCGTTGTTTTTTTATTCCCTTGGAGGTGCATAATTTATTTCTAACAACCAATTAATTCTTTTCATATACAAAACCTATATAATAAAGGTTCTATTTTTCTTTTGATAACTTTAAATACTCTTTCAAATACGTAAAATCAATTATTTAAAATTCTTTACTGGTTTTTAGCACTAGTTTCATATATTAAAACACATCAATACCCATTTCTACCATTTCATTACTCAACTGTCAAAACTGACGGATCCCAAATTTGAATTATGCCGCGCAAACTAATATACCTTTTGACTTATATATGTTACAATATTCACCATTTCTTTACTTTTCTTATACAATTGTGTTCATTAAACAAGTTTTTACAAAGTCATATTAACATTTCAATACATCAATTAATTTTCTCTTAATTCTCTACTTTCAGAATACGGTGGAAGATAAATCTACAATGATCCTGATCAACGTCCTCCCACACAAGATATAATATTTATTTACGTATACTATTTCTTTAACGAACCCAATAAACCATATTGTAAGAAAAACTCTACTATTTTACTATGTAGAATATTTTAATTTACAGTCTTTAAGTATACCAAAAGAAACTTCATTATTTTATGTTATAGACATTTATAGAGTAGTTGAGTAGTTATCACATACAAGATAACTACCTCAATATATATATATATATATATATAATGAAGTTTAAATGAATATTCACTATGTTCTTTTACACTTTATAAAAAAAATTTGATTCTTGTTAAATATATTAATACGATGCCGTCACTATTTTACCAAAACATACATTCTCACATAGTGATTTAGTAACCTACAATCTTGCTGCTTAAATGCTTTGAAATTGGTTCATACTAACTGCTAGCCGCAAATTTTATCGCATAGTACTTCTAACCATTTAGTACGTGCTCATCAAAAACATCCTCGCATGTTCGTATTAATTTGTTTTAATTTTAATTAAATATTCAATACTTAATAATGCCCAACAATCCACTAAAGGCAAATATTCGCACATAGTACCTCTGTAGTATGTTCAACACCATTAAATATATTTATAATTTGAAATGACGGAACATAATATATATAATCTAGTGAATATTCATTTGGTATTCCATAATCTAAAATATTTCTATATCATGACTTACTTTATTCCATCATACAGTTGATTAAATTTTATCTTATTGATGTCTTCCATTTTTATTATTATAACGATTAAAGGAAATAAACTGAATGAATTCGTTCAAAAGAAAATCTTAACTGAAACTTAAATTCTAATTTTGAATATAAACTACTAAATTGTGAGTTAATAAGCAGTGCTTATATGCCCTATTCTCACTTTATTTTATTGTCTAGGCGTTTCGCTTTCTAAATTTCGCCTCTTTACAATTCAAATTGCGGTCAAAAATTCTGGAGGTCCTATCATGTTTTCCCCCTTATATAGTTAAACGCGCTCTAGCGCCCTCTCATTCAAATTTTAAGTTGGCATCTTTCAAAAATGTTTATAGTAAAATTTTTCTTCATCCTTTTAAGTTGTCACTCCCATTCCAATATACATGAACCACATTGACAGTTGTGCAACAATGGCGACGCTTATAAATTGTTTGTTATTGAAGTTTACAAATTTGTTGCTTCCCATCGTTTCTTCTCTTCCTCTTCTAGATAAACCTTCATTGTATCTATAAATAAATCTATTGTTTTTTTCACTGTTTGTCAAATACTTCCTCTTGTTGTTTTTTAACTGCATTCTGATTCTCCTTTTATTAGCCCTTCTGTCTGGCAGCAAGCGAAAGACGTTATATCTACAACCTGGATCTTCTTTGCCAAGTCCGTGCTGTGAGGAACTGCCGCCTCCGTCACCTTCTCCCTGTCTTCAAACCACGTTGTTCCTTCAGGTAATATATCTATTTGTAGAACGCTATAAACAATTAATAACGTTGTATTTTTCTCTTGCAGGTGCCTATATCACACATAACCATTTCCAGTGTCTTCGAAACACTTAGGCTACACATACCAGAATTAAAGAATGCCTTTTAAACTTATATTACTATTTACAAAATATGTTTTTGTTTACGATTTAACATTTCTTAAGAGAAGTGTCATAGTCATATGCTTTTTTTTTATAAAATGTACGTACCTATTCACTATATATTTAGTTTCATTACTAGAATCATTTTTATGAATTAGTACCATTAGTGGCATTAATGTGTCTTTTTGACAAATTAAAGCCTATTGATTTATTTAGCATTCGTGTTATATATAATATTTACTAAAGTGAAGCTACAAGGTAGCGAAACAATTGTCATATATATTTTTAATAAACACAGTGTAAATCTAAAACAAGCTGTTTTCATTATTATTAATTTGATAATGGATTTACATCAAGTAAAAGGCGAATCTATCAAACAGTTGAAACAGGCAACCACGAGTTGTTTAGCCTCACAGTTTTTCAAACTTTTGTTACGGAGAAGTGCAACAACACAAAATATTTGGTTTTACAACAAGTGTATCAAAAATTCAGTGTTCCCGAATTATGTAAATTTGAAGACCAGCAATAAGAGCACATCGGCAAAAAGAGGAAGAATTTTGGGAATGAAAAAATGGGTGACAGAAGATAGGAAATTACAATACTCAAAAAGAGAAGTGGCGTCCATCTATTTAAAGGTAGTACACACAGAGTTAGTTTATAGACTACACCCGATTGAATTTGACTCTTTAGATTTATACACGAGAACTAAAGTTAATCTATTAATACACAAAAAATTTACCGCACAAAGTAATAAGTTAAGTACATTAATATCTAAGAAACCAATTCCAATAAATAAAGTAGAGAATAATTTCACAGAATTAAAATTTTTTAATAGATTTTGTAACTTCACAGACATTAACTTTAATGATAAAGAAATTAATTTATTGAATAAAGGATTTAATTATAATCTAATGGCAGATAATAAAATTCAAAATAAAAACAGAGAATTAATTGCAGTAGAATCAGAATTAGCTTTAAAAGATTTAAATAGTAAATGCCAAGCTAGTAATATAATCAAAAAGTTAAATTTCTATTCTCCTAAGAATGAAGAAATAAACATAGCAAAGAATATAAATCAGATAGCTATAGACAATAATATTACTTTTACTAGAGCAGATAAAGGAAAAACTATTATAGCCATTAATAAAGAGGAATATATTTCAAAAACAGAAAATTTTCTAGAACAAGGAAAATATTCTGTCATAGTGGAAGACCCTACATATGATTACCAAAAACGAATTACGAATGTAATTAACAACTCAAAATTCCTTTTTAATTGTAATAGTGTTTACGAAATGCAGAGATTTAGACTTATGAACCCACAACCACCAAAATTGTATTCGTTAATAAAATTGCATAAAGAAGAATACCCAATTAGACCAGTTGTTTCGTATATCACAGCACCAGCTGTTAAAATTTCAAAACATCTAATAGAAAACATTATAAGATTCACGAAATTTAAACCAAAATATAGTATAAAAAACAGTAATGAATTAGTAAACAATATAAAAGACTTGAAATTACCAGATAACCTTAGACTAATATCTTTTGATGTTAAAAATTTATTTCCGAGTATTCCGCCCAATAAAACCATAGAATTAATTAGACACTTATTAACAATTAACAATACAAACCCGATTATAATGAACGAAATATTAGATGTGTTATCAGTTTGTTTAGAACAAAATTATTTTAGTTTCAATAATAAATTATACAAAAGTAACCAAGGTCTCATTATGGGTAACCCGTTATCACCACTTTTGGCGGAAATTTTTATGGACAACTTAGAAAATAGAATTTTTAAAAATAAAGATCTGACGAATAATGTGTTTTTTTGGTATCGGTATGTTGATGATATCCTAGTAGGATACACAAGCACAGATAGACAACTAAATAAATTATTCAATTTTATTAATTCTTTAGACCCTAATATCACTTTTACAATAGAAAAAGAAAATGATAATAGTATCAATTTCTTAGACTTGACGTTAAAAAAACGCGACAATAAAATTAACTTTTCTATTTATCATAAAGAATCACATACGGATACCACGATACATTATAATTCAAATCACCCATACCCACAAAAACTAGCGGCGTTTCATAGTATGACTTTTAGACTGATTAATACTCCTATGTCAAAAGAAGATTACAATAAAGAATATAATATTATAAAACAAATAGCTTTTAATAATGGCTATGACCCTAATATTATCAATAAATTAATTTCGGATAAGTTATATAAAAAATGTCTGCAAGAAGCTTACCTCAATATCACAGAAAAACCAAATGAGAAATTCAATTCATTCACTTTCATTAGTAGAGAACAGAAAAAATTATCTATATTTCTTAAGGCTGGACGCCCGCTTCAAGCTGAGTTCGATTTGAAATAGGCGTACCACTGTTTTCTTCGTGCAAATGTAATAAAAGACAAATGTTTAAGGGTCCGCGTGCTCTGTCTTATGCTGAGGAAAAAGATAGAGAAAAGAACTTGTCACCTAATCTAATCTGCCTGTAATTTATGGCTGCGTTGTGGTCTCAGATAATCGCCGGTTGGCCGACACGTTTGCAGTCGGGAAGCAACCCCCCCTAAATTAGACAATCTATATTTTCTCAAACACACAAAAAAGGTGAAGCTGAATATGTAAAATCACCTGCCGGATTCAAATTTTGAGTTGGAAAATAAAATCGAAATCGCAAAAAGGTCGAAAAATCGTTTTTTTGTGTAAATTTTAAAATTTTCATTTTCTTCAATTTTTAATACTTATCTCGTGATATCTTAGCAATGCAGAGAGCTAGGGATCTGTTTTTTTTAAAGGTTATACCCTAAAGTATTTGGATGATACTAGTGTTTTCGATTTTTCTTTATGGTGTGTAAATTTTATAAAAAAAAAAAAAGTTTTAGTAGACGACCAATTTGTGTAACGTATATTTCAGCTATCGAGTAACTAATCTTATTTTTCAGAATTTACCCATATATATGTGAAACAAAATAAAGCCAACATTCCAAAATTATTTTTTGTGCAAGAAATAAATTTCTAGATCGTTTCAGAAGCAAATTATTGCGAGTCAAATATAATAATTATACTCCCAGCCCGCAAGCCGTGTGAGTCCTAACATGCGCTTCTAGCAGGTATAGCGTTAGGGACGGGAAGAGATATTGCTTTTACTTTCTGATACGTAGTATAAGGAAGTATTGTGACGCTGACATTGTATATGTACACTATATTGTAAAGAAAATATCAACGGTTTCGATAAAATAATGTCCGAGTAACGATTACTTTCTTAACAAACACCGATCTCAGAAGTATTTTGCAAACTGCGTAGAAACTGCCCGAAATGGTAGGCGGAGCTACCTCTCGACACAATGTGCGAGCGTACCACATACTCTATTTGATTTCAGTGAATTTCGCCCAAATTTCAAAATTTTGTTTTCCGTTTCGTGACCTTATTTTTAAAAATTAAGAAAAAATAAAATTTATGTATTGCTGTTGAGTGTTACATAATGTTAAATAAAGGCTTGTTTTTTGAAATTTCTTACATTTTTATTTTTATTTAGGGCCCTTTGGACAATTTCGAAGAAATTACGATTTATCCATTGAAAGGCGTTGTTTTCTTAAATTAGCGTGTAAATTCGGTAAGGTTTTCATGAAAAATACGATTAGGAAATGGGAAAAACGATTTCGAGGCCGGGCGTACAGCCTTAAGAAACAAAACATAAATGTAGCATACAAAACAAACAATAACTTAGGGACATTTATTAAAAATAATAAAGATAAAACTTCAAAAGATAACAAATCGGGTGTCTATAAATTATCGTGTGGTACATGCCATAAAGCATACATAGGTCAAACTGGAAGAGCTTTTAAAAAACGTATAGAAGATCATCAAAAAGCGTTTACTAATAAAAAGGAGAACTCAACGTATGCCACTCATTTGCTTGAAAACAACCATGATTTTGATGATAATTTCGAGATATTACACATAGCAAATAAAAGTAAAAAACTAAATCTCTTAGAATCACTAGAAATTAACAGACTAAAAAATTTAGATATATTATTGAATGACAAATTAGATTTAAATTCTTCACCTTTATTAAATATGTATAATTTATAAGTAGTTGTAAAGATACTCATTTGTCACGGAGTATATTTAAAATAGATACATAAAGTACATTATAATACAATTAAAGTTTATTGCGGGGAAAACCGTAGTGTAGTCAGTAATATTTTCAATATAATAAGTTTACGTTGTACACTTCATTCTGTAACATTTATCCGAAGAAGCTACAAGGTAGCGAAACAATTGTCATATATATTTTTAATAAGCACAGTGTAAATCTAAAACAAGCTGTTTTCATTATTATTAATTTGATAATGGATTTACATCAAGTAAAAGGCGAATCTATCAAACAGTTTACTAAAGTGTACCAATAATTTATATGTTTATTCTTATCTACAGCTTTTAATAAAGGAATTTGTACTTAGTGTTGGCAACCTATTCTACTTATAATCTAACTTTGAATAAATATTTAAAACAAATTCTTGTTCTTATTTTATAACTAGATTAACTCTTAAGACTATTATTTTCAAAAAATGTGAGGGTCACAGCAATATGTCAGTGAATAAGAAGCAAGGCATAGCTGAAAAGTATTGTAACCTTAATACCTATATGAAGCCATTATTTACTAAATTTTGATTGACGACGGAGATACGTGTTAAAACTCCATAATTTACAAGTAAACATTTGAAATAAATTCAAATTAAGTTCAAAACAGTTTATTTATTCACTACAATTGCTTCGCTCGACTAGAGCTTCATCAAGTGATGAATATTATAATATTCATCACCTGATGAAGCTCTAGTAGAGCGAAACATTATTTACTACTGCAAGAGTGTCGACTTTTCCAGTGTCAGATGCAGTTGTGATACAGTGTGAAGCGGATTAACAGACTTCGAGCTACATACTTCAACGAGACATTCTCCTATGCAGAAGTTATAAGATAAGTAATATTAACTGTAGTTTATGTATCTAATGCAAAGGCTCCAAGATAATTTAACTAATAACACCTTTTAGCTTTGTTGTCAACAAGAGCATTGTTGTATTTTGGAGGCATTGCAGTTCATTATATTTGTATTAAGTGATACACACATTATACCACCTAATGTGCATTATTTATAAGTCGATAGAGAAGGGTTTCGAAGGACTGTACTGATTTTTCTGTCTGATTTGAATGTTGTTTCAATGTTGTGTCTTCGTAGGATTTTGGATATTCTATCGGTGGTGCCTTTAACATAGGGTAAGTAGGTTTTGGCTGGTGGTGTTTCTTTTTCCTTTTGTGGTGTTGTTGGTTTCGGCTTGGATGCTCTTTTGATAGCAGATTCACTGAAACCATTCTGCTGGAGTGCCTTGTGGAGTTTGTCCATTTCTTGGGTGATGTTATCTTCGTCTGCTAATCTCTGCGATCTTGTCACTAGGGTTTTCACTACTGATTGTAACTGAGCTGGGTGGTGGTGAGACTGAGCGTTCAGATATCTGTCTGTATGGGTGGATTTTCGGTATACCGTGTGACTTAAGTTCCCATTTTCTTTCTTCCTGACCAAAACGTCGAGGAATGGTAATTCATTGTTCGATTCTATTTCCATCGTAAATTTTATTTTTGGATGGGTTTTGTTTACATGTTACAGGAAGATGTCGAGGTGGTCCTTTCCATGTGTCCAGATCACTAAAGTGTTATCGACGTAGCGTAGCCATAGTTTGGGTTTGTGGGTGGCCGTCCTTAGTGCTGTTTTTTCTAAGTTTTCCATAAAAAGGTTTGCTACTACTGGTGATAGTGGAGAGCCCATTGGGGCGCCTTCTATTTGTCTATAGCGCTGATATTCGTAGATAAAGTATGTGTTTGTCAGACAGTGTTTCACCAAGTTCATTGTGTGCACTGGGGGTTGGTATTATATTCGTTCGATGGTCTCTAGAGCTTCGGCAACTGGTATATTGGTAAACAGTGATACTACGTCGAAGCTTACTAATAACCATTCTGGTTCTACTTTTTCATGTCTCAATAGATCGATGAAGTGGCTTGCGTTCTTGACGTAAGATTCGGCTTCTTCGACATGAGGTTGTAGTTGTTGGGCTAGGTATCTAGCCAATTGTTGAACAGGTGATCCAATGGATATATATATATATATATATATATATATATATATATATATATTTTAAATATAAATAATAGAGTTAATAGAGTTAAATAATTTTAAAATTATTTAAAAAATTTACATATATATATATATATATATATATATGTATGTTTATTTCACCGTATACACAGACCCGTTCAGCTACATACAGTAATCGTTGTCAGGACCGCAAAGACGTTGTCAGTCCCGGTTTATATATATATGTGTGTAAATTTGAATTTTAGTTATTTTTAAAATTCTGTTTTTCTCAGCGTAGAAATATCTCAATTGATTTTTCTGCTTCGGGCTGAGTAAATTAATTAGGAAATTTTATCACAAAAATTTGCCCACGATGAGATTTGAATTCATGACCTTCTATCACCGGTAAGACGCGCTATCCATCTGCGCCACGCAGGCCTGACTTCACATCTACTTAAACGTCTTGATCTCTTCATGTAACAGTTGTTTATCCGGCAGTTCGGAAATGAATGTGTAAATTTGAATTTTAATTATTTCTAAAATTCTGTTTTTCTCAGCGTAGAAATATCTCAATTGATTTTTCTGCTTCGCGCTGAGTAAATTAATTAGGAAATTTTATCACAAAAATTTGCCCACGATGAGATTTGAATTCATGACCTTCTTATCACCGGTAAGACGCGCTATCCATCTGCGGCACGCAGGCCTGAATTCATATATACTTAAACGTCTTGATCTCTTCAAGTAACAGTTGAAATAATACATCTTTATCCGGCAGTTCGGAAATGAATGTGTAAATTTGAATATCAATTATTTTTAAAAATTAAATATTAAGTCCAATCCTTGTTTTCATGTTTTTGTTAAATAAAAAATGTGGCGCTTATTGACCCACGACGTTTCGCAACGACTAACGAGTTACAGGGGTAACGTTTTTGATTTTTGCTATAATTATTGAGCAAGTTCAATTACATATTAAAGTGACATCCTTATTGGACCAAAACATCTAGTCAATAATAAGAAAATTGAATTTACGTATTGCCATATGACTTTGCCAGTGAAGAAAGTACTACGTCAACCTAGATTTTTATAATTCAATTTAAATACTTATCTTCGTCGGGAATATTTGAAGTTTGAAGTTTTAAAGAGTAAAAGTAGTAAGACAATTTACAAATTAATTTATTTTACAAATATACAATATCAAAGAAAATAAGTTATAAGAAATCTAAGCTTAATTTAGGGGTTTGAAAAAGGGAGAGGGGACAGAAGCTTTGCGTTACGCCACTAATATTGCTATAAAAATATCTGCAACTTTACTTAATAATATGATAGTGTTTACATAACAGTGATATGGTTCATTAGCTCTCACTCTGTTATAAATACCAACATATTTTCAGCCAATTACAATATAATTCACAGTCTGATTTTGTTGGAAGAATTTTTGAATTCTGTGCTCTACTAAACTGGCGTACGTCAGCTTAGTTAAGTACCAAATTTTCGTGACGCCTTAACATATACTTGAGCAAATACAGCTACGGTTCCTGCTATCTTGAACAAGGTAATCCTAGTGTTTTTACGCCCGTATATTTTTTGTAGATTTTCTTCAGAATATACATGTTTTATTATTTCTTAAGAGAATCCATCCATCTTCTTTCTTTGCTCTGTGCACTCTGTATTGTTTTTTTTATTGCAAGTCGTTGCGACGGACACCGGGGTGTGAAGGGTGTATCCCTGTCTCTTCCTTACTTTCACTTTTTAATAGTTTGCTTTTACCTATTTGTGCTTGTTGTGGGATTACTAAGGAATCTAATAAAGTAGTTAACTGTTGCATTTGCAAGAAATCCTATCTTATCGATTGCCTTAAAATTTCGATTTCTGAAGCATGAAAATTCATTTAAAGACTGAGTTTACTTGTAAGGGGATGATCTTAAAGGTTTGAAGTCAACCTACCTCTCTGCATGATGATAGGATTTTTAAAGAATCTTTACGGCAGACTACTGTGGCTTTAACTCCGCTCAATTTGATATGGAAGGCGTGATTCAGGAAATTATTGATCGTGATCGCCCAAAAAGGACTTAGTAATTTTTGGTTGCAATGAGGATAATTGTCAAAACAGTGCTGAGCAAATTAACTTCGATAATATTCTGATCAACGATATATTTTCTAATCTCAAAGTTAGTGTTCCGAATGTCAAGATCAGTAGACTGGGAGAATTTGATCCCTCAGCAGTAGCCATCCAATCAGGGTCTCTTTTCCATTGGTCAACTCTGTAGGACAAATTATACGTAACGTGTTAAATCGAATCACAAATTCTCCAATTTGTCTGTTTTTCGCCACAGAACTCCTATGGAACTTCAAATGCACAGGACTATCAAGAATGCCTGGCCGCCTGATTAATGGAGAGATGAACTTAATAAACTACAATCGAGCAATATCCGAAATAATTTCAAATTTAAACTTGATATTTCCACTTGCATTTAATATTTGCTATCAAAACACCCGGGGATTGCGATTTAAAACTCATACATTTTTTGCGAGTGCTTGTGCAACTTTTTATGACATGATTGTAGACATCGAAAGCTGAACGTATGATTCAGTACTTAGCGCAGAACTACTACCTCCATCTTTTGGCGGTATTAGAAGATTTTCTTTGGTAAATCGCTTTGTTGGTGGTGGTATGCATTTTCTGATGCAATTGACTACGTGGACGTAGACAAGTATGATATCTTCGCTTGTTCCGCTGATTGACGTCGTTGCTTGCAAGTGTAATTTCAATGTCGTTGCCATTTATATAGCGCCGAATATGTGTCAACAGGATTTTGAATTAAACTTCAGCTACTTCATTTCATAAACCACACCTTTGCCTCTTCTAAGGCACTTTTAGTCTTTTACGTAATTTGCCTCAATTTAAGCAACATAACCATATAAGGCGTAAGGAATTGTGATAATCATCAGCTGGATTTAGTCCTTCCAATACTGAGTGCAGCATTATTGTGGAACTTGATGAGACAATTGTGCTAGTGGATTCTTATCATTCGCTACTAAGCCTTACAGTTTGCTTTACATTTGTTTCTTATATACATTCTAATTTGCCTTCTAGCACTAATAAAGGATTTAATTTCTCTACAGCTAACTTTCAGAAGTCTGAATGAAAGATGTGGATAAACCTGCAGCTGTTGATAGTTTTTATAATGTATTGTATAATGTTATTGAGTCATCTGTTTCGATTATGGCATCTAGTACTAAATCTCGATATCCTGTATGGTTTACGAGTGACATGAAACGTTCCTTGCAGTCGAAACTCTATTATAGACGCCGTGGGAAATCTACTTAGAACAAGTTTTTCTTTGATAAACTACTACGTCTGTGCAAGTAACTAATTTCTGAGGCGTATATGAATATGATTGAATCTTTGATTATTAATAAGCCTAAAGAAATCTTTAACTATATACGAAGTAAAGATGATATCTCATGTATTATCACCACTTTAACTTTGGTCAAAAACAAGCGAGACACTGCAAGATATTGTGAACTCATTTGCTGACATTTTTTCTTCAATATATCAGCACAATTTTCCGTTTTGTGTTGGGAATTCTCAACTGAATTATGTACCCGTATTTTTGTCAAGTGTTGATGAGGACGAGCTAATTAACATAATCTCAACTTTTTCTGATGATCGTGCTGTGGGTGATGATTTAATTCATAGTCTACTAATTTTCGATGCAAGACATTTGGAAATTTATTCAGTGATATACTTTTGATTTCTCCACAATCTAATATTTCTAACTCAAGCGATGTATCATAAATAGGACAATCATGGGCAAATTGTTGTGGTTTATAAGAATTTCAGCCGTGCTTTTGATGTGATTATGTTACCTTCGGTCCCTCCGCCGCCAGACTGGCGCCGTTGTTTGCGTCGCTTCCCACGATCGGTGCCACGTGCGGGGTGTGAACATAAACAATATAGGACCACTAATTTTGAATTGATTTCTAATCGATTTCCTTAGTTCTTTGACGTGTCCTGTATTTGCGTACGCAGATAACGTCAAAATTTACAATCCCATTAAATCTGTGGGTGATGTTTCCTGCTTTTACCAAGACTTACATAATTTGTCAAATTGGTGTCCCATGTACAAATTGCAATTAGGTATAAGGTAAATGTTGTTTTATGTCATCTACACGTAAAGAGATAGTATTTCTTTACTTTGGTCCCAATTAGTTCATAATTTCTTATCAATCTGTGTTACTGGGTAATATGAGTCACTTGAGGTGTTTAGTGTCTCTCTGAAAGATATTCTTCACCTTTCCATCTTTCTCTTATTTGTTGTGTCCAGTCTATACAGATCGAACCGTTGGAGAGGAAGCCGGAACTTTCACGTCTCTTAGAAAAAAGTGCTTTATTTACTCATCCAAATCATCTGTACAATACACGACCAAAATTATTTAAAAAATTAAGCCATAGAGCATGTGCCTTAGTTAAAGCGTCTGAAATGGGGTGCACTGACATCATTATAAGAATTCATGTAATTACAAATTAGGGGCCATTAAAAAGAGAAGAAAAGGGCGTATACGGATAATATTGCAAGGAATAAAATTCCATAGCAATATGTTGAGTGATGTAACATTGAGTATCACGAGCAATAAAAAATATCTGATTGCTGAACATCTTATAACTAGGAATTAACTAACAATTAGTTTGGTGACAAGTTGTTACAGATTCGTAATTCCATGCTGCCGACGGATTTCAACTTTAAACACTTTTTACACATGAAGTTAATATTGTTATTTAAAACCGGTTATAAAAATTGAACTTATTATTTATGGTGTTCTGCATTCATTATTCCTTTTATTATGTACATTGTAAATTTCAGTATTGAAAGTTTTGTCCTTGTGACATTCCCAAATTAACTAAATTGGTGATGTAGGCCAATGATGATGTAGGCCAGGGTGCGGGGCACACTTGTTCCGACGCTGGCCCAAGTAGATAAAGACTAAGGGACCCAAGAGACTCACGGCTAGTGAGCGGAAATTGGCAACCCCGGGTTTCTATAGCTGAGTTCCTCTTTGCTTAAACTTGTCGATGGAAAACATACCACGGTAGGAGGCAACAATGCAGAACCTTATTGATGCCAAAGTGTAGACGATCAATTTAAGAAATGACGACAGTTGTGGGAAGTGGCTGAGAAAAAATAGTAAGAAAAATAATTATAAAAACAGCATAATGCAGAAAAGAAATGAGTATGGGGAAACGGGAAACTACGTCTACATACTGAAACATAGGAAAATAGCCGGAGTGCATAACAATAAGAAATCCACAACTACCAAAGGAGGTAGGATGTTATTGTAGTCACAAATGGTTTCTTGAGCGCGGACGGTGAGACGTGCAACGCTACTGGAAAGCACACGTATGTGGCGATAACTGCCATTGGGGACGATACAAAGGAAGACATGAGCAGTCTGGCCAGAAATGTTGGATGGCAATAAAAATTGAACAAGAAAATGGACTGGGCCTTGGGTTGCCCGATGTGGAACATCACGGGGCCAGGTAAGAAGAAGAGTTCTCAGCGGGGTGATGTACTCGATAATGATCAACGGCGCTTCGGTGTGGAGAAACTGGGCGCTGGTGGGCAGATGTAGGACCATGCTGGAGGGAGTCCAGAGGAAAGCAACTATAAGCGTGGAGTGCGCGTGCAACATGATAGCAACTAAAGTGATAAGTGGTCGCGAACCTAGTACTTGTGATAGAGAGGGAATATGACGTCGGGGATAACACAAGAAAGAGAAAAGAGGAGAGGAGAGGAGGCAGGATTCACTTAGGAAATGGCATGTGGAATGAGTTGCTGTGTCAGTCGCTACGTCACATTGGACGAAGCGACCCATCACCTGTGCCGAGCCATGGGAGACAAGGGGACACCGGGAGGAGGGGTACTTCTCAACACAGGAGTTAATCGGTAACAGGTGTTTCGGTTCCTATCTACATAGATTTAAGCTATAAGAAGACGATAAACACGTGTACTGCGGAAAAATCGATGCTTATGGAATGCAAAAGATGGACGGAGACAAATAGATGCTGGAATTCCAAGTGATCGATAAATTGACTGCAGGAATAGTGGTACCGATCGTGATGCGAGACCGAGAAGTACAGTCTCATACACACCTCAATATCAGTCTGGATTTAGACGATGCTTCTTCTGTACTGCACCATTGATTTCTATTATTGGTGATATATTGCATTACCAGGATGATGGTAAATTTACTGCTCTAATACATATTAATTTCTATAAATGTTAACCATCGAGTTTTTGCTGTAAAACATCATTTGATCGGTTTTCCGGATTAGGCGCGCTGTTATTATATTTAAAGATTATCTACTAAATAACTGATATTACTGCATATAATTACTTGCAGACCGCCTCAATTGATATATGTAATTCTAGCAGAATATTTAACTTTATTAAGGTAGAATAGGCAAACACTGTTGTATTTAAATATTCTCTTGAGGTGTTGGTGTAAGAACAGAGGGTGGAGAACTTCTATACACAGATTGTACACAATACGAGTTTTAGATTTAGTTGCGGATCAAGAAAATATGACAGAAATTGCCATAATTTAACTTGGATTAGGTGGTTGAATATGTCTCTTATAGGTAATTTTATATACACTTGCAGCTTATAAAATAATTACTAAGAAATCATCATCTCGTCTATAAAATAAGATTAGGTTTGTGGCAGGTACTTCTAATACACATTGAAAAAACATCACCATACTTACATTTAGAAGTCAGCTTCATCTTATGTATCATTTAAATTAAAATTGTAATTACATTTACTAGCTAGTTAGCAAATGAATGCGTACGCGCATTATCCATGTGTTGTTGTTCTGTTCATCACTTAATAGCAAAGAAGTATCTATATTCTTTCTTTATTTGTTTTTTATTATAACTTTTTAATATTTGTTTGTACTGGGATGCAATAAATCATTCTTAATATTATTCTTATGTTCAAAGTACGGTGGCATAGGAACGAATTATATTTACATGGTTTAGCAATATTTAAAAGTAACTTACTCCTACCTTTTTCACCCTTTGCACCTGGAAGTCCTTGCACTCCGCTAGGTCCTGTTTCACCCTTCTGACCTATTAATTACGATTTCATAAAATTTGGTTGTGTTTGTCTGTATATTTGATTTACCTGGTATTCCAGGTATCCCAGCACTACCTTTAGGACCTGGAATAGTTCAATATATTCAACAAGTCGTTTCAAATACTGTTTGTCTTATTTACCTTGTTCTCCTGGTGGACCAGGATCTCCTAATTTAACTAGTGTACCTTTTAGAATTTATATAATTAAAATCAATCATACGATGTCGGCTTATTACTAGCTTCATTGTATGACGATGTTTTGGTGATATGAAATGTGTCAAGGGTTCTTCTTTTATGCTCGGACTGAACATTTTAAATTAAAATTAAAATTTAATTTAAAACTTAAAATGAATTATGCTGTAATTATTTAAAAAAAACAATTAGAGCATAACTAATTTTATTAGTTATGCTCTATCGACCAGAAATTTCTAATAAAATTCCAGTGTGAATATGTGGGTAGTATTATAGTGGTTGTGAAAACAATCCAAGTGCTATAGGACCAAGTTAGTAGCACCAGAAACAACCTCGGCTTCAATACTGGTGCCTAGGTGGGTCAGAGACGATCTAAGTTGAATTGAGTGTTAAGTTATACTAACGAGTAACTCAAACACTAGTCCTCAAACAACATCTTCCTGAAAAAGGGCCGAATGATATCATTCGGCCCTTTTTCGTATATTATACTTATATACATTTGAAAAACGTTTCCTTAACTCAGTCGGTGTTCCTAGTAACGTTCAGTTGTAGCATTTTGACTAACACAAGCACCATCAGGAGAACCAACGCCAAGGAGAAAAGATGTAAGCTCTTTGGCTTGGCGATTCCTGACGGTGCTACTGTCAGTGACAGTGCTACAACTGAGTTAAGGAAAAGTTTATAGAATATACTTACAATCACTTTTGTGTAACCAGGGCTTTCACAATTTACAACATAGGCATCGTTTACCTTTAGTCTATTATTACATGACGATGGTACCTTGAGAAACCTGATACTTTAATAATACACTCTAAATTTGATATTAAAATACAGAAAAAATAAGGGAAAAAGAAACGAAACGGAAAAACTAACAAAGAATAAACAGTGCCTGAATGAATAAGATAAGATGAATAGATAAATTAGTTCACATTCTTCAGGGCTTAAGCTCTAAGCTTTCTGGATAATATAAAAGTGTAGTTTCCTAACTAAAAGTTTGGCTTTACGATAGCAATTATTCTTCTTAACTTTTCAAATATTTGCGTTGTATATTTAATTAATTTTAACAGTCTAACTTACATAGAAAACAAGTTATAATGAAGTGACATAATTTTTAACATACCAATATGTAATTATTGACCCAAATTAAAAGGCACACTTGGTAAATATTTACAAAATAAACTTGTATTTTGTGTTATGTTTTACAAATTATTACTAATTTTTTTAAAATATATTATAATGAACTAATATTGAATAATTAGAATCATACCTGGTGATCCTGGAGGTCCTGGTGGTCCAGGTTCGCCTTTAGGTCCAGGCGGGGGAGGATGACGTATATAAAATGAATGTATGGTTGTTGTGGGCTGCGGTATTTTAAAACAATGTTAATATGTTTTCAAAATATGTACAGTGGTAATCAATTAAATTACCTGGCGTTACAAAAAAAAAAACAAATCTCCATCTTAATTGATATATATACGCAATATTCTTCAGCATATATTTTATATGTCTTAGCTTTATGAAAGTATATTTCCATTATATATACAGGCTGTCTCATCACCGCCGGGAAGGTCAATTGTGCCTTTAAGAGTAAGAATATTTCGAAGCAGTTTTGCCTTGTGAGCACATTTTCAAAATATTTCGTATTACACAGCGTTTTGTAAGCTGATGGCTGACCAGTTTTTAAGTAGAACACTATATATATGAATAAATTTTTTTGTATTCTCCGGATAATTTTTAGCCAAAAAGTAATAAGATAGACCTAAAATCTAAAGTCTTAGACTTATCTCATTTTTCTGAAAAATTCAATGTCTTTATAAAATTATATTCCTTGAAAACGACCTACTAGATGTACACAATTTTTGGTAGCGTTGTTCATAATAAAAGGTTTTACTAGAAACATATTTTATTTTTCGGCAATTACTAATTCAATTTGCAGAAAACTGGATTAAAGTTACATAATATATTTTTGTCCAAAAGTCAATTTTTTTAAATGGTATAACCTGTATATCAGTTCATTTTTAAATTGCTTAGTAAATTTCACACCATAAACATATAAAATATTATTACTTTAAAAGTGACCATTTCTGGGTTATTGTATATTTTGATATAATTTTGGCAGTGTTCTGGTTTTATATGAATATAGTATAGTATGCCGTGAAATTAGCTGTGATTGGTGTTGATAGATGACGTTTAATAATAAGTTATTTTTTTGTTGACAGGTGTGATTTGTTGATGCTACTCATCTTAAAATAATTAAAGTGTTTTTACAATAAAATAAATACACATAAATTGACGAAATTATATCAAAAAACGACAATGGCTCAGTAATAGTCACTTTTAAAGTAATAACGTCTTACATGTCTTTGATATGAAACAGTAAGCAATTTAAAAATGAACTGATATATAGGTGTTCCATTTGAAAAGATGAATTTTTAGACAAGACTGCGGCATGTAATTTTAATCCAGTTTTCTGCACATCTAATTAGTAACTGATAAAAATGTTCTTCTATTAAGACTTCTTATTATGATCAATACTACAAAAAATTGTGGCCATCTAATACGTCGTCTTCGAGAACTATAATTTTATATAAACTTTGTATTTTTCAGAAAAATGGGAATAAGTCGAACACTTTAGATTTTATTACTTTTGACTATTATACGGGGAATACAAAAATATAATAACATTTAAAAAACTATAACTAAACCAAGTTACAAAACACTCTGTACAATACGAAATATTTTTAAGATCTGCCTTGCCCACGGAGACGACTCACCCTGTATATAGAAATGTATAGAATGGATCTATAAGTCATCTTGACGTAGCGACTGTTGATAAAACAGCAAACTAATAATAAAATGAGAAATAGGAGAAGCAAGAGCCAATTTGTAGCTTCTGTCAGTAGATCCACAATTTTTTGCATTGTCTCTCTAGTATCATTTTCACATTGGCTAGCATTGTCTGCCATGTAGTAAAGTTGATTGTTTTCTGCAATAAATTGTGACTGACAGAAGATACAAACTGGCTCTTGCTTATCTTATAACACGCACAAAAAATTATTAAAGAAACACCTTGAACACGTTTTTGTTTACATAGTATTTTGAATTTATGCTAGTATTTATTACGAACCTGACTAACTAAAATATAGGAGTAATATACAACAGTTAAGCATCAATAAATACAAGCATTCATTTGTAGCAATTTTATAAAATTTAAATAAAATTGGAAATAGGTACGCCTTATAAAATAAATATGAATAAAACAATTCAGGTTTGGAAAAACACATTTTTTGAAGTAATAATAATAATAATTATTATTAGTTCATGTGACCATAAACATGGTATAGAACATTTTATCCCGGTCACCTTTCGGTATGGGATACGTCCTTACATCATTTATAAATAAAAAACAGCATAATAGTTGTACATATAAAAAAAAACTAGAACTACAGTTTGATTACACGGAGAACTCATTGAGGTACTCATCCAAAGAGTAGTAACCTTTTTAAAGCAGAAGTTTTTTAATATCATTTCTATACACATACATTGAACTTTTCTCACTGAAAGCGCATTTGGCCGTGGTATCTCTAATAATAGGTTATTCCGTCTACTCTATGTATGAAAGCTGCTCAATTTAGTATACGTGTTTGCATTTTTTTTGCATATAACAATAATTGAAATAAGAGTAAATGCAAGGCAGTCATTATGTGCATATGCGTACGAGTGCATCTCTACAGCTTGTACGTCGACTGACACCACTCATTATTCAAAAACTATTCTCATGACGTTTCTAATCCATGCGTCATAATTTTCACTAGGTGTTTGAAGTTTTCTTTCTCGCTTAATTTGTAGTGTGTTTAATGAATTTTGAATTTTAATCATGGGCCATGTAAGAAGAATGTTGGACAATGCCATCAACCTTCTATTGCCGCACAAAAACTGGTAAAAACCAATGAAAATAAAATATTTATAAGTGACATTTTGTGTGATGTGTTACAAAAGGTAGAAAAAGTAGAACAGGGACTATAGACTGCAGTTTTATTCTAAACATTGTGTAATGAATGCAGACAGGACGTATGAGGCCAAAATTACGACAGGCAAAAGAAATCACGCAGTTACTGAATATTCATATGGTGAACTGCAACATCTGTTTTCGTCGAGAAAACGAACAGCAAAAAAAGTCTATTATAATGTTAAATTCCTTTCATCATGGACATAAAGGATACACCATTATTATTGTTCAGTATCATATATTTGCCTCCAGTATATTTCTCAAATATATATTCAGTTTTGTTAATAGTTGATAATATTAATATTATCGAAAAAGTTTATTTTTTATTTTGTATGAGTTCAGTTTACAGCCGCTAAACCACGAAAAGGAATTTTATATATATCGTATTCTGAGTTTTCGTGGGTGTAATGTGTAGTGGCGTTTTTGCGGGTTTTTTTCCGGCGTAGGGGTGCTTGTGTGTTAAAAAGCACCGGCGCTACGTTTTATATATAATATAATAGGCCTAATAAAAGACATCTTCGAAATTAAGTAGGTTAGAATCTTAGTAAGCGATAGTTACTTTTGTCCAACGGTGTATATTGCTTTAATGTAATTGTGTTCATGACGTGTTACTTATACTTGTATAACATGTGTAGCAGAATAATATAAATTCACTTACATGACTTTTTGAGGAATATAAAGTAGAATAATTGACATTTACTTTTACCTATAGCAAGGTAACAACCTCAAACACACACAAGAGAGTTAACATTGAAAGAATTAGGTTTCTTATAATCACCGGTTGTCAACGAATGCTGTAGAGGTGCAATTAAATGAATAAGTCAGTTAAAATCTTACAATAACATAATATATAAAAAGTCAAATTCACAAGTCAGGTGTACTTTTGAATTTAAGACTTTTGCATTATAGAATAAATATAAACGGCTGAACATCTACAACAAATATCATTATAATAGAATACTTACGACAGCCGAATTTCTCCTGATTCTTGACAATACTCTGACATCTAAATCTTGAAGTATTTTTACAAGTTCAGCTTTACCCTCCTCGGATTTGAGTGAATTCAAGGCATATCCTTCAAAATCCCTTCGGATTAAGATATACAAATACAATTCTGTACATAAAACAAAGAGTATGCCGCAAAAAGTTTTAGACAGAAAATTAAATTTGTTTCTATTCGGTAAAGGTTTATTTTCTGTAAAATCTGATTTTACAACGAATTGGTTCATATTCACTGAAACTGTAGGTTTTTCGGGAAGCATATAAATACTGATCTTACATTTTATTTGATATTATCATATTTACACGTAGGCATATATATGTACATAGGTCATAAATTTGACGATATTTGACACTCAATAAAAGATCAAAATGTTATCTGAGAAATTAAAGTTAGATAATATTATTATTTTTAAACATATATGCGTAAGCCTTTTTTATAATATATGTTAAGAAATTTATGATTGTTAATTTTATTAAAATCTTTTATATAAATGAGAAGATAATTTTACTATTATATCATACGTAATGAAAGTTTAATTACCCTATGATTCAATAATATTAAAGTTAGTAAAAGCATAACTATATCTTAGAAAAATTAGATACCTATATTCACTAAGCAATATTGAAAAGTATTTTTGATAAGTCGTTTCATTAGATACATCCAGAATTAGTAAATGTCTTTTTAAAATACTCGAAAATATTTAGCAATATAAGCATATATCGAGGAATTGAACAAGAATATTATTAATCACGGATAGCCTTCATCTTATTAATGTTTTCAAAAAGTCCAGTAGACCTTGAACGACACCACGTATACTCCAGGAGTAATCAGCTCCCCTTGAATACTTCTTAAAAATGTAATTCTACGTGCTATCATACAATTCTCCTTTTAGGTAATTGAAATCCTTTTAAATGAGATATTATGTTCTTCTCACTTTCTTCTTCCAATATATAATTGTATGCTTACACGTTATTTATACAGGGCAATCTAAATTAAGTATTCACCATTGGTAACTTTGTTATTATTAAAGATACAAGATTGTTCAAATTAGCAAACTTGTAGTACTTTTAACGCTCTTTAAGATGGAAGAATAAAAAAACAAATGAGCAACGCGTTTTCGAGTTTTGCCGAAAAATATTTTTTTTCAAATGGAAACCCCTGTATATTATATCATTTTATGCTAGAACTTTAATTTTTAAACAAAAAATCTTATAAGAAATTTTTTACTGGGATTAAAAATACTTGAGTTATAATGAATACACAAAAACAGCTAAGTCAAGTGCATTTCTATGTATCTATGAAAACGACGATAAGTCTTTCTACCAAACGTCAAATATTAGTACAGTTTTATTAGTTTTTCACTCATAAGTTTCATTGTGCTAGTTATTAATTTGACAAAAAAATGATTTTTACCCATTCAGAAAAGTGTGATATGTTAGAATCTTATTTAGTGTGCAGAAAATCCTCTAGGACGGCAAAAGAACACTACGCTGAATTATATCCACTCCGAACACAACCACATGAGCAATATTTTCTGAGACTTTACCGAAAATTTAGAGGCAATGAGAGTGTTTTTGCCAAAACAAGGACAAAAAGGACTTTTATAAAAAGCGAGGCCACGGAAATTGCAGTTATCGCATATTTTGAGGCCAACCGTGAGAATTCCATTCTAGATATTGTCAATGAATCTGATTTGAGTCACGATACTCTGCATAGGATTCTGAAGAAACACAAATTCATTCCTTATAAGTACAAACCAGTTCAGGTTTTTTTGCCAGGGGATCCAGAGAGAAGAATGTTTTTTGCCACTGGTATCTTAACTTTTGTCGCCAAAATGTAAACAACTTTCGTTATATTTTATGGACCGATGAATCGAATTTCTCAAATTCTGGAATGTACAATAAAAAAATCATCATTACTGGTCAAAGGAAAATCTTCTTTTAGTAAATCCAAGACGTCCACAAGTCCGTTTCAGTTTTAATGTTTGGTGCGGTTTAATCGGTTCATGGATTGTTGGTCCTTTCTTTTATGAGGGCACTCTAACTGGTGAAAGGTACATAGAATATTTGACTGAAATTTTGAATAATTTCTTAGACGATCTGGATCTCATAAGTAGACAGAATCTGCATTTTCAGCAGGATGGTGCACCTGCGCACAACTACAGAGGTGCTCATCAACTTCTAAATACTATTTTTAACACTTCATGGATAGGAACAAATGGCCCTATTCAGTGGCCTCCCCGATCGCCAGATTTAACGCCGCTTGATTTTTTTTTATGGGGTTATTTAAAGAACCAGATTTATAAGCAAAGGTATGAAAACGTAAACGCCCTAAAGATTGCAGTTAGTGAAAAGATAAACCAAATAGATGGTAGGACCATACTGAAAGCAGTTCGAGAAGTTCGGAAGCGTGTACAAAAATGTATTGAACTACAAGGTGGTATTTTTGAACATCTTCTATGAAAAAATCAGTGATTTTTATTTTCTTTTAATGATAAGTTTATGTATAAAATAAAGTTTATAAAACTAATTTAGCTGTTTTCGTTTATTCATTATAACTCAAGTATTTTTAATCCCAGTAAAAAATTTCTTATAAGATTTTTTGTTTAAAAATTAAAGTTCTAGCAGAAAATGATATAATATACAGGGATTTCCATTTGAAAAAAAATATTTTTCGGCAAAACTCGAAAACGCGTTGCTCATTTGTTTTTTTTATTCTTCCATCTTAAAGAGCGTTAAAAGTACTACAAGTTTGCTAATTTAAACAATCTTGTATCTTTAATAATAACAAAGTTACCAATGGTGAACACTTAATTTGGATTGCCCTGTATACTTTATAACTATCAAGTTTGATAATAAGATAATTGTATACATATAACTTTTTATTAACTTATACTATTTCTTCTATGGATAATTTATAATCACTAATAACCTCCTCTTTATTGCAAATTGGAAATATTCTTAATTAAAAAACACTTTATAACGTTACCTTTTTAAAAAAAATATATACCATTTGTTTTTCTAGACAAAGCAAAAAATATAATCCTTGCTTTTTCCCCTTGTTTCCTAATTGATATAGTAACATGTTATCTTAATTGATTTTCAGTACCTACTTCAGTTTCATAGAATTTTGAAAGTATAGCGAATAATATCTATTGCAGGTTAACATTTGCAATTGAATACATACCACGATAAATAATTATTGTCGCAAATCATTCCTTAATTTCATTTTATATTCCAAAAAGTCTTGTAATAGGTAAATTTATGCCACAGATTAAGAAATATAAATTGATTGGCAAATTGGAACATGGAAACTTTTGCCTACGGCCACCTTTGAAATTATGAGTTAAAGCGTCAAATTCGTAGACTTCTTTTAAATTATTCGATTCGGAAAGTAAAATACTCCGGTAAAGTTAGTTTTAGGGGTGCTGTAAAATATCCTTACTTATATGCCTAAACAGCATAGAGTAATTAAAAATGATGTGTCACATTGTGAAATACGTTACCGTTTTTTTCCCGCTAGAGGGCGCTAAAATCAAAAATCACTTTGCTGAATTCTCGGTACAATTATCTTTTCAATGATGTATCGTATTTAGTACTCTCCCTATTTAAATTGTAATGGTTAGAGTGATGGAGGGTAGGGGAACGACGTATCACAGTTGAAGATAAGGGTGTCCCCCATGGATTAAAAATCGACCTATTTTTCCGCTTTTTCAAAAAAGTTTCCTCCTTCGAGATATTCAATCTGTTTCGTTTTCGGTGGGGCACCCTGTATATGCAGGGATAATAAGATAGTAATTGTATTCTTCCAGTTACTTTAAATTTGTATTAGTTTTTTAATTTTTGTACATTTTACATGTTTTAGCTGCCGCTATATATATATATATATATATATATATATATATATATATATATATAGCACACACAAACTACAATAACTTAAACTAAACTACCTGTACACCCCCCTTAAAGACACAATCCCTGATTTGAAAAAAACGCACATAGTTTACAAAATACCTTGTAATGATTGTGACGGAATATATATAGGACAGACACAACAGTATTTAAAAGACAGAATTAATGGACACAAATTTTCGAATAACAGTACTGCACTTAAGAAACATACAAGTAGAACAAATCACACTTTCAACTATTCAGAAACTTCAATCATAACCACAGAAAAAAAACACCAAAGCTCGTAACATCTTAGAAAGCATCCACATACAAAAACATAAAAATGCGATAAATGATAGAACAGACATCAATAACCTCTCTAATATATATTTCCCTATTTTATAACAAATACATGTACCACACTGTGTTTTCCTTAATCATATAGATTTAAAAATAAAGATACAAAAACAGACAAAATAAAAACATCCTCACATAAAAATCGTAAAATACAGACACAAGTGGAACTACACATATAGACATATATTTAAAGACAGAGCAATAGAAACACACACAATATTAGTTAAATATTTCAATTATTAAAGACAAATAGAATATAAGAATGTGTACATACCTCCACTTTACCAAAATAAAAAAGAAAAGAAATACAATTAGTATGCAGATGGGAAATCTATAAGAAGCCCAATGGAAAAAAACAATGTCAAACACATTTTACTTTTACACATACTATACATACAACGTAAGTTATTTTATATTTTACTACTTTACTTTTTAATCTGTTGTACTTAATTATATTACAGTTATATACAATTTTTTGAAAAAGATATTATAGATAATATCGAAACGTAAAAACCATCGTTTCTCTTACATAAACAAACCTTAATTAAATAAGAGGCCGCTACACCCATGATGACCATAGTAAATTATATATATATATATATATTGAAATGGGGAACAAATATGAGTGACTGGCATTGTATATTATTGACAAAATTTGAAGGATTATTTAATTTTACTAATTTATTTATTGACTGTTAAAATAAAAATATCTAAACTAAAAAGAACAGTTGTGTATACTTAAAATAGTTGTTCATTATTGTAAAGTTGAGTACATTCATATGGTAGACAGTTCTTGAAGGAATAGTAGTGGATCAAGTTCTTTGTTGCCTCAATTTTCTTTAAATTCTGAAAATGGAGATTTAAAATTTATTATTTTTGTTAAAATGTGGTTTATAACTTTGTAAAACTTGTCTAATTTAAAATATTGCTAAGTAAAGTAAATTAATGCTGAATATTAAAATATGAAGGATATAAATTGGTAAATAATTACGCGGGTAAAGTTTGAATAAGCGGATCTGTCAAAATTGACATTTACATAAAATTTTGTTAGTAAAGCATTTTGAAGTGCTAAGTATTAGTAATTCATTATTATAAAATAATAGAGATTTAATACAGAAGGTTTACTGAAATTTGGAAGCTCTGAAACTAATCATTTAAATGTTTAAAAAACTATTTTGAACAAGAAGTATGAGAAAAGGAATTTTATTGGAGGTAATTATAAAATGAAAAGGTTGTCTGGGTGATAAAACAAAACGAAGGAATTGAAAAATTATTTTTCAAAAGAGGTGCGTGTAATTTTCGGAAAATTAAAGTTTTATTCCGAAAATTGTACATTAAAATCACGAAAACCGCGAAAGTTGGTGCGAAAAGTGTTTATTTCAGCATTGGAAATAATAATTTGACGTTTGAAGAAAAAATATTTGTAGAGAAGCAGAAAATAATAAATCAATTGTATTACTATTGAAATTGAGTATATTCTATGGTATAAGAAGTAAATTTTAGAAGAAAAGGAAATAGCAAAATAAAATAAAAACTTACCAAACAAGTATACAGTCCTAGCGGAGTATTTAACTTATCAGTTGTACGAGAGGTCTAAGCGGATTTCCAGTTCTCAAAAGGTCCAAATTATTTTATAAAAACGAGAGATTCCTAACAGCTAGAATCACACGTGCAGTACAAAGTACCAATTCCAGAAGATATCCTGTATTTACGAGGTCACCACTAGATACATCCAGTTTGTCGAACCCGTAGAAAAGGTCCAAATTATTTTATAATCACGAGGGATTCCTACCAGACAGAATCACACGTGCAGTACAAAGTTCCAGTTCCAGAAGATATCCTGTATGTACGAGGTCACCACAAGATACATCCAGTTTTGTCGAACCCGTAGAATAGAGAACCAGAGGATCATTCCAGGTACTTAACGAGTCCAGGAAGGCTGTTCATCTGTACGAAGAAGATACACAAAATTTCCTACATCATATAACCAGAACCTGCAAGGAAAATGGATTGTATTATTTGAAAAACACCTAGAAAGAAAAGCAATATTATTGGGAGGTTGTATATTTTCTTTATTTAAAAGAAACAGTTTAAATTTAAATGACTGTCATCGAGCAAAATACATTAAAGTGAACAAGATATACTGAATATTATAAAGAGGTTTTTATAAAGATTCTATGTAAAGGTTTTAAATCTTTTTTTAAATCAGAAATATCAGAATATGTACATTTAGTAAATTTGCGTAATTTTGGAACTAAAATATACCTACTTACGTATTTGAATATTTGATCGTAAAGACTTATTATAAATTATTGAATTTGTGTATACATATGAATGCTAAATTGAAAGATTTATATTAAACTAATTCTCATACATACCTTATCGAGTAGATAAGCTTTTAATAATCCTTCATTTTGTCAATATTCGCACAAGTAATATTAGACAGGTTGAATAGTTTTTGTTAACGTTTTGGAAATGTGTTGGTTATTTATTTGAATCATATTTTACACAGCTTTTGCCATTAAACGATTATTATAGTGATATTCTTCTTTTATTTGGTAAAGTAGAACTTTGGTACGTGACACTTTCATATTATAAATAGAGATTTGTTATGTCGATAACCTAAAAGAGAAACAAAACAATATAACATTTATAAGTTTAATTTTGATGGAAAAAGTGAACATACCTTACAATCGTATTCCAATTAAAGGAATAATACATTAGGAAAAGTCATCACGTATTCACAAGGAATAATTTTAATAGGTTCATCTGATGAGGTTTAGAGGTTATTGTTACCTATCATTTTATAGCGGCAAATGCCATGCTTACATCGTTATAAAAATTAATGTACTGCAAGTACTGTGTAGTCAAAATCAATACTGGTTTCATTTGACGAAATTTTATTTACAGTAAAGAAGTGTATAATAAGTAATTATTTGAATTTGTTGGAGATAAATTATCATATCTAAATTTCTTAAGAAGGAAAGAATTATAGTAAATTAATTGGATAAATATAAAAACTGAGAGAGTGTTTGGGCATATTAAAATAAATTACTGAGCTTTGAAAAATTGAAATCTCATATAATAGTGTATAGATATAGTAAATTCTATATACTGAGTGTTACATAAATATTGGCATATAATTAACAGTTGTTCTATTTAGTAAATTTGAATGACTAGGTGAGAGAGGAGATATTATAGAAAAAAAAAATATAACAAGATTTGAATTATTTTGGCTTATATTCGATTATAAGTATTTACATTTATAATATCATCCCTCCCTAGTACATTTTATGGCGTACCCAACGTGGAGCAATTAAAATAAGACTCGCAATAACATATTTCAAATATTTTATTTATTGTTTTAATAGCGGTAACATTGGTATACATTTTACAAAGGCAGTAAAGTCAGTTACAAACATATTAAGATATAAGAAATTGTGCACTATAATTATTTAAAATGAATACCAGATCTAAGAGTAACTTTGGATTAAATAGATCTGAATCATCTAGTGACAGTGAAGAGGAAGTAGGTCAGGATGTGAATGTACCAGAGGGAGGAGAATTTACATTACAAGTTCAGGAAGGTATTGAACAGACAGGGGAAACACAGGATAGAGGTGATAAGGTGGAAATTCAAGGAGAGACTTCGAAAATAGAAATGTCGATCCCAGTAGTAGATTTTGGATCAATGTTACAAATGTTAAAACAGATGTATGAAGATAATAAAAAGGTTAACGAAGAAAATAAGAAAAATAGAGAGGAGGATCTTAAGAGAAGCGAGAAAAATAGGGATGAGGATAAAATGGAAGCTAAGAAAAATAGGGATGAGGATAAAATGGAAGCTAAGAAGAATAGGGATGAGGATAAAAAAGAATTAGGAGAAAAATTGGATAAATTGATTAAGGCAAGCATTGATACTAGAGAAGAATATAAAAGGGATATTGAAGAATTTAAAGAATCTTTGGTGGGTATTCCAGAAGTAATAATACCAGTAAAACAAGTTTGCGTGAAAGACAAACAAGATTCAGCAGAAGTTAATGAAATATTGAAGATGGAAGAAGGAATTATTATGGGAAATCAGTTATTAGAAATAGAAAGAAATGAATCTAAAGAAGTAATGGGAAATGTTGAGAAGGATGTTATAAACTGCATTGACGTGAAACAAAAGACAGTAGAAATTAAGAAATCTTATACAATCGCACTATTACAAAAGAAAACAAAATACTTAGATTCTGGTAGAAGAATTCTAAGATCGTATGTAGATACACTTTTAATAGGAGCAAAAGATGACAAAAAGTTAGTCTTATTTACTTCAAGGCAGGAAAAAGGGGTAGTTTCAGGGGACGATAAATTCACTGGAAACAAATTTAATGTTGGACATAATGTGATACCAACATATATGAAAAAGAATATAAGAAGTGTTATGGGAAATGCAGAAGGGAAAATTTGGAGTCAATTTAAAGGAACGGCAAATGGGAATGACTACGTTGAGAGAAAACGAGTTTATTTGGATATAGATGTTAGAAAATTATTAAAACCTCAATTAGAATTTCAAGGCATCATAGATACATTGACAACAAACAACGTTGATATTGTGAGATTGTTTTACAAGGTTGGAAACATGGATAATGTGAGCATTGACACCACGAAAGAAAATGATTCATGGTATGACAAGAATAGGGTGCAAGTTAAAACAGTGGACACTTTAAAGAATAGAGTCCGATTAAAATTAATAATGAGAAACATGATTCGGAAAATTATTGCTACAGATTTAAATAAATAAAGGGGCATAATATAATAGGTAAGACACAATATTGGGAGATTGTATTGTGTAAGTGAGTAACGCCACTTCCTAAATCTGAGTTAAATTAAATCATCCGAAGATAGGTAAGACACAATATTGGGAGATTGTATTGTGTAAGTGAGTAACGACACTTCCTAAATCTGAGTTACGACAAATCATCCACAACGACAAAATAAGACAAATCATCCACAATGATATAACAGGACAAATAATCCACAATGTTTTAATACAACAAATCATCCATAATGATTTAATACGACAAATCATCCACAATGATTTAATACGACAAATCATCCACAATGATTTAATACGACAAATCATCCACAATGATTTAATACGACAAATCATCCACAATGATTTAATACGACAAATCATCCACAATGATTTAATACGACAAATCATCCACAACGATGTAATACGACAAATCATCCACAATGATATAACATGACAAATAATCCACGTTATTTTCATAAGAAAGAAAAATATTAGGAGATTAAACTGTAAAAGGAGAAATGACATTATTTCTTTGAATCATGCTAATTCATACCTAGGAAATATTAGTCAGGACAGAAGATAAGAAAGGAGATCGTCTTCTGAAGGTACTTACGACACCTGCTTATCCAAGTAACATGTAGATCTCAAAATTTTAAAAGTTATTGACAAATAGAGACCTGTTGTTTATTAGAAAATAAATAATCATATAGTACTGAAGTGTTAGGAGGACATAAATACTTTATAATAAGACAGGGGCATGACCAGATACGGTTAATAAAGTGATAAGAAAGGGGCATATTAAATTTCTCTTTTTATTAGTGAATAAAAGAGATAATGATGAAACAAATATACATGGATACAGACAAGTTCTTGTTTTTCGAGAAAATAATATGAATTTATAGAGAGATTACCAGTTAGGGAATTTAGATATGGAACTCCGGAATTATATTAGTTTAATTTAGTTATAGAACTGTTATAAGTATTAGTTATTATTTATTTAAAAGAAAAAAGTTGAATATAAGTTATTTTCTCATTCCCATATTGTAAATAAATTTGTAAATAACCATAAGAGAAGGTAATATAAGTATGTACACCAGTAAATAGATTTGTCAAGTATAAATATGAAAAGAAATGGATAATGGGATAGTATAGAAGCAAATTAAACATGAGCCATATTTGAAAACAAAAAGAATGTTTCAGAATAATTAAAGCACTTAATAAAGTTATAAAATAATTATCAAGATTTAACAAACAATTTAGGTGATGAAGGAATGGAAAAGGAAGAAGAAAGGAAGAGCCTTTTTAATGTAATATGTCAGATGAAAGTAAATGCTTACTATAAATAGAAAATATTAAGAGTACCATGAGAATATGGGATTATTATATAGAGAATATGTGTTAAAGGGTGAATAATACCCAAAATGATATAAAATATAGGACAAAAATGTCTTAAAAGAATGTTATAGGTAACGTACGCCTTAGAAAACGATAAGTTAAATATTCACTTTCCATAAATGAAAGTATAGGGGATGACGAAAATGTCAATTATAGGTATTGAGGGAATGTGTTCGTATGAGAACAGTATATAAAGAAAATAATATATAATATGTAAGCATGGTTGAATTATAATATAAAAAGGCTAGGAATTAAATAGAGTATAAACAGATAAAAATGGTATGTTAATCACCTATTAGTGTAAAAGTTAGTTACAGAGTGCAATGTTAAAAAAATGTTTATGAAGCTTAAAAGATAAACATAAAATTCAATAAATATTAAATATTTTTTTTTTATGGCAAATAGAAGATAGTATTTTTTTATTAGGTATTAGAACATCAGTAGGAAAATCTTATGAAATATGAGAAATATTAGGAAGGAAAATATTTATACAAAGCTTAGACATCCATTTAAATAAATAAGATCTCATTTTTTTTTATTAAAAAAAACTAGAAATACTTATATTACTATTGACTTAAAAAGAAGTTAGATGTATAAATATGAGTGTCAATAATAGTTATAATTTAAAACTTTGTAATGTACAGATAGTTATAAATAAAAGTTTAAATGATATTACCAAATAACAGAAGATTCATTTTTGGGTAGTTATAGGATGTAGATTGATAAAAATATTGTTTTGAACACATTGTTATACAGGTGATTTATCAGTAATTGTTTAATAAATATAAATTTTGATTCGAGTTTAAATTTACATTTATTAAAAGGGGCATATGAAATGGGGAACAAATATGAGTGACTGGCATTGTATATTATTGACAAAATTTGAAGGATTATTTAATTTTACTAATTTATTTATTGACTGTTAAAATAAAAATATCTAAACTAAAAAGAACAGTTGTGTATACTTAAAATAGTTGTTCATTATTGTAAAGTTGAGTACATTCATATGGTAGACAGTTCTTGAAGGAATAGTAGTGGATCAAGTTCTTTGTTGCCTCAATTTTCTTTAAATTCTGAAAATGGAGATTTAAAATTTATTATTTTTGTTAAAATGTGGTTTATAACTTTGTAAAACTTGTCTAATTTAAAATATTGCTAAGTAAAGTAAATTAATGCTGAATATTAAAATATGAAGGATATAAATTGGTAAATAATTACGCGGGTAAAGTTTGAATAAGCGGATCTGTCAAAATTGACATTTACATAAAATTTTGTTAGTAAAGCATTTTGAAGTGCTAAGTATTAGTAATTCATTATTATAAAATAATAGAGATTTAATACAGAAGGTTTACTGAAATTTGGAAGCTCTGAAACTAATCATTTAAATGTTTAAAAAACTATTTTGAACAAGAAGTATGAGAAAAGGAATTTTATTGGAGGTAATTATAAAATGAAAAGGTTGTCTGGGTGATAAAACAAAACGAAGGAATTGAAAAATAATTTTTCAAAAGAGGTGCGTGTAATTTTCGGAAAATTAAAGTTTTATTCCGAAAATTGTACATTAAAATCACGAAAACCGCGAAAGTTGGTGCGAAAAGTGTTTATTTCAGCATTGGAAATAATAATTTGACGTTTGAAGAAAAAATATTTGTAGAGAAGCAGAAAATAATAAATCAATTGTATTACTATTGAAATTGAGTATATTCTATGGTATAAGAAGTAAATTTTAGAAGAAAAGGAAATAGCAAAATAAAATAAAAACTTACCAAACAAGTATACAGTCCTAGCGGAGTATTTAACTTATCAGTTGTACGAGAGGTCTAAGCGGATTTCCAGTTCTCAAAAGGTCCAAATTATTTTATAAAAACGAGAGATTCCTAACAGCTAGAATCACACGTGCAGTACAAAGTACCAATTCCAGAAGATATCCTGTATTTACGAGGTCACCACTAGATACATCCAGTTTGTCGAACCCGTAGAAAAGGTCCAAATTATTTTATAATCACGAGGGATTCCTACCAGACAGAATCACACGTGCAGTACAAAGTTCCAGTTCCAGAAGATATCCTGTATGTACGAGGTCACCACAAGATACATCCAGTTTTGTCGAACCCGTAGAATAGAGAACCAGAGGATCATTCCAGGTACTTAACGAGTCCAGGAAGGCTGTTCATCTGTACGAAGAAGATACACAAAATTTCCTACATCATATAACCAGAACCTGCAAGGAAAATGGATTGTATTATTTGAAAAACACCTAGAAAGAAAAGCAATATTATTGGGAGGTTGTATATTTTCTTTATTTAAAAGAAACAGTTTAAATTTAAATGACTGTCATCGAGCAAAATACATTAAAGTGAACAAGATATACTGAATATTATAAAGAGGTTTTTATAAAGATTCTATGTAAAGGTTTTAAATCTTTTTTTAAATCAGAAATATCAGAATATGTACATTTAGTAAATTTGCGTAATTTTGGAACTAAAATATACCTACTTACGTATTTGAATATTTGATCGTAAAGACTTATTATAAATTATTGAATTTGTGTATACATATGAATGCTAAATTGAAAGATTTATATTAAACTAATTCTCATACATACCTTATCGAGTAGATAAGCTTTTAATAATCCTTCATTTTGTCAATATTCGCACAAGTAATATTAGACAGGTTGAATAGCTTTTGTTAACGTTTTGGAAATGTGTTGGTTATTTATTTGAATCATATTTTACACAGCTTTTGCCATTAAACGATTATTATAGTGATATTCTTCTTTTATTTGGTAAAGTAGAACTTTGGTACGTGACACTTTCATATTATAAATAGAGATTTGTTATGTCGATAACCTAAAAGAGAAACAAAACAATATAACATTTATAAGTTTAATTTTGATGGAAAAAGTGAACATACCTTACAATCGTATTCCAATTAAAGGAATAATACATTAGGAAAAGTCATCACGTATTCACAAGGAATAATTTTAATAGGCTCATCTGATGAGGTTTAGAGGTTATTGTTACCTATCATTTTATAGCGGCAAATGCCATGCTTACATCGTTATAAAAATTAATGTACTGCAAGTACTGTGTAGTCAAAATCAATACTGGTTTCATTTGACGAAATTTTATTTACAGTAAAGAAGTGTATAATAAGTAATTATTTGAATTTGTTGGAGATAAATTATCATATCTAAATTTCTTAAGAAGGAAAGAATTATAGTAAATTAATTGGATAAATATAAAAACTGAGAGAGTGTTTGGGCATATTAAAATAAATTACTGAGCTTTGAAAAATTGAAATCTCATATAATAGTGTATAGATATAGTAAATTCTATATACTGAGTGTTACATAAATATTGGCATATAATTAACAGTTGTTCTATTTAGTAAATTTGAATGACTAGGTGAGAGAGGAGATATTATAGAAAAAAAAAATATAACAAGATTTGAATTATTTTGGCTTATATTCGATTATAAGTATTTACAGTTATAATATCATCCCTCCCTAGTACAATATATATATATATATATATATATATATATATATATAAAATATATTACAATTCTTTGCCAATTATACAAATATATTGAAAAATTGAAAATCTTCTTGGTAGTAGTGGCATACAATGAATTAAAAGTAATAATAATAATAATAGTAATATTATTATTACTTTTAATTCATTGTATGCCACTACTACCAAGAAGATTTTCAATTTTTCAATATATATATATATTATCGAAACGTTTTAATTCTTATTGTGTTTTTTTGAGTTCATTTTACAGCCGCTAAACCACGAAAGGAAACTGCTGTATATATATATGTATATGTTATCACTGGATTCCGGGTTTCCTTCCGCGTTTTGGTCTTTGGAAAGACCGATGCTGGTTTCTTGACGACGTTTCGGCAAAATCACACTTGCCATCTTCAGGTCTGCGATAACTGTCTGATTCTGCTTCTTGTTATTCGTAAACTGACGTTTTCGGGATTCGGATGGTGGTTATATACTTCATTAGCGTTTCGGTTGGTTGCCCTTGGACGAGTGTGTGCATGGTTCCGTGTCGTTGGGCTCGTGTTTGGAGTGTGACGGCTGGTTTGCGATGTAGAAGTATTAGTTTGGTGTTCTTTGTTAGTATCTGTTCTTATTAGTGCTGGTTTCCATGCTGTTGGTAACCTCTGGGTATCATCTCGTGAATTCAGATTGTTCGGATGTTTTTCAATTTCGATGGCTTCTCTGATGATTCTGGTTTTAGTATGTTCGATGTTCGCTAATAGCTTGGTGTTACTGAAGTCTATCGTGTGGGATGTTTCTTTTACATGTTGAGCCAGAGATGAAGTTTTCTCGTCTTTTCTTACGGAATTTTTGTGTTCGTCTTTTCTTGCGTTTACCCTTCTGTTCGTTTGTCCAATATAAGTTTTTTCACAGTTGAGGCACGGAATTTCATAAACTCCTTGGTTTTCTAAAGGTATTTTTGTTTTAGGGTTTCGAAGGACTGTACTGATTTTTCTGTCTGCTTTGAATGTTGTTTCAATGTTGTGTCTTCGTAGGATTTTGGATATTCTATCGGTGGTGCCTTTAACATAGGGTAAGTAGGTTTTGGCAGTTGGTGTTTTTTTTCCTCTTGTGGTGTTGTTGGTTTCGGCTTGGATGCTCTTTTGATAGCAGATTCACTGAAACCATTCTGCTGGAGTGCCTTGTGGAGTTTGTCCATTTTTTGGGTGATGTTATCTTCGTCTGCTAATCTCTGCGATCTTGTCACTAGGGTTTTCACTACTGATTGTAACTGAGCTGGGTGGTGGTGAGACTGAGCGTTCAGATATCTGTCTGTATGGGTGGATTTTCGGTATACCGTGTGACTTAAGTTCCCATTTTCTTTCTTCTTGACCAAAACGCCGAGGAATGGTAATTCGTTGTTCGATTCTATTTCCATCGTAAATTTTATTTTTGGATGGGTTTTGTTTAAATGTTTCAGGAAGATGTCAAGGTGGTCCTTTCCATGTGTCCAGATCACGAAAGTGTCATCGACATAGCGTAGCCAGAGTTTGGGTTTGTGGGTGGCCGTCCTTAGTGCTGTTTTTTCCAAGTTTTCCATAAAAAGGTTTGCTATTACTGGTGATAGTGGAGAACCCATTGGGGCGCCTTCTATTTGTTTATAGCGCTGATCTTCGTAGATAAAGTATGTGTTTGTCAGACAGTGTTTCACCAAGTTCATTATGTGCACTGGGGGTTGGTATATTCGTTCGATGGTCTCTAGAGCTTCGGCAACTGGTATATTCGTAAACAGTGATACTACGTCGAAGCTTACTAATAACCATTCTGGTTCTACTTTTTCTTGTCTCAATAGATCGATGAAGTGGCTTGCGTTCTTGACGTAAGATTCGGCTTCTTCGACATGTGGTTGTAGTTGTTCGGCTAGGTATCTAGCCAATTGTTGAACAGGTGATCCAATGGAGCTGACTATGGGTCTTAGGGGTGCACCTTCCTTGTGGACTTTAGGTAAGCCGTAGAATTTGGGGCATCTTGATGACTTCTCCCTTGGAATGAGTGCTGTCTGGATTTCCTTGTCGATGGGACTCTCCTTGACTTTAGTTTTGGTTGTTTTCTCCAGGTATGTTGTTGGATCCGTGGAGATTGGTTGGCATGCTGGATCCTCCAAGAGGGTTCTTATTTTAGCGTCGTAGTCGGTTGTGTTCATTAACACAGTTGCATTTCCTTTATCGGCTGGTAGAATAATAATGTTTTCGTTTTCCTCTAGTTGTTTCAATGCCAGGAATTCTTCATGTGATAGGTTTTTTCTTTGGTGGTTTGGCTGTCCTTAATATTTGCGATACATCTTGGCGGATAGTCTCGGCCGTATTCTTGTCAATCCCAGCTATAGTTGCTTCTACTCCACAAATTATTTCTTCTACTGGTATGCGGACAGGAGCTATTGCGTAGTTAAATCCTTTAGCCAAAACATTGTGGGATGCTGCGTCCAATCCATGGGTGGATAAGTTGTTTACCACTTTGAGTGATTTGTTTTCTACTCTGGTGTTTCTGGGTTTTTGTTCTGCTTGCAGGTGGTTGAACTTCTTTATTTGTTTTGCTTTTGTCCAATCGGTATTTGTCTCGGAACGGAATTCACTGAGCTGGTCCAGTATTCTCCAAATTATCGGGTGGATAATGTTGCTGAGGTTAAGATGTAGTTGCAGTAATTGTTTGTTGGTATCATCCAACATTTTTCTAGTCTCGTGGATGGATTCCCTCAGTAGCGCCATACTTGCTTTCTTCAGAATGTTCTTGGTTTGTCTGGTGTTTCTGTTGAACTTCAGTTTCAATGTCTGTGGCACTATGTTTTCCTCTCGGCAACGTTGTAGAAAAATCAGGTCACAAAGCAGTTTGCTTCTTCTTGTTCTTAGTTTTTCGAAGGTCTTGGTTTGGTGTAAAGTCTTCTCCCCGTAAAGACGTAATATGTTCTCTTTAAGGTTTCCGCGGGTAGTAGTATATGTTGTCACTGGATTCCGGGTTTTCTTCCGCGTTTCCACTGCTTGGTCTTTGGAAAGACCGATGCTGGTTTCTTGACGATGTTTCGGCAAAATCACACTTGCCATCTTCAGGTCTGCGGTAACTGTCTGCTTCTGCTTCTTGTTATTCGTAAACTGACGTTTTCGGGATTCGGATGGTGATTATATACTTCGTTAGCGTTTCGGTTGTTTGCCCTTGGACGAGTGTGTGCATGGTTCCGTGTCGTTGGGCTCGTGTTTGGAGTGTGACGGCTGGTTTGCGATGTAGAAGTATTAGTTTGGTGTTCTTTGTTAGTATCTGTTCTTGTTAGTGCTGGTTTCCATGCTGTTGGTAATCTCTGGGTATCATCTCGTGAATTCAGATTGTTCGGATGTTTTTCAATTTCGATGGCTTCCCTGATGATTCTGGTTTTAGTATGTTCGATGTTCGCTAATAGCTTGGTGTTACTGAAGTCTATCGTGTGGGATGTTTCTTTTACATGTTGAGCCAGAGATGAAGTTTTCTCGTCTTTTTTTAAAACCAGAATCATCAGGGAAGCCATCGAAATTGAAAAACATCCGAACAATCTGAATTCACGAGATGATACCCAGAGGTTACCAACAGCATGGAAACCAGCACTAACAAGAACAGATACTAACAAAGAACACCAAGCTAATACTTCTACATCGCAAACCAGCCGTCACACTCCAAACACGAGCCCAACGACACGGAACCATGCACACACTCGTCCAAGGGCAACCAACCGAAACGCTAACGAAGTATATAACCACCATCCGAATCCCGAAAACGTCAGTTTACGAATAACAAGTAGCAAAAGCAGACAGTTATCGCAGACCTGAAGATGGCAAGTGTGATTTTGCCGAAACGTCGTCAAGAAACCAGCATCGGTCTTTCCAAAGACCATAGCAGTGGAAACGCGGAAGAAAACCCGGAATCCAGTGACAACACATACTACTACCCGCGGAAACCTGAAAGAGAACATATATGTATATAGTATTTTTAAAAGGAAAAAAAAATTTTTCTTTATTTTTTTGGCCGTAATATTTTATAATTATTATATTAATTCTTGGGTGTAGCGGCCTGTTTCATTAACAATTATAAGGTATAATAAAACTCATTTTCTTTTCTGCTCTTAACGTTTCGACGTCATGTATAACGTCTTTATCAAAAGTACTATAATAAAAAAAAGGAGTACAGTCATATACATTGAGTAATTAAAAATATAAAATAATCAGACTTACATTGTATCTTTGAATAAAACTTATAACTATTTGTTGGTTTTTCTTAAAAATAGTATTTCTTTTTATGATTTCTCTTCTTCATTTCGGTTTTTTTCCTTTGAGTGTAACAAAATATACTTATTTTTCATGTTCACTAACTTTAATCATTTATTATTTAAAATGTTCTTAACAATTGCTTGTGTATCAATAGTTGTGCTTAGTATGTATGTGTATCTGTTCAAACTTGAATTTTTAGATTCATGTGTGTGTTTTTCCTGATTATTTTTTGTTTGTATTTTATTTTTGCTCGAGGAAACATCGTGTTATAAGCCAGTGCTGTCCCTTTATTTATTCTAAAATTGAGAAATGAATATTTGATAAATTGTTAATATCAGTCCTGTCATTAATAGATGTTTTATGTTTTTGAATGTGGATGCTTTCTAGTATATTTCGGGCCTTATTATTTGTTTCGGTTGCTAAAATTGTAGTATTTGTATAATTAAACGTGTGATTTGTTGTTTGAATATGTTTTTTAAGTGCAGTACTATTATTAGAAAATTTATGTCCGTTTATTCTGTCTTTTAAATATTGTGTGGTTTGGCCAATGTATACTCCTTCACAGTTGTTGCATGGAATGTTGTATATTACATGGGTTTTCTTTGGGGTGGGTATTTTTGTTTTTAGCGGGGTGTAAAGGTTGTTAAGATTATTATAAGTTTTATGTGCCACTTTTATATTGTATGGCAACATTATTTTATTTATTCTTTCTGAGAGGTTCTTGATGTATGGTAGTGGTGCAAATTTATAAATAGTGTTTTTATTTTTATCTGTAGGTGTATCATGATTATAATGTTTGTGTAGCTGTTGTTTGAGAATTTTGTTTATTTGTGTAAGTGGGTAATTGTTCTTTATTAGTGATGTTTTTATTTTTGTTAAAATTTCCGGTCTATATTTTGGGGTGGTTAAAATTATTGCTCTATTAATTAAATTTGCTATTGTATTTTTTTTGAAAGATGTTGGTTGGCAAGAATTGTAGTTAAGGTATCTATCTGAAGAAGTCGGTTTGTGATATAATTTTGTGTGTATGCTACTTTTGGTATGTATTAATGTCAAATCCAAAAAATTAATTGTATTATTTGTTTCTTTTTCTAGTTCAAATTGTAGCTTTGGGTGTATTGAATTGAATTTATTTAATGTGTATTCAGCTTTATCCATTGGTATGCAAGCGATGCAATCATCTACATATCTCTTGTAAAATACTGGCACGAAATCAAGATCTGATATTATTTCTTGTTCTATTTGTTCCATTACTAGTTGTGCAATTACACTAGATATGGGAGATCCCATCGCACAGCCATGGATTTGTTTAAAAAAATTATCATTATATTGAAAATATGTACCTTCAAGTGTTAATTCTAATCCTTTTATAAATTCCTGTTGTGTTAGAGTTGTGTAATTTTTAAGTTTCTCCCACTGTTTTTTACTGCGTCTATTGCTAAAGGGGTGGGTATATTTGTATACATTGATATGACGCCGAGAGATATTAGAATGTGATTTTCAGGTATGTTAATAGTGTTTAAAAAAGATTTTAGTTCGAAAGAGTTTTTTAGAAAATATTGATTTTGACCCGTGATGTTTGAAATGGAGTTTGCTAAGAATTTTGACAATTTATATAGTGGGCTTTGTATGGAGGATATTATTGGTCGTAATGGAATATTTTTTTTATGGAGTTTTGGGAGACCATATATTTTCGGGGGTTGTGCATTATTGAGTTTAAGTTGTTGTTCTGTTTCTTTATAAATTAGATTACTATTAGTCCAATATTGAACATTTAAATAATCAAGACAAAAATTCGATTAGATCAAAACTTTGTAATGTCATAACAAATTATCAACATAAACCTCAATTAAATAAAACTAAATACCATGAAGAACTTAATAAAAAAATAATAATCACAAAAAAATTTATCAAAAATAATCTCCAACTACTGATCACTAAACCGGACAAAAGCAACAAAACACTAATTATGAATAAAAAAAACTACGACACCAAAATGAATAACTTATTAAATGACACCAATATTTACAATAAAATAAAAAACGATCCAACAACTAAATATCAGAAATTAAACAATAACCTTATAAAACATTAGACTAATACTAATCTAATTTATAAAGAAACAGAACAACAACTTAAACTCAATAATGCACAACCCCCGAAAATATATGGTCTCCCAAAACTCCATAAAAAAAATATTCCATTACGACCAATAATATCCTCCATACAAAGCCCACTATACAAATTGTCAAAATTCTTAGCAAACTCCATTTCAAACATCACGGGTCAAAATCAATATTTTCTAAAAAAACTCTTTCGAAATCCTTTTTAAACACTATTAACATACCTGAAAATCACATTCTACTATCTCTCGACGTCATATCAAAGTATACAAATATACCCACCCCTTTAGCAATAGACGCAGTAAAAAAACAGTGGGAGAAACTTAAAAATTACACAACTCTAACACAACAGGAATTTATAAAAGGATTAGAATTAACACTTGAAGGTACATATTTTCAATATAATGATAATTTTTTTAAACAAATCCATGGCTGTGCGATGGGATCTCCCATATCTAGTGTAATTGCACAACTAGTAATGGAACAAATAGAACAAGAAATAATATCTGATTTCGTGCCAGTATTTTACAAGAGATATGTAGATGATTGCATCGCTTGCATACCCATGGATAAAGCTGAATACACATTAAATAAATTCAATTCAGTACACCCAAAGCTACAATTTGAACTAGAAAAAGAAACAAAAAATACAATTAATTTTTTGGATTTGACATTAATACATACCAAAAGTAGCATACACACAAAATTATATCACAAACCGACTTCTTCAGATAGATACCATAACTACAATTCTCGTCAACCTACATCTTTCAAAAAAATACAATAGCAAATTTAATTAATAGAGCAATAATTTTAACCACCCCAAAATATAGACCGGAAATGTTAACAAAAATAAAAACATCACTAATAAAGAACAATTACCCACTTACACAAATAAACAAAATTCTCAAACAACAGTACACAAACATTATAATCACGATACACCTACAGATAAAAATAAAAACACTATTTATAAATTTGCACCACTACCATACATCAAGAACCTCTCAGAAAGAATAAAGAAAATAATGTTGCCATACAATATAAAAGTGGCACATAAAACTTATAATAATCTTAACAACCTTTACACCCCGCTAAAAACAAAAATACCCACCCCAAAGAAAACCCATGTAATATACAAAATTCCATGCAACAACTGTGAAGGAGTATACATTGGCCAAACCACACAATATTTAAAAGACAGAATAAACGGACATACATTTTCTAATAATAGTACTGCACTTAAAGAACATATTCAAACAACAAATCACACACGTTTAATTATACAAATACTACAATTTTAGCAACCGAAACAAATAATAAGGCCCGAAATATACTAGAAAGCATCCACATTCAAAAACATAAAACATCTATTAATGGCAGGACTGATATTGACAATTTATCAAATATTTATTTCTCAATTTTAGAATAAATAAAGGGACAGCACTGGCTTATAACACGATGTTTCCTCGAGCATAAATAAAATACAAAAAAAAAATGATCACGAAAAACACACACATGAATCTAAAAATGCAAGTTTGTACAGATACACATACATACTAAGCACAACTATTGATACACAAGCAATTGTTAAAAACATTTTAAGGTGGCCATCTCGCCCATCTAAATTACATTGCAAACATGTTGCGAATATATTGCACCAGAATCCGTTAGTAAGCCACAAAATTACAAAAAAAAAAAAAAAATACGAGCATGATCTACAAACTTATCTCCAGGGGACTGGGTAGTTTTAGTAACGGAAATTTGTTCGATTAATGTGGAAAAAAATGTTAAAAAACAGGAAGTTTTTATACCAAAAATCTGCTAATTTATTTCGTAATTACTTGGAATATATAGATAATTGCCAGATATTAGATAGCTTACCCCCTGGAGAAATAAATTCTCTTTCTTTTGATGCTTGATACAAAGCAATTAAGCGTATTTTATAGCTGTCTTGTGCTTTTAAATGTTTTCACCCGTAAATTCCGATTGATTTCCATCTAAGAGACATATTCTTATGGGAAAAGTAGATTTCGTTTATTATAATCAGGGTGGTAGGTGCAGCAATTCTTAAACAGAGGGCGCTGCCAACGATCGGTTATTGTTAGGCAAGTTGAGTGTTGCAAAATTTTAATGTCTACGGCAAATATAGGCTCGACATTATTGTATATTGCTTACTCCGTCATACTCAGTTACGTTATATATGTGTTTGTCAGGCATCAAAAGAGTAATTTTTAAAGAAATAAAGGTTACAAACAACATGTTCTTCAATTACAAAAAACCGAAAATTAAACTTAGGCGTCTCGAATTCGCATTTAATAATAAATCTACTGAAAATATCGGGCCAACAGAGTATTTCAAGTACCTATTGTTCAACCATATTTTACGAAAAATATTTATGTTTTGATGATATGTATCTCAAATTACATGCTAATCTGAAAATACTTTCTGATTTAATTTCCATTTCATTTGCAGTCGATTTCCATAAATTTGCAACATATGTACAGTATGTTGCAACATACAGGGTGAGTCATTAGTAGCCGTTTCTTTGATTGCTCCTTTATGTTTTAAATAAAAAAAAACAATTAGAGGAAGTTTCATGGTTGCTTAAGGCGCATATTCTAAAAATACTTTAAGCCCTGACGCACTTCCGGTTTCACCGGAAATGCATGGAACTTAATTTTTTTAAATGACTCACTCTATATATTTTTGGATTTTTTAGTACTGTTTAAAATTGTCTATTCAGCTGTTTTTCCTTTTCAAAATTGAGGCAATAGTTTTTGAGTTATTAATTTTTTTTTTAATTTTTTGACCAAAACACGTCCAAAAAAAACATTTTGTCTTTGTCTTTAATTACATTTTTGTCAATGGGCAGCAGATAAATTAGCCTGACTTTTCCATTTTTTTGTTGTTTACCGACGAAGCTACCTTCTATTAAAATGGATACGTTAATCGTCACAATTTTCGTTATTATAACACATAAAAACCTTCACTTTATCACACCTGCAAACTTTCAAAATTGTTGGTCATTCAGTGGTAGTTATTGGTAGTTACATAATTGGACCTCATGTCTTTGATGAAAATGTTAATGAAGGAGAGTATCTTCGTTTTCTACGGACGGATTTTCAAATCTTTTTGAAGACATGAACATTATAATCAGGGAAGAGTTTATAAGAATATGTAAAAGTTTTATACAACATTAGTCCTTCTTTGGAAAACAGAATACTCACGTGCATTGCACAAACTTGTGGTTATGTTGAACATATTCGTTAATGAAATTTGTTTTTCTTACTTTTGATTGTTGTTACGTTGCACAATAGTTGTAGGTTATTTAAATTGCGTTATTTTGTTGCAAAATTTATTTCTATTAAAGTTGTAGGACATCAATTTATAATTTTGAAAAACTACAGGCATCTGTTATGAACGGCTTCAACAATAAAAGAATACGAGCAATTAAGCAAATTAAATTGAAGATAGCAGCGTTGTTTCACCTTTTAGAGAGGCAGCATCTTCAAATATGTCAGTAAACTTATGCTTTATTATATTTGGTTGTTAACCAATAGTTTAAGAAATGAAATACTGCAACTGGATATTGCCGAAATTAAAAAAACTGAAACGCGATGCCCTTCATTCTGTAAAATTATTACTTTTGGGATAGTGGATTTAACCTTTACTTTGTTTGACAGTTGAATAAGGAGGTCGGGCACCATTCCAGCCATGGTACAAATATATAAGGTATGTTCTAGCGCAGCTTCCTTTGACGTCATTTGAACACAGCTACGTCATTACCACTGATATTAAGAAAAGAAAGATTACTTTTGAATAACCACAGATGTAATAGTATATAGATTGCATTATAAAGAATAATAAACAAAGTACATAGCACAGTTGTTTACGAATGTGTAACTAAAATAAAATTTCTTTACAGATTACTTGTTTAAAAACTCATAAAGCAAAATAATAAGACTGTATTAATGAAAAAGCTCCCACTGGATATTATGTGAAACTTTGGTTTACGAAACCTGTTTTATGTCGTTTTATAATACAATTTGTAATTACTTTACTGACATAGTAATTTATCACAAACATAAATTTGACTTGAAAATGTGCATTTTTTCTAGTATATTGCTTTAAGTTACTGATACCAATGAATATTGCAAAAGTTGAAAGTATAATAGTAAGAAAACTTGGTTTAATATTGGATTTTTGTTTATTAATTCTTAATTTACAAGTAATAAATAAAACAACAGATATGGTTATTTCTTTTATTGGCAAATTCTTTTTTTTTTTGGAATTTTCTTTTTTGTTGATAGTTATTTTTATTCATCTCTTTTATACATATTGCTGTGACTTCTTCTATATTGGTTAATAACCAAAATTTGAATTAATAAATTAATGTACTTTAGTGATCTCAGGGTCTAAGTGTGAATTTATTATATTTTTATAACGGATGATGTGTCGCAGCCTTGTACTTATTGTGAGTTCTAGCTGTGATTGTGATGTTTACTTTCCTTAGATTCTCCCTGGGATGGGTATAAATAAGTAGATATAGAGTGTCAGCACAACTTATTTTATTTTATATAAATTTTTACAAAAACATTGTTAAATATCATTATTATGCAATACAATACATTATTCATTTCATTATTATATCCAGCCTTTTTCATCTGCGGTACAAGCACCTTGCAATCCTTGATTCTTTATGAAATTGTTAATAATAAATAAAAATAAAATTCACTGCTTTTAATCCTTCATGTATGCTCATATTACGAAATTGCCGTTATTCAACTAAAGCGTTATGCCTCGTTGAGTCGCCCTGAACCAAGATTCGCACGTCAATCCAGAGCTTACTCAAAGAAGAATTTATTTTTAATTATTTAGATAATATTCTAAATTTTATTGCTATACAAAAAAATTACTAATGCTTCGTTAAATCGCCTTGAATTAAGATTCGCACGTTAACCCAAAGCATATTCAAAGAAGAATTTATTTTAAATTATTTAAATAATGTTCTAGATTTTATTGCTATCCGGAAAAATTACTAATGCTTCGTTAAATCGCCTTGAATTAAGATTCGCACGTTAACCCAAAGCATATTCAAAGAAGAATTTATTTTAAATTATTTAAATAATGTTCTAAATTGCGTTGCTATCCGGAAAATTTATTAATACTTCGTTGAATCGCTCTGAGCTGAGATTCGCACGTCAACCCAAAGCCTAATCAAAGAAGAATTTATTTAATTCTTTAAATAATATTCTAAATTTTATTGTTATCCGGAAAATTATTAATACTTCGTTGAATCGCTCTGAGCTGAGATTCGCACGTCAACCCAAAGCCTAATCAAAGAAGAATTTATTTAATTCTTTAAATAATATTCTAAATTTTATTGTTATCCGGAAAATTATTAATACTTCGTTGAATCGCTCTGAGCTGAGATTCGCACGTCAACCCAAAGCCTAATCAAAGAAGCATTTATTAATTATTTAAATATTCGAAAATTTTGTTGCTCGATCATTTATGAAACACTCATGAAGGTTCCTTCATTTATTTATTTTAGGATTGCAAGATGGAGTTTATTTTATAGTGCTTGTACTCACTTTTCTTGGTTATATAACATCTCGAATTCCTCCTGGTAACCCAGTCCCTCCATTTTAATTGAATTTATTGTTGTAGCTTTTGTGCGGTCCAATCCCGGTATTTCGCGCCTCTATATCTGCGCGCAGCTATCGTTGCCGCTTCTTACGTCTACGGCGTTTGAATCTTAAAGCGTTTTATGCCTTTAGATCCTTTATTTCTTCGGAGCACTGGTTTAACTATTTTCTTTTTAAGTTTTGAAGAGCTTCTGGTGGACTTCCTATCGACTGCCTTCTTTTCGCCTGTGTGTCGCCTTTTATAACGATAAACATCTGACAAACGACTTATTTTTGTTTTAAATCGTTCCTTTAGTTTGAATTTTCGTCTGCTACGCCCTCCGTGTTAATTTCGATAACTATCGAAATTACGTGATCATGTGACCTTCTTTCCACCATGTTTGTTGTTGTTATTATTTTCATATTCTATACTTTTATTCCATGGACATTTTGAATGATTTTATTTGTTGGTAAGTATTCTTTTATTGTCTTATATTATGTACTGACTAATGCTTTATTTATTTATTTTTAGCCTAAATGTCTTGAAGCATTTGTACGTGAATAAATTATGTACTATCGTATATTTAGATGTACATTCAACAATGTCCTTTTATTTTGTGAATATCAGTGAATTTGCATAGCCAGCATAATGTTTTATTTTCAATGGTGAACCAGGTCACAATATTTACATTCTGGATGCATTGGTGTATATCGAAAACAGATAAATCATATACCTTTGTATGCATTTCCATGTCCCATACAGAAGGAAAATACAATTGATCTTGTGACCGTGAAATAAATGGTATATATATATTTATTTATGTATATAGACCTTTGCTTAATATTGTATTTTTGTTTTTAGCTTGGACTTTCCTTGGAATATCTTCGTGTAGAGGAGAAAATACACAAATCGTGCCCCTTACGTACACTCAATAATATTTTATACAGAAAATATAAGTGAAACGTGCATAGTGATACATAACATTTATTCTTGACAATGTTGGTGGTTATAATATTGATATTCTTTGTGATAATTCCTATTTTTGAACTATTATCGCTGCTAAAGAATGTATTGCCGGGTTGACCTACTTTTCTATTGACTGCTAGTAATACTGCTTTAAATTATTATATCCTTTTTATTAAACGGAGGTCAGTATTTGAATATTGTTTTATAGATATTTAATTCCTGTGCACTAGTTTATTTAAGTTGAGGTTAATATTTTTTAATTCTTACATTATTTTTAATTGTGTGCTATTATTTTTACGGGTATGCAACCCATATTGCATTTATGTGTATTCCACTGCATAGTTATGAATTTGAGTGAGTACCCATCGTTATGAGATAATTTGAATTATGTATATTTTTACTTATAAATTAGTGGATTATTCTGTATTTATTTATTGAAACATAAAATTATAATTTATATCTAAGATGTAAGCTTATATTTATTTAAAATAAACACAGTGATATTTTATTTTCGTTGATTTTTTATTTGTTTGGTTTCTTTATTTATCTATTTATTTATTTACAAGAAAATACCACAGCAATATGTAAGTTCGTACTCTAATATATGATTCTACAACTTCTTGTGGCAAGTCCGTCTTTATATTTTTTGCCAATCGCTTTAGTATTTTTATTGAATTTTTAAGAAGAAAAATAAAAAGTTGTTCAATGTCTTCTGCCATTTTTTTCATCTCAGCACTAGGTTGACATAGACACCCTCCAGAAATTAATGCAATCCAAGTGCTTTCTGGTGTTTCAATTTGTGTATTATCATCTAATGAATATTAACAGCTGTTTTATGAAGTATTCGGGAAGATTTTACTGGATACATATATTTCTCTTTCATCCGTCAATTATTTAAGTAGCAGTTCTCATATGCATCTCTTGCAAAATGAAGCGAACATATAAAATCTGTAAATAATAACATCATTAAAAGGTATACAAATACATCCAAATGCAAAACTTACGATTTCTTGTGTTTTGTATCCTTCTACCACAGGCCTGTATCCACTGCTGAGATAGGTTTTGATCTTTAGGAAAACGAAAATATCTAATATTCCTTCCTCGAGTGTTTTCTGACCTGCTTTTGCAGTTCAAGACACAGCAGATTACCATATTAGATGTGGTAAAGGTAGAGGCAAATGTATTGCTTTATAATACAATGTTTAATAAACTCATTACCTTCTATGTTGTAACCTTTTCTAAGTTCTAAAAGTCTTTGGCTTAACAAAAATATTTACAAATCTATGAAATAATAACTATAATTACACAAAATACGATATAATCGGATATAACTTCTTGGAAATATAAATATAAACAAAACACAAACTACAAGCATATGATGGATGACGCAACATTGATGACGTAGCTGTGTGCAGCGCAGAAATAGACGAATTTTAGTCAAAGTTGTAGCATACCTTATATATTTGTACCATGATTCCAGCCTTCCATTGGTTGAACGAATATTTCGGCGTATAGAACAGCGCTCGTAGTTTTAATTTGACCGCTAATTGCTCCTATAGTGATTATTATTATCTCAGAAACTACAAAAGATAGGTACAGGACATTGCTAACAAAAATGAAAGAGAAAAAAAAAAAGAAACAAAATGCCACAATAAAATACTGGATGTTCCATTAAAAAAAAATAAGTTTTTGGTATGTCAAAATTAGTAGAAGTAGGCTTTGTAAAAACGTTTTTGAGGTATTGTCGAGTGCAACTAATACCAAATGATGCAGAATTTTCTTGGCTACAAGCACCACCAAAATTTATGTTTTTACTTTTAAAAACAATGTGAAAATGATTTTTTTCTGAACACGTGTTTTGGTCAAATATTTTCAAAAATAAAATAAAATTGAGAATGACATATTATTTAAAGAAAGTATTCTAAAATTATACGATGAAATGATGTAAGTTAAATTATTTGAAGATTAGAGAAAGTGTAGAAATGGTGTATTATGATTAAACAATTTTTTTTTAAATATATATATATTTTCAAATATATATAAATCGTTGGTACGTTTGTGTGCGATCTTGTAGCTTCTGAACGACTTGACCGATTGAGGTCATATTCACGCAATATATTTATTTTGTCGAGACGATGGTTCGTAGCTAGGCAAGGATCCGATAAATGGTGCTGTAGTCAAGTTACTTAAGAAATTTATATAAAAAGCAAAGTTGCGAGATATTTCAAAACGCTGCTATTCGATAAGAGTGAAAGTCAGTTGCAGACTGAAGAGTTCGTTTAGGTGAAGCAATTACATAGACAAGACTGATTCGTTTATTATTGGTGATATACTCCCAGTAGCCGAACATATCACCGATAATAAACGAATCAGTCTTGTCTGTCTAATTGCTTCCCTAAAACGTTCTCACCAGCCGTCACTGTCGAAAGTGTTATTTCCGGTCGGAATTTTGAATTTTTTTTTACAAAAATATTCCAAATCCATGTTTAAATACTTTTATACTGTATAAACTGCATAATTTTCGAGATATTTTCAAAAAATTGATATTCGATTATAATAAAATTGCTAGGTACCTACTTTCAGTTCGAATTTTGGAAATTTCTTATTACAAAAATATTCAAAATTGAGCTTTCAATATTTTCATACACTCGATATGTTTGTCTAGAATGCATGACTTGCGATATATTCGCAAAAACCTGTTTTACGATCAGAGTAAACACCTACTTCCGGTAGGAATTTTTTTATAAAATTGTTTTCTAATTTACTCTTGATCACTTTGTTATACTTTAGATATTTGCCTAAAATTAGTAATTGACGAGATATTGCTATTATTTGTTTTCTTCACTGAAATGAAGTACTACTCCCGATTTATCGATTTCACTGAAAATACGTATAATCAGATTTCCGATGGAGATTATATTCCTAAATATACACTTCGGTATTGATGGCTTTTACTGTTTGGCCGCTATCATGGTCAAACAGTGAGAGAAATTTTTTTTTTGCAAACAAATACATTAATTAATTCACTCGAAAATTAATGCATAATGACGTATTTCTACACGCTCGCAGCTGACGTAATAGAAAATTGAAAAAAATTGTATGCAATGGTTATGGAAGTATACTTTTTGACAAAAGAACCTCAATAACTCAAACTTAAAAATTTAATGAATTGAGATCAAATTTCGGCCACTGGTCGACCACTAGTATTAATTATAAGGCAAGTTATTTAGGTACCTATACAAAATTTTTAATCTATTTTCTTCAATCTTGTAATAAAAATTACTTACATATGTAAGAAATTTAATTCAATATTCTGCAGATCTTGTTTTTAATTATATTTTAGTAAATTATTATTACGGACGTGGGAAATCCACACTGTCGGATAAATTTTAGGGTGGTCTTTCAAATTTTTTTCCAACTGAATCGGGCATTCTAATAGCTGATACGGTATCAAAAGTAATACAAAGAAGGCATTTTATAATATCCAAAACTACTTTCTGAGCACACATGTAGATTTAACCTATTTAGATTGTTATAGGTATGTGAAACATATTGATTGTTTCTCTTTTTCTTACTTTTACACACACAATAGGCCTTGTGTTTCTTACATTGACAGGTTCACTACTTATGGGTTTTCTTAAATAAATAGTTCATTTTTTAGTCAAATTTGAATAAATACTTGGCGAGATACTTCTATAAAAAAACTATTTATCTATAAGAATAAAAATGTACTGCCTCTGTGAAAGTAGATTTTTTTATGCAAAAGTTGTTCCAAACTTACTTCTGAATACTTTTGTATCCATTACACATTTTGAAAAAACTAACCATTGACAACATACTTGGTAACTATGTATTTCGCGCTCAAGTGTTCCTTCTCATCTACTAATCTAATTCTTCCAACTAAGACATGGTACATGCTCAAGTTACATAACAAAACACAAAATTTACCAACTTTGCCAAACTCAAACCTACTCTCTATTCCAAATAATAAGCGAAATACCCATGGTGACCATCAAAATTGAATCAGCCTATATATTCCTTTTTCAAAAATGCAATAATCACTAAAAAAATACCTGTTTATTATCTAAATCAAATAGATAAAGCACATAGATATACATAGGTATTTACAAAACAAACATTATATGTAACAGTATGTTCCTATTATTCTTGTAAGGATGCAATTTGCATTTTTACAATTTAGGGTAAATATCAATGATTTCAAAATAGACACATATTCTATTAAATCGTGTATGAGACAAAAACTCTGTTTTTTGTCTCATACACAAAAAAAACAACGGTCTGGTCTGCCAGTCTCTGTATAATTTGGTTCAATCTAAGAGATACGTTGCGTTAGTAGTGCCATCTTTCATCCAATAAATTTGTTTTACAAATAATATCGCTGCTACTGGCAACCAGATGGCTAATTAAAATACAGTCACGTATGCAACACATAATACACGCCTAATGGTTAGAAAAGGACAGAGCAATGTGACGATTCTCTTTCTATTAAATGGCCACCTTAATGTAATGTAATAAAAAAGTTGAATGAATGTCTGTTTATTTGGTTTTCAGCTTATTGCAGTTGACTAGATATACCTTCCCTATGCCTGGTCTTATACATTACAAAACTGTGAATAGAAGGGGCTCTTGAATTGTGTGTTGCCTATTTGCCAGTCGCTTCTCCACACATACGTTTAGGCGTCTCGCTTTGCCTCCCCCTTCACACCGCAAAAACCGTAGATGGTGACCGACCTGCTGCGGTAGGCTCTTAAATATTAATAGTTTGCAGATAAAGTGGATACACTGGAAGTGTTTATACAAGAACTTAAACAGCCTGAAGTTTTATGCATCGCGGAACACTGCCTGGTGGAAGATCAAATAAGTGAAATTATGGTTCTTGGATATAGTCCTACTTTCTGATACTGTCGACGTATTCATATAGCTGGTGGTACTGTAATATTATTCAAAAATAATATAAATGTACACAAAGTTATGACGACCATTTCTTAGGTTGGAAAGGATTTTGAATATTGTCGTATGAAACTAAGTTTAGGAAATCATACATTTTTATTTGTGTGTATACCGCTCGCCATCAGGATGTTTAATAAATTTTAAGAAAAAACTAAGCGATTTGTTTTAAATACTTTATAATCAATGTACGATCCTCTGGGTGTTCGGTGATTTTAATATCGATTTCAATCGTAGTACTGATAGGGCTACTAACCTTTTAGATATTTTAAATTGTTTTAGTTGTGAGCAAATGTTTCACGAAGCCACATGCATAACAAATCATTCGACGATTTGTATAGATAACGCTTTTTATAATGTGCCGGGAATGATAAAGGGTGAATTGTTGGTCGATGCCTGTTTTAGTGATCATCAATATGAGATAGTAACTATTAAGGGTGAAATTGACACTCTCAACGAAAACAAAAACGTTCTACGGCCACATTTAACAAAGAAAAAATTCACGACATCTTAGCTTTGATTTCTGCAGAATTGTGAGATAAGGTACATACATGCACAGACTAATGTAAACGCGCAATAAAATACTTTTATAAATACCTTTCTTTTATTTAATTAGAAATGAATGGGTTAGTACTGAGGTTATTCGGAGTGGAAGTAGGTTGCGCAATATATATAAAACATACAAAAGCTGTTTAAAAATGACGAACTGGTAGAATATTATAAAACTGAAAAGAAGGCACACAGCCTTATAATTCAGTCAACTAAAAGACAGTATTATGAACAAAAAAATTTAAACGCAGAAAACATATACAGGCTGGTCTGGGGAATAATAAACTAAAATAAATGCAAAGATGTTAAACAAATAAGTAGGTGTTAAGTATAAAAACTCAAGCAGATGTTGGTATTCTATTTTTTCACAACCTACAGATGAAGGTGAAGTTAAATTATATGTAGTATGGCAAACAAGCATTCTACAGGATATGACGGGAGACCGTTTTTAATTATTAAGAGATGTTCACAATATATCATTGGGCCACTAACTGAAATGGTAAACAATTCAATTAGTTCTTCCATATTTCCTGACAACTTAAAGATATCAAAGATTGTGTTGTAAATTTACAAAATTAATATTCGTAGGCTGACTAAGTATTAATTAATCGTATATTACAAATTCAGCTCTCGAAAGGAACAGAATACATAAAACAAAAAACTTAGCTTGTGAGACAATACAGTGTCTACGGGAATAGAAATTCTGGGAGTGAACCACCCTCAAAATGATCATAGAAGCGGTAGGTGTAGCAGTTAAACTTCCAGCCACAGGATAAATGCGGGAATAGTTCTTTTATCCAGACTTCCTCGTCGTTTCATATCCATCACAAAATGGGGGCAGTAGAAATTAGTGCACATGTTAAGCGATTCGCTCGGTAGTTGTGCTGTACGGAAAAAGCGAAAGGGAAAAGGGAAAACGAGACAAAATGCATTACTAAAAGTCTTGAAATGAACATTAAGGGCTTACCAGTGAATAAGAGTCCAATTACAAAGATACGAACAACGTCGATAAAGAATACGATATATATATTTGTACTTCTACTCGAGAATCTGCTGTTACTTAGCGTGATTACAAATTATACGGCACTTAATTAAATCAAAACCTAATGCAGAAAGTACATCGGACAATTTTCACTGCTTCTTAACAGGTTGACTAACAAAATGCAACTATTCTCAACCGCGGCCGGAAAAATGGCATAACCGTTTTCCACATCGTGCGGGGTATAGGCGAAAACGCCATCTCGGCAAATTCAAGGATAACTACACTAATTGCCAAACGGTTACTAAGTAAGTGATGAGGGAAAGAACATAGTAGAGGGTAATTAATAGAAATAATAGAAAATAACTAACCCTTCAGACAAGCGACACATAGGTATCTACAAAGTGGGACTAACACTAAACGCCTGTAGATGTTCGTACATGTAAAAATTAACATTAAATAATTACAAATAAAATAAAGATGTAAAATTAAACCATAATATTCTAAGATAAAGAGGAAAACAATCCAAATTATACTACATAGAAATTAAAAATAATTCGTGTGAAAACATACACATTGCTCAAAAATTAAATGAACTAAAATTCCAAAATATTAATAAATTCAACTCAAAATAATAGTAAGGACATATAGAGTACCAAAAAAAAGGTGTAACAAATAGTAAAAATGAAAGCATATATTTCAGTTTAAATGGCCAAATGTACCAAACGTGCACAATTTTAAATTTCTAGGTATGAATTTTGATAATAACATGTCATGGGAAGAAAAAATAAAAGATTTGGTTAAAAACCTAATATCGCGTTCTTTGCAATTTGTTTCGTCTTTCCAACGTTTCGTCTCGGAGGACGCTGCAGCCGCTTTTTCTTCATTCAGGTTTTTTTTATTTTAAAAATGCGGCACTTACTAACGATCAAATATTCAGCAACTCCCTGTAAAGACCATCCTTCTTCTAAGTTGGATATTGCACTAGCTCTTTGTTCTAATTGCAATTGTCGATCTATCATTAAAGTTAAATTTTTATAAAGTCTAAAGTGAGGACAGTTACATTTAAAAAAGATTGTAATTTTTCAATACGACAATAATTAAAAGGTAATGTTACATTAAAGAAAACGCGTGCACCTTTAGATGACCGTAATCATACGTTTTAAATGTATTGGTTTTTTAGTTCGTTTTATAATCTTACTGTGTGGTTTTTGTTTATTTATTTCATTCATTACCAATTTAAAATATTAATCTGTGTATTATAAAACTTATCCTATTGTACTCATTAAAATGCATATACATACATAGTCAGATATATCTTTGCATGTACGCAGATATATTTCGATGCGTACAATGAAAGAAATTTTATAATACACAGATTAATTCTTTAAATTGGTAATGAACGTAATAGATAAAAATCATACAGGAGTCTGTTAATGGAAAATGATTTGTGATTCTGTATGGGTAAAAGTTTTAAATTATGAGGATATTCTTAAATACACATTTCTAGTGAGTATTTATTTAGTATTATATATAAATTACAAGATTTTAAAACTTACGTGACAAATCAGGAAAATTAAGTATACTCCGGCTTGGATGGAATAACTTAGTATGACGACTCTTTGCGGTCACACTCAAATATCCTGTTCGCAGAAAATTCAGAATAAAATTTTCTCATAGTCTTCACATAAAGAAAAAAATCTGGACCTGATCGTTAAAAAATCGATAGAGTGAAATTAATCCTCAATCTCTGTGTAGAACTATATCATTTGAATTACTGAAAGTAAAGGACGAGCTAAAAGTGTGCAAAGGACAATTAGTTTGCTTATAATGTAAATGAGAATTAAACTGAAAATAATGACGAAATGTATGGAAAAATTATTAAATATTTGAACTAGAGATATAAAACACAAATAAATTATTAACTGGCCCAAGAAAAGCAAAATTTTAGACCCTTTCAAAACAAATAAATCGGAATAAATGTACTGCCTACCCACAGGTGCCAAGTATACTTACATGGAATTAAATAAAATAAATTCTAATGTTAAGCCCAAATTTAACAATACGTCCCGTTAAACTATTGCAAATTACTAACCAACAGTTAAATAATATTGTAGCATCAATACGTAACATACTTACAAATAAATACTTGTATGACAAATAACCTAAACTTAGCAACTGATGATACACAATATATACACCATGTACCAGAAGAGACAAACTGGAAATTCCAATAAAAACGACACAGAGATCGTTCAGAAGCCATTTCAAAGAAAGAGCGTTGATTGAAGGAATATATTATAAAGATGCGCAACGCTATAGTAAAATAGCGTGTCTTTCCGTTAAGTCGTCCCGCATACCCCTTGCCGAGAAACATCATCGCTGTCTCGGGCTGTTTCGAATCTCGGATCCAAACGACTGATGCAGTCGCTTTAGATCTCGGATCCAGTTTTGGCTACGATCAGTGCTATGTAGTGGCGCATCTTTATATATTCCTTCAATCAACGGAAGAGTATGAAAAATATTCGTATATACAGGGTGTACCACTTAAAACTCCCAGGTCAAATATCTCTGAAACGGATAGAGATATTTGAATTTTGTAAATAGTAGTTATTAAAGAATGTAATCGACTCTAGTTTGCTCTCACAATTGTGTTTTATTATGTGAAGATATAGATGGCGCTGCGATGAAAAGAATTTTTTTGATCGCCACAATCTTCATTTGTTTTTTATTTGAAAGAGTATTAAAATTAATGTAAATTTTATTATTTGTGTTAGTTTCCAAAATTTAACGGTTTCATAGATATTCGTGTTTAAAGAAAGTAAGAGTAATTTTAATTTTTGTCTTTATTATGTTTAAATATTTAAATGTATCAAATATAAGTAACAAAGATGTTCGAAATTGTTGCCTTCTTGTTTGCTACATAACGTATATCGCCTTATTAGTTCTCTTCCGCAAACATTTAACAATGTATTTCTACTAAGTTTTTGAACACTTTCATAAATTTTATTATAAAGGTCCCTCATATCTGTTATGGGTTTCTTATAAACTTCAGCTTTCAAATAACCCCACAAGAAAAAATCAGGGCTAGATCCGGCGAACGAGACGGCTACCTAAGGACGCCATTAGTACCAATCCAACGACGTGGGAACGTTTGACTAAAATAGTCAGTAACTATGTTGGCATTATGAGCAAGTGCCCCGTCTTGATGTAACCACATATTATTTCGCAGCTCTATAGGTACATCTTCCAAAAGTAGTGATAACTCATTTTGCAGGAAATGTGCACACCAGTGAATGTTTCATGATAAGTGGGGGCCTATGATATATCCGTTTAAAATTCCACACCAAACGTTAACGCCAAAAACTGTTTGATTTCTTGTTTGCCTTATCCACCTAAAATTTTCTTCTGACCAATATCGAGCATTATGCTTAATTAAAGTACCATTGTTGTGAAAACTAAATTCGTCACTCCACATGATCTGATTCATAAAGTTGTTTTCCTTTAACATTACAGAAAATTCTGCTAGAAAATCGAGTCTGCGTTGATTATCTCCTATTCTTAAATGGTGCGCTAAATAAACTTTGTACGGAAAGTATTTATTTTCTTTTAGAATCCTACGGCAACAGGTTACAGATAGATCATGCTGTTCTTTTAATTGCCGTAATCATATATGTGGATTATTATTAACTGTTTGTTGTACCGCTGTAATTTCATCATCTAGCACTCTTTTCTGCCTTAATGGTTTTTGTTTTTTCAAGCTACGGTAATTTCTGTGATTTGCACACACACTTAGAAATGTTTTGTGATCTGGAAAAGGCCTGTTTGGAAAGCGTAGTGCATTGCTTCAGATGCATTTCTACGGAATTCTCCATAAATTAAAACCATATTCAGTTTGTCTTCATTTGTGTGTAAAAGCATATTTTTAATACTTTCTCAACGCAAAGTGAGTAAATGTTTGAATGAAGCTAATTGTAAAGACAATTAATAATCAAGCAAATATCACTAATGTGTGCTAATGTCAAAATATTTCCTAAATAATCAAAGCAAGCATACATACATATAGCACAGACATGAATGCTTTTCTGCCTTCATACCTATGGGTGCCTATGAAGTGGAATTTATAAAAAGGAGCTAACTATAAAATTTAAATTGTGAAGTAACTATACTAGCAAGAATTGTGAATATGTTTACTGCTATTTTACCCCTACAAATTAAATATTTAAACAAAATAAAGACATAACTTTAAAATTACTCTTACTTTCTTTAAACAGGAATATCTATGAAACCGTTAAATTTTGGAAACTAACACAAATAGTAAAATTTACATTAATTTTAATACTCTTTCAAATAAAAAACAAATGAAGATTGTGGCGATCAAAAAAATTCTTTTCATCGCAGCGCCATCTATATCTTCAGATAATAAAACACAATTGTAAGAGCAAACTAGAGTCGATCACATTCTTTAGTAACTATTTTTTACAAAATTCAAATATCTTTATCCGTTCCCGAGATATTTGACCTGGGAGTTTTAAGTGGTACACCCTGTATAGGACGATCTTTTATAAACGTAACAGTATGTAATTTAGATCAAATATCCTGTAAGTTAATATTGCCAACTTTGTGCAATAAACTTTTAAACACTATTTAGATATCCGAAGTAATTGTTCGTACTGAAAAATACGGAGAAGAGCTAATCAATAATTAATTTACGGAGTGTTGTCATCGCAGGTGGAAAAACCGGTCCAAATCTATAACCAATCATTTTAACCTGAAAGTATTTTAAAGTAGTCGGAACCGAGAGTAATACTTTCGAATGCGGGATTGTCGTACCGGATCTTGTTATCAAGATATGGAATTCGTATTCTTTAACGGATTGAATTATATTATTTCAGAATCAGATTGAGATACTAAAACAAAAATAAATTTAGAACCCAATCATGCATGAACCACGTGACGCAGAGCACAATCTTTCTCAGGATTGGACAAGTAATATAATGTGGATTTGTACTTCCTCCCTTGACGCATGTCTAACGAGGACACGTTTTTATGGTTCAGATGTACAGCTCTTCCCATAAGTGTGCAATCCAAACATGTTAAAACTATTTATACAAGGAAACAAAGCTAAAATGTTATTTCGATGATTGGTTGTTATTAAGTAATGTAGGTATTAAACAGAGATGCCAATTTCCCTGCTACTAAAGGTACTGCTCTGGGGTTGTGTAGTTCACTTTGGGACATTGTTCATGGTATGGAACCGCAAAAAGATTGACTACCACCACCAGAAAAACAGGAAGAAATTGTGCGAGATATGGTGGGTGATGCTCTGGGGTTGTGTAGTTCACTTTGGGACATTGTTCATGGTATGGAACCGCAAAAGGATTGACTACCACCACCAGAAAAACAGGAAGAAATTGTGCGAGATATGGTGGGTGATGATGTGATTGAGAAAACACTGAATTTACCATGGGTACGGGTGTGTGTGGCAGTTTACAGTAATTTGGGTTATGTAATTATCCTATCACTTTTGAGTGATTCATGAACAACGTATTATAAGGGCTGTTGTGATACACTTCTTTGGTGTATCTTGATGATATAATTGTTGTTGGAAGGATCTGCCAAGGTCACGTAAAGAATTTTGAGCGGATAATTCGGATTCTATAAGACTCTAACCTAAAATTGAGCCCAAAGAAGTGTCACCTTTTCTACCTGGAAGTAAATTACGGTGTTCATATAGTGTGTGGAAAATTAATTGCAAATCAACCCAGAACTGGTGGAAGTCGTCATAAAATCACCTTTACCAAATGACAAACATGAACTAAGAAGTTTTCTGTGGCTGAGAAAATACAATTAGCGACATGTTCAGCATTTGGTTACATTACAAATGCATTAATTCGTTTTAACAGAAAATGAGCAATTTTGGTTGAAATCGTGAATGGAAATCGTCATTTGAGTTATTGAAGTTATTAACTACACCAATATCAAGTTATTCATTGCCATATGAAAGATTTGCTTTGGATGCGAACGGCAGTATTGATGGAATAAACGCTGCCCTTGCCCATATCCAGAAAGAACAAGAAAAGGTCATTTGCTACTACAGCATGATGTTTTCAAAACCAGAGCGAAATTACTGCGTAACAATATGTGAACTGCAAGCAGCAATACTTGAATCAGTAAAGTGCTATTATAAATATTTTTATTGAAGGAACTTTGTTATCATGACTGTTCATGCGGCATTATAATAGCTCTTGCACTTCAATTACTCTGAGGATTAGATAGTCAGATGGATTGACGACACTATGATTTTGAGATTTAACACAGAGCAGGATTTAAACATCGAAATGTTTATTTTTTTGAAGAGGACCAGCACAATATGTTGTAATAATTGTAACAGGGTAGAAAATAAAACATCCAATACATTTAGAACTATTGTTGCTGATGACCAGTGGCAACCTGACAATTTGTGAACATGACAATTGTGAACAGATCTAAATTTGAAGAATTCAAATCAAACATAAGCAGAAAGTTTCTATGTGATCACAAGCACTGAAATAATATTGGGATTTCTTAGTCAATAATAAGAAGATGGTTTTCTTGCGCAAATGGTCTCTCGGATACCTGATGTGTTGCAGCTTTGTCACGAAGAAAATGCACAATACGTTAAAAAATTGTGCTTAAAATATACGCAAGCAATGGACCGTAGAGACATCGACGTGCACCTATGCGGCAATACAATATAGGCTGAGAGTCATTTTGGAGCACCCATAAAGCTCCATTCCAATCAAGGTAAAGACTTGTGTGTACTTCTTAACCATTCGAAAGAATAGAACGATCATGCAAATCAATAATACGCTGCTTTAGCACTTGACCAGTAGCCTGCAGACGTAATAAAGACTGGGGTGAAATAAACGTACTGTTTATAAGAGAACTAAGGCTGCTATGTGACTTGAAGTTTCTTTGTAAACCGAGGAAGAACATGAAAGTCGACAGGGCTTGTTTCAGAAACTCCATAAGTACAGAGAAGGACTATACGAAGTAGTAAAGCGCATAAATTATGTTATTTATAGCATTAAACGAAAATCACATAGCAAACCGCGAATGATGAATTTTAATAGATTGACCTCATATTCTGGATATAACAATGAGAGAGCTGCTGATTTACATCAACTGATTATCCAACCCATTGGACCGATGTATAGAGACTTCTCGGAAGAATCACAAGAAACATTGTATTTGGAGTTATTATTGAAAAGCAACAAGTTTTTTTTTACCGTACCGTCGGATTACGTACGGCCCACTGCATTGACTGAGAGAGTGAAAGAACTACGCTCACATGAAAATTCTGGAAGGCTCTACAATTAATGAGAAACGTACGTTTTACGATTTGTCTTATTATCGACGAATTATCTAATCAGAAGTCCGTTTATGGTATTCTGGAGGAAGCCTTGACTGACTTGCACGATACCTACTTGACGGTGACATACTGAAGTTAGCAACAATAAAGTTGGGTTGCGATTTTGACCGCCTTGACTGGATAGTCAGCAGTATGATAGGAGACCGTTCCAATGCATTAATCTCGAGATTCTGGTCGTTAGTTGCCAGCCTAGTTAAGTTAGGTAACATAAGACCATGTATTGCTATATCCGTGAGAAACCTACGTGCAATAGACTACTAGTCTGTAGATTTGCAACGAAACCTATTCTTTAAGGAAGGAGAAATCTAATGAATCACCTAATCCCATCGGGCACCCCAGATATTTAAAACATGTTCTGGATAATTTGCAAATTAATTCATATTTGATTATAAATATCACCGATAACCCAAGATTGGTCACTCTTCGATCGATAATCGCCCTAAAAGCTTAAGATATAAATATATTTGTGTAATCTGTAATAATGTAGTATATTATATGCATAAATATTCACGACTGTTACATTATTTAAGTGTTTTCTATACGTGTATTCATTTTATTGATATATATTTTAAATAAATAGTTGTAATTTAAACCGAATTACATTACATTATTTATTTGTACTGCGTTTTATATTATAGTTATTATTTATGTGCTATATAACCATTTATAAAAATTTCCCCTGCGTTTCTGAGTACTAATAATTTTATTGAAAATAAATAATACTGAATAAAAGCATCTCTTGGCCAAATATTGTAAACATATAAAAGTGACGTTAAATTAGAACAATAATGCATAATGACCAAGTACGAATATTTTGATTAAAATTGGGACAAGTTTCAATTTATTAAATAATTTCGTACTCCGATAAAATTCTTTGGAGTATACTAAACTAGATTTGAATTTTTGGGTTAGAATTTTACATGGTAGTCTCAATTTTTTTTTTTTTAATTTAAAGCATATTCCATACATATTTTAACTACGTTTGTTTTATGTGATTTATAATTTATTCTTCATATTTCTATAACTTACTTATAATAACAACATAATTACTAAAATTGCAACATCATTTATTTTAGTGATTAATTAGACTAATTTCTTTTATATAGATCCCCGATTAAGTATTCCCGCTTATGTTATTCTTGGTGTTACCATTTTTTCATGGTTATGGTTTTATGACAAACATAGGAGCGATAATACAAAGATCAAAAGTTATTGCCATGAAAAGGTGTGAAGGAGAGATTTTGTTGAGAAGTATTGAAATGTATAGAATTAACGTACTCTATATGGTCCCACCTCTAATGCTTTTTTTGGCGAAATCTCCCTTGATATCGAAATATGATCTATCTAGTGTGAAGGGAGTGACATGTGGAGCAGCACCATTGAGTACGAAAGTAGAAGCCACAATTAAAAAAAGGTAACCTTTGTATTCAAACTTATAACATGTAAAATATCGTAATTAATTATATGTAAAGATTGAAGGTATTTATATAAACATAACACATTAGTTCAAAATCTAAAAAAAGTAACAATGTATACACAATGATTGTCGAATGAGCAACAATAGAATTGCTAATATTGATGGTATATTGCAAGTTCTTGTTCTTGTCACAGAAGTTGTAATAATGAACTTGGGAGCGAACTTCCAGAAAAAAAAAGTTTCTCTATTACAATATCTCACACCCGTACACATGAGAAAAGTTCGACATTACATTTCTTTTGTATCATACTCGCTTCATCAGGCATTTTTAGTTCCTCATTTTAAAATGTTATCTAGAAACTGTCAATTCAACAATCTCTCGTAAATTATTCAAGTATTGCAAATGCCATAACAAAACATAAAAATATTCTTGAGAAAGTTTATACAATCTGGTTGAAAATATAATTATAATGTATTATACTATTGAAGAACATTGTTAGTCCGGTTATTTTACATTCTTATTCGTATGAGATATAACAAAGTTTAGTAGTACTCTGATCATAATTTTTGTTGTAATTTCGAAATTTTCGCAGATTTTTGCTTGGGGTTTTTATAACTAGGAGAAAATATTTTTTCGAATAATGCGTATTTGTTTCTCCCTCTCTCTTTCTGTGTATCCGGAAGCATAATCGGGCCTAAACGGCTAATCCAATCTGAAACAAAATGCAAAAGGAAAAGTCTCTTACCACAAAAATTAAAAAGATTTAAAAAATCTATATACGTATTTCGACAATTAAGTTGCCATCCTCAGTAGAAACCTGTTGAATAAACAGAAATGAATGTTAAACGTAGTGTTTTTGGCTAAGGTGTAACCTCAGAAGGTATGTTCTTTACCAAATCACCAGTGGGATAACTCATAGTGTTAAGTGGTAAGGGACTTTTCCTTTAGCATTTCGTTTCTAAACTGCTGAATCTATCAACACCTTGTTTTAAACTTAAACTTATAGGTCAATTCTGTGCAATTCCTTACAGATCTGCAACTTTACAGATCTGTAACGTTACAAAAGTCTGTAAATGTTATACTTACAAATTTACGATTGGGACAATTCTGTATACTTTTCTGTAAAAACAAGACCAGCGACTATCGTCATGTTATTGTTAGGTATGTAGTGTGACTTTGTACGCGTGTATGTCAGTTGCGAAATCTGTTAAGTTAAGTGTAGTAGGCATAGAAGTTCAGTGATATTATTAAAACATTTCTTCAAATGTAACTGTTATAATTATATTATCTAAAATAATGAGGTAAGATACTTTTATTATGTCAAGCAATCTATCTATTTTCTGGTAATGTATTTATTACAGCAGTCAAAAACGTAAACGGACAAAAAAGACCCCAAGGAACAATTAGATCTTTATTGACAATATTTGGAAAGAGATTACCATTTTAGAAGTGGTACTATAAATCCTACATTAGGGGAAAACTACATAGAAAACCAGTGGACAAAACTATGTAGTAGTTTAAATGCAATTGGAGATGGTCCGAATTTAGAGGTGGAAGAATGGAAAAAGGTAATATAAAGAATTAAAGTTATCAAAAAATATATATCTTTTGTAGCGGTTTAGTAACTGGAAATATGCCACAAGGGCAAAATATAGAAAGCTGTCACAATATAAGTCCCAGGCAGGGACAGGACCAGCCACTACTATTAAAATGTCGGATTTGGAAGAAAGAGGACTGGGGAAAAGTAGTAGTAACAGGTCTTAATTGTGCAACAAATTATGAAGTAATAGACATACAACCCACACAACAGCAGGGTATACATGAACTGTTACCTAGCCCAACAGAGAGTATGGGTGTGTTTGAAGTGTTCACTGTTGATACTTCTGCCGAGGAAGGACTTCGGGGTGCCAGTACTGTTGCAGATGTTTCGAAAGTGGTAACTGCAATTTCAGACACTTCTGAAAATGAAAACAAGGAATCGAGTCACAAACAAAGACAAAGTAGAACAAGGCAAAAGCCTTTATCTTTGTTGACAGAAGGGCTAATTAATATAACAAGTGCACAAGGTGAGGTGAACAGTCAACTTGTTGCAGTAGCAGTTTAGTAACCGTTTTGTCATAATTACATTGAAATAATAAAAAAAAATGACATAGAAAAAAAAAAAGATTAGAATTTGAAATTGCAAAAGTTTGAAAACCCAAATTTTAACTTTGAGTAGTGATAATTTTGTGTAAGCGGTCTATTTGTTTATTTTTGTATTAAAAGAAAGTTTATTTGTTTGTGTATTATAAAAAAGCTTACATTGTTTTATGACAATGTTTATATATTGTAATTTATGAGAGCTATGTATTTTATGAGAATGTTTATTATATTGTGTTTTACGAGATTTTTTATGTTTTAAGTTACAAATTATTCATTTATTTTAATTTCTTTATTGAAGAGTACCGCTTTTACCTATTTCAGTGCATATTATATGTTGTTTTATAAGTTACTGTGACATATAACTGTTTCTTTGCACTTAACTTACATCTACACCAACAGCTATGCAATAAAAGTTCATAACATATACAAGATGACCACAAAAAAACGCCCCAGCTCGTATCACTTTTATTTGAAATCTTATTGTAACAATCGACATACCAAATTAAACGACTTAAAAAGTACTATTAGAGAAATATCAAATTTTATTTTCAGCTACTCGGTTCGTCAAGGACCGATATTCAACTTTTTTATGTTAAATGGCAACCTGATACTTTTTTTTCGCAGAATTTGATAGACTTTTTTTTCTGAATTCAATGATGTAGCAAAATACAGTTTTTTGCTTTATTTCAATTTGTTAAAAAATAAAAAACATTGTGTTTAAATGTACTATCAGTTTCCAATAATCATCTCACCCCTTAAAGAGACCGGTACTGTAACCATGACAACTATAGTATGAAGTGTCAACCATAATATGTCTAAAATTAAAAGGTTTTGATGACACCTTTCATTAAACAAGAACGTTATCACATTCAATAAAACAACCGTTTAATAATACAATGATTTTTTTAAAACTTTTCAATGAAATGAAGTTATTTTAACAAAAAATTAATGGAAATGCTCAAACTGTCGACACCTGCGTATCACATCTAACGTAACATTCGTTAAAACTTCTCGAGACATGCGTCAATTATTCGATTTCGCAAAACTTTGACTGTATCAGGAGGTGTGGTATAAACAATATCTTGCAAATAGCCCATAAAGAAAATCTTCATCGGGGTCAGATCACAAGAACGAGCTGGCCACAAAATAGGTCCGTATGTTCCCATCCAACGATCTCCAAATTCTCTATTCAGAAACTCTCTATTGATTATGACGTTATGTGGAGTAGCCCCTCTTGTTGAAAAACATGTGGATTTTCTTCATTCCAGTAGCAATGATTGTAGCGATTAAATTTTTTTTATTTGTAAATTGACATTCGTAGGACCAGAGTATTTTTTTATATTTTTTATACGACGTGCTGGATCACCTTCTTCTAATGTGTGGATCTTGCGCGGCACAAATGCTTTGTACTTATGTTTTTTCAAAACTGAACACACATTTACTCTGGAAACTTGTCGATTTGAAGCAATTTCTTATACAGATGTCCAATGATTCTCATCAACACACAGTAAAGCGTTTATCTAGAAATTTCCGATTTTGTGTTTTAGGTTTTTTAAAGCATCCATACCGTCTCAAATTGATTTCCAATTGACTAAACTGACGGCGATTCGGTACTCGCCTGTCCGGGAAGCGTTCTCCATAGATTCTACAACTTTGCGCACTGTTTTTGTGACACCCAAAGTAAATTTCAAGCATATCCACGCCCTCGTTATTGATTATGAAATGATGACAACTGAAACAATTGAAATTGGTTTAACGACACTGACATAAAGTTCACATGGTGACAATAATGTCTAAGCACTCTATTACTATATAATTGAGTACAAGAATTTTTGCAATGTTTTTTATTTTTTAAAAACTTGAAATAAAACAAGAAACGGCATTGTGCTACATCATTGAATTCAGAAAAAAAATCTATATCAAATTCTTTGAAAAAAGTAGCAGGCGGCCATTTAACATAAAAAAGTTGATTATCGATCCTTGATGAACCGAATCGCTGTGGCTAGGGGCACGCGAGCGTGCCGCTTAGTTTGAAATTATAGGCACGTAGCTGACGTCACTGCTGTTATGACGATATCATTTAACGTGCGCTGAAATCTGAAATTAGAGGCACGTGTATAAGAAATGGGGAAAATAGGCATGTTCTAGTTTGTGGTGCGGATTTCTGTTAGTGTTAGTGGATTATTGCAGTTTATAACGATATAAACTATTAAATATGGACGGTCTAATAGGTCAATACTGTATTTTAAAAATAGTTATATCACTAAACAAAGCGTGCTCAGATTTTGTATTATGCACACGTAATGCATAATACAAAATTAAACCTCGAGGAATTGGGGTTAGGAAATAATTTATCCTGACTAGATTTATGTCATAAACAGTACTTCATAAGGTATCTTATGTCTCATTTTTTTAAGATAACAATATGGCTACAGTTACGATAAATAATAGTAGTAATGACAGAAATGAGACTATTAATGAAAAAAAAAAAAGAATTAACCCTTGGTCTCCAGTTTGGTTCCTATAATGAACTAAAGAAATATTCAGAAATCTATAAAGACCGCTGAAGTCCTCTCTAGAATTTTATAAACTTGAATATGCATGTATCCATGGTAAAGAAAGTCGTAAAAGAGGAAATGGATTACGACAGACCAGGTTACAATAGCTTTTAAATAACCGATAAAATTGTTTTGACTTCCGTAATAATTTTCAGCACACTAGGCTTAGGATGTAATGCGAATTTCAAACTACGTATTTGTCCAGGAGGCCAATATTTAAAAGTATATAGTTGTAATAGAACATACAAAACATGAACTTTCGATTGTAAGCAAATATGTAGTTAATAATATGTTTAAACATAAAATTAAAGTTTTATTTTCTAGAAAGTTTTTGATCATTTACCTCAAAATCGTATATTAACTGAAACAGGACTTGGAAATGTGCAAGATTATTTATGTTTGGACGCAAATAAGAAGAAGATACAGAATAAAATCCGTGGTAAAAAGACAAAATTAAAAGATCCTCACTACAAACTCAAGACTGGGAAAAATCATTTGGCAGAAACTGTGAACAAATGTGACAAATGGCAATTTAAATAATACAACAAATAACCATATGGAGTCAATTAACCATAAAATCAAACCAGTAGTACCTAAGAATTCAACTTTAACCGACTTTGTTAAATAATCTTTCATTTTTTTGGATAGCCATAATCAAGAACGCGACAATCGAGCAGCTAAACACATTTTGAAGCGACCACAGCACCGATTTCAAAATCATAAAAAAGATTTATTGCAGTATGTGAATATTTCAACAGGTTACAGTTTCAAGTATATCCAGAAACAGATAGATTTAATCACAAAAGTCAAAATATTAAAGGAACATAATGACGGTAAGTGTCAAATAAGAACATAAAATGGAAATATAATAAATGTCACAACAGAAAATTGCCAATGTCCTAATTTTTCTTCCATGATGTTGCCTGCCGAATTATCTTAGCCGTAAGAAAACATAAAAACATAACATTATTTGCCGACAACTACTTGTGTCACATACGATGGACAAAAAATTATTATTTATCAAAACATAGAATAGGAACAACCAAGTCAGATATTGTGGCAAAACTAAAACATGTAGTAATCGAAAAGCCTAAAGTGATGACGTTAACCGAAAAACGAAAATCAGCCACTTTAATTACCAATTCTTTAATCAACTTAATTAGCATTTCCAGCAATAGTGAATTCAACTACAGATTAGATTTATTGAAGAAAATGGAACACTGCTGGAGAACTGGAAACGAAGTGGCAATTATTAAGTGGGAATTATATTACAACAGGTGAGGCAAATTGTGATCTGATCGATACAGAAATAGATACTCAGGCATACGATAATAATCAAGAAACGATCTCACAACAAAATAGTGTTAGAATAGTATTGTCTGATGGAGATATAAGTGAATTGACAGATAATAATTTAGCAAACATGGAACACATTACATTTGTTGATGAACCCTTTGGTGATAGTGAAGATAACATAATAACAATAATAATAATGAAAATATTGAAACTGATTTATTAAAATCAATAGTGTTGCCCTCAAAAATTAAGAAAAGGGGGATACCCAAGGGACATGATTCTACGACAGTAATCAACGCAATAAAAATAGTAAAAGCAAGACATTCTCACATTTATTTTAAACAATCAACTAGACGCTATAAGGAAAGCATCCTTTGATACAGAATGTTCTACTAAAACTTTCCAATAATATTTTATTTATCCTTAGTAAGAGTTTTGTTAATTTGATGTTTTTGTAATAAAAAGACTTATTTTGACTGTAATTGTTATTTATTCCTTAAAAAAAAATAATGAAAACTATTATTAATTATTTGCATAACTTATACATTGGCGTAGAATAAACTAATGACTTGACGTACCCCTAATTTCAAATTTAGGTGCACGTTAAATGATAATGTCATAACAGCAGTGACGTCAGTCACGTGCCTATAATTCCCAATTAATCGGCACGCTCGCGTGCCCCTAGCCACAGCGGAACCGAATAGCTAAAAATAAAATTTGGTATTCCTCTGATAGTACTTTTTAAGTCGTTTAATTTGACATGTCGATCGTTACAATCAGGCTTCAAATAAAGGTGCTACGAGCTGGGGCGTTATTTTGTGGACACCCGGTATATGTATATATTTATTAAACAATACAGGAAAAACTAAAAAAAATTAATATCCAAAAAAATAAATAAATTTGTATACATAAAAAACAAAACGACTTCTTTTGGCAGCGGTCCTTGCTATTGCATTAGTCACACACACATCGTTAACCGGAAGTGGCATTTTCCTTTAAGGCCAAAATCTTATTTTGCAAATGATTGGTTGATTTATGACTTATTCTACATAGATATACTGCTTAAAAGAAAACTTAATTTGTAACAGGTTTCCCATAAAATACATTTTAAAATATTGACTAAAAGCAACACTCTCGTAAATATCTTTCAAGTTATGTAGTCTAAGTATATTTATGAAGACTAGAATGGATTCTTACTATAATTTAAAAAATCGTACTGTGTTCAGACCTTACTTGACATTCATGTAATTATTAAGTTATTCATACTGAGTGAGGCACTACATTTTCTTACTTTCAGCATTTAAAAAAATGAGGTGTGGCCACCACACGACTTTCTTATACTTATGAGCGTTTCAAATTATAGAAATTTAAGAATTTATTTATACAAAAATTATTCAAAATCCTATTCTAAGTACTTCTATTTTCTTAATAAATCTCTATAGAATGCATACTTCGCAAGATATTATCAAAAAAGTGCTACTCGCTAAGAGTAAAAGTGCTACTTCCGGTCCGAATTTTGAAATTTCATATATACAAAAAATATTGCAAATCCAGTTCTAAATACTTTTGTACTCTTGATAAATATATATAGAATGCATAACTTACGACATATTTGCAAAAAATTGCTATTTGATAAGAGTAAAAGTGGTACTTCCGGTCAGAATTTTGAAATTTTTTTTATACAAAAGATATTGAAAATTATGTTTTAAATACTTTTATATCCGTAACGTACTTGTCTAAAAAGCTTGACTTGCGAAATATTCGCAAGAAACTGATTTTCAATAAGAGTAAAGGACTTACTTCCGGTAGGAATATCGAAAAACTTTTTAAATAAAATTATTCTCGATTTTAATTTTAAGTATATATGAATTCTTTATAAATTTGTTTAAACTTAGTAGTTGACGAAATATTGGGAAAATTCGATTTTTTTCGCTGAAGTAAACTGCTACTTACGGTCTACCGATTTTACTGAAGAACTAATCAGATCTCAAGAGGGAGATTATACACGTAAATACAAAATTTGGAATTGATACCTACAGCGGTTTGACCGTTATCGTGGCCACACACACAGAGAGAGAGACACACAGACACACAGACATTTTTTAAAAACCACTTTTTCGGTATCAGAGGACTTCAAAACGTGGACATCTGCAAAAATCTCGAGGTCGAAAACTTTTATCATCACAATACTTCCTTATACTACGTATAAGAAAGTAAAAATGAGTTAACTTTTTTATCTATAAGTACTCGTAAAGCTGAATAAATAAATGATACAAAACAAGAGTAATTAACATGAGAATTAATTTATAATTCTAGCTTTACAATGGTAATTAACTCTTGCAATTAGAAGAAACGATACGTTATACGACTGATTAAATAATAGTTTACAGGTATATTAATGAGTTGTAGGAAGTTTCTACCATTTATAGTTAATCCAATTAGTATACATGTGAACTACTTTAATTTCCACACCTAATGTAATCTTTGTATTTGCTTAACTTGTGTAATTTAATAGTTTTGGACTGGGTTGTCAGGCAAAGATATTTTTTTTAACGATGTATGTCGTAATGTATTAATTTAAGGTTTTGCATTCTTGTAAAGCAAGGATATCCTGAGCTGCTTTCATTACCATTTAGTATATAAGTTATGTCGTCAGTCGGCTTGGCGTTTTGCACATGATATACAGGCTGATTCATATTTTAACTAAAGGTTTAACAATACTAGTAGTCTCAATAATATTTAACCTCAATTATCTTAACTTTGCTAATTATTTAAGTCAAGCTTTTGTATTTCTAATAATATCTGATCTAGTTGTTTTAAAGAAAAACTGTCTAGGACGATTTGCTCTTAAAATGAATTTATGAATATTGTTTCAAGCGCACTGTTAAGATGAATGTATCTTAATTTTAAACATCCTGTGTACTAAATAGTGTGGGAATTCAAGAAGAATATTCGACACTGATAATTTACTTCTTACTTTTTTGTTTTTTTTATCCTGCTCAATGACTTTTGGTAGTACCACATGTAATTGTTAACTGGTCAATTAATTTGATAATTATAGTATGTTGTTGTTGTTTATTAATTTCCATTGTTTCCATGTTTGGGAAACTTGATAATGTTTAATAAATCCTATTATTAAATTTGAATGTGTGTGGGTGTTTGGTTCTGCCAATCATTTTACCTGGGGTTTAAATATTGGACCTTGTCCGGGGTTTAAAGTAATAGTTTGGTAGACAGTATATCTTGAGGACTGGCGCCTTGACATCTTAACCTTCGACTTGTTCTGTAATTCGAACTCGCCCTTTTCCGACTGTAGCTGGAGGCGTTACTGTTTATCATGTTTAACACCGTCCCTTGGGAATAATGAAGGTAAGGCCATAAGTGTTGTACAAGCTGGCAAGTAAATAATAGACAAGCGTCTCTTAAGATATCTAACGTAGACTCTGTTAAACTTTAAGATAGAAAGTTTGTTACCGTGGTGGCGTCATACTTTCTACCTCCTTGTAATTTTTGTTCAGACTCACGTTTACCATACATTTATTTTTTTTGTATAAGAAGGTAGCAGTGTTTAATAATTTTTTGATGTGGTGATTTATGTTGGAGATATAACGAGGTTGGCAATTTTTTTTTTTATTTTACTAATGAATATACAGGTTGGGGCACCTTATTTCCGTCGGTTTATATACGAAAAGCGGTAATATGTTTTATTCTTATTTTAATTAACGGTTGTGTAGGTTCATTAGGGGCACGTTTTAAAATTATTTTGAAATATACAGAGTGATCCAAAAAAAATTGGCACACCAAAGTTATGAAAATTTAAATGGAACACCCTGTATATTATGGGATATTTTGATGGTATAGGCTAAATTAAGGCCACTTACTGTTATATTCTCTATACCTAACTCAACCTCTTTTCGAGATATTTCACTATTTTTAAAAATGTAGATCAAAATTTCAGAGACATTGCTGTCTTCCATATTTAAGCGAATTATTTTAAATTGTATTTAATCTATACTCAAAGCATTAGACTCTAAGATAAGCTAAAGTTGATGTCTAAAAATTATACAGGGTGTTTAAAAGCTACATTTGTGTTTTGACTAACATTAAAGGCAAATAACTTTCTTATTTTAAATGGAACACCCTGTATTTATTGCCATATTTAGGTTCTAATTTTAATTGTTATTAAAACTGTATTAGGGTTTCCTATACCTATCTCTTATAGTTTTTTGGTAATTTAGGATTTTCAATTTCAAACACTAATTTCTTGCAATTTTTTCCAAAAGTAGGCTTTGCCGCTGTTATTAATACTTCAAACAGATACATTATTTGACAGTGACAGTACATATTTGTTAAGACATCAACGCTATTCGACGTCGTTTAAATATTTTTAATTATTTAAAATGAGAACCTACTCTGAAAACGAAAAGGTGGATATGATTTTAGTAATCGGAGAGTGTGCCGAAAATTGCTTGCTAGCATCAAGAGTTGTAGGTCCGTCCTTTTTTGATGGTCACTTAAACGGCGCCATGTTTCTTCAATTTTTAAGAGACAATTTGCCTGTACTTTTAGAAAATATACCTACCACTTAAAATTCGTCAAAGGATGTGGTTACAACTAGACGGTGCGCCAGCGCATTTTCAAGTAAATGTAAGAAATGAATTGGATCGGAAATATCCTAATAGGTGGATAGGACGCGGCGGTTCACAGAATTGGCCAGCAAGATCCCCATACTTAACGAGTTCCGATTTTTTCTTATGGGGGTAAGTCAAAAATATCATTTATGATACACCACCAACCACACCCGATGATATGAGAGAACGAATAGTCCTTTCAAGAGAGAATTCAATTTGCATTGAAACAGATGTACATCATTTCGAGCACTTGTTAAAACATTAGTTTTCTTTTACAATTTAAGTTTGTTGTTTGTTTAATAAAGTATGTATTTTTTATTTACCCAGTTATGACGCCTTTTAATTAATCTGAAACAAAACCAATCAACCCGATAGGTTAATAAATATTAGCATTTTGAAAAATATTTTGCAAGAAATTAGTGTTTGAAATTGAAAATCCTAAATTACCAAAAAACTATAAGAGATAGGTATAGGAAACCCCAACACAGTTTTAAAAACAATTAAAATTAGAATCTAAATATGGCAATAAATACAGGCTGTTCCATTTAAAATAAGAAAGTTATTTGCCTTTAATGTTAGTCAAAACACAAATGTAGTTTTTAAACACCCTGTATAATTTTTAGATATCAACTTTAGCTTATCTTAGAGTCTAATGCTTTGAGTATACATTAAATACAATTTAAAACAATTCGCTCAAATATGGAAGACAGCAATGTCTCTGAAATTTTGATCTACATTTTTAAAAATAGTGAAATATCTCGAAAAGAGGTTGAGTTGGGTATAGAGAATATAATAGTAAGTGGCCTTAATTTAGCCTATAGCATCAAAATATCCCATACACACAGAGAGAGAGAGAGAGAGAGAGAGAGAGAGAGAGATAGAGAGGGAGAGAGGGAGGGAGAGAGGGAGAGAGAGAGGGAGAGAGAGAGAGGGAGAGAGAGAAGGGGAGAGAGAGAGAGAGAGAGAGAGAGAGAGAGAGAGGGAGGGAGAGAGAGACTTAAACATTGAAGTCTTCTAAAGTTAATCTAGAACTGCGAACCGAACCACAGTATAGTAACTATAAACAGAGATTCGCGTAGTTATACCCCGAGAACCAGATATGTATTTAATCGAGGAGCAAGAAACACGATGTTTAAGGGAGTAGCTTTACTGGATTGTTACTATACTGTGCCCGAACCTGTCGCTGTTATTAAGCATAACTGGCTTAAATTAAGAGAATTCACTGAAATAGATCTTAATTCCTTCATAGAAGGTTTAGATATTTCATTAAATTCAACGTTTTTCCATAATATGCGCCGTCGATATCTGAAGGAAAAACAGTGACGCTTTAATTTGTTACAATGTTATAAACAAATACATTTATGTTGGTGTGTAAAGTTGGCACCACAATTTGTGGCACAAATGTTCTTTATTGTGCCATCGGTTTGCCCTCAACATTTGCTGTCGATATCTGAAAAAGAAACATCAGAGCATTAATTTATACAAAGTAATAAATAAATACATTTTTGTAGGTGCGTGAAGTTGACACCACAACTAGCGCAAATGTTCAAATATCGACGGCGCATATTAGACGCAAGCATTTACGCTAAATTAAACGTTTGCGCCGCAAGTTGTGAGGCTTGTGTCAAGTTGGCACCAAAAGAATGTTTTTGTTTATAACTTTGTAACGAATTAATACGCCTGTGTTTTTTCTTCCAATATCGATGACGCATATTAGGCGCAAATTTTTGCACTAAAAAGAAAATTTGCAAGTTGTGGTGCCAACTTCACGCACCTTGCAGAGTCTGTTTGTTGTGCCTTTAATATACGACGAAAACGCCTTCGTAGTGTTAGTGTCGTTTTTCATATACAAAAATTGTTTGTATATACAACGATATTAAGTCATTAATATACTTTGTTAATCGTATTACAAAAGGTCAACTGATAGAGAATGTATACATAGTTTATCAAGGAATGAATACTCATATATATCGTCAATTGAAATTATACATGCAGATATAGCACGTATATATATATGTATTTAAATGTTTCACTCGCAATAAACTAACTTGGTTATTTGAGTTCTTGATCTCTACATGTGATTATGTCTGATCTAGTTATACATGGTTTACCTTTATGGTCGCCAATACCAGAGATATCTCTAGGAATTCAGATATATGATAGTTTAATCAAATGTACAAATGAAGAAGTTGCATATGTAAGTATATTTTAATGACATACATATTTTTATATTTAAATTTAAAATTAGATGTACGATTTATATTTTACCTATAAAAGTTACTAAAACAAAGTATTTCACACACTAATATTATTAAATTCGTCACTGATGTAGGTATACATATATAAAGTGATTCATCTTAGACACGTGTTATACTTTTTGTTAATACATTTTATTACTTATCATTTTAAAGTTCATTAAATGCAGTAACAGATTTAAAATTGTGTTATTCAACTTATTCCAAAATTTATTGTTTCTAAATTGAATGAATACGCGATAATTACACAAAGATATAACATGACAATTGCTATGTTCAAACTATCTACTTGATTTTAAACAACATTCTTTAAATATAGTTAGATATACGAGGTACGCCTCATAAATTCTCGGTCTGATATACAAACATGAAACTTGGAACAATATAAGAATTTTGAGTTTTCAATGTAATCTCCCCTAACTTCTATACATTTATTACAACGATTAATTAATAATTCTATACTCTTGTAAAAATAATCTAAGATTTGTCCGTCAAAATGTTCAATAATAGCTGCTGGCAACTCAGTGTCGTCATTAAAACTACGTCCCCTAAGGTCTTTTTTTAAATTAGAAAACAAAAAAAATCACATTGAGCCATATCCGGACTATACAGTAAATGTTCCAATTCTTGAAAGCCGCATTCGCGGATGGCAGTTTCTGAAATAGCGGCAGTATGGACGGGAGCATTGCCGTGCAATAATCGCACACCTTTTGTCAATTTTCCACGATGTTTTGCACGAATACTGTCCCTTAATTTATGCAATAAAGACGCATAATATGTGCCGTTCACACTTGTATTGCGCTCTTTAAAGTCAATTAGCAAAATGCCCTCACAATCCCAGAATATTGTGGCCATCACCTTTTTCGTTGATTGAATGACTTTCGCCTTTCTGGGATAAGGTTCATCAGGTCGCCGCCATTCCATGGTCTCCCTTTTCGATAGAGGATCGTAAAACAGAACCACTGTTTCATCTCCTATGACAATGGACTCCAAAATTGGTTTTGGGTCGTCTTCACACAAGTTTAAAAACGACTGCGCACATTCGACTCGACGTTTATGTTGAACAGCAGAAAGAAGTCGCGGCACCCATCTAGCACTTATTTTATTCATACCCAAATGATCATGGAGAATTCGGCGAACACTTGTTTCCGAAATGTTTGTTATCACTGAAATTCCTTCACTTTCAAACGGCGATCCTCTAGCACTAAATGTTCAATAATTGAAATTTGTTGATGCGTTATCACTTCAATTGGTCGACCCGACCGATCAGCATCTTCCAGGGATTCTTGTCCCAAACGGAAACATTTTGCCCACTTTTTTACAGTTGACTAGGAAGAAGATGAATCACCGTAAACGCCGTTTAAACGTTGTTTAATGTGATAAGGTGTATGAGGTCTTTTGTTAAACATTTAATGACCGCGCGGTACTCAATTTTCGTTACCTCCGCCATTTTCGTGCGCCAATCACGTTGGTTGGCTGGTTACTAAAACACACCTCGCGTATGTGCATGCATGACATGACGGAGTTTGAACAAGTTTGAACCTGTATAAGCCCGTCAGGCCGAGAATTTATGGCGCCTTACCTCGTAGAGATTCCCAATACAACAAACCTGGTTAACAACTTGTTGTATTTAAAATAAGAAAGTTAACAAACTCAGTACTTTGACAAACTTGAATATGTTTGTCCAATGTTATCTGGTATAATTTTATATTTTATCCTGTAATTTTGAAAGAAAAATTTTATTTTTAGCTTCTGACATTTCGGTCTTCATCAAGACCTGAATCTAAAATAATTTTAATTAAAAAAGACCTTGGATTACTTGTAAACATGAAAATTAAAAGAAAAATTGATTAAAAAGTGACTTACATGGACTAATATATCGAAGTGTTTTTGGAACACATTTATATATACGAAGGAGCGTTTTAAAGTTCGCTGAATGGGGGTGGGTTGAATGGTAATGGGAGAGCTCTTTCTATCGTAACGTGTTCAGTGAATATAACAAGAAAAGTCGGTTCATACCATACTGAAAGAGACGTCATCGATTTATGGTGATTCTTGCCCGGAAAAACTATGGCTTTTAAGTGGCACAGTCGGTTTAAACAAGCTAGGGAATCGCTTGAATAAGGTTTACGGCCGGCGCAGCCTATCGAAGTGACCGTTCCTGAACTTTAAAATTAAAAATGGAAAATGCTCAGCTATATAAACAACTCGCAGAAATGACTGGAGCATCTGACAAACCCCTTTCTAAAATTTCTCATTATCACCTTGGCATGACTAAGGTCAGCACAAGATAGATGCCGAAAATGATTACGCCTCCGCAACATCAACCGGGAGTCGAAAGTTCCCTTGCGTGTTTGGACCTTTGTAATGAAAGCACGTATGGAGTATTGAGTCGTCGTGTTATTGGGTATGGGTCACCATATTATATATTATTGTCTTTTACAATTAAAATTGCTTTTATATATTTTACATTAAAAACTTTGACGGCGTACACTTTCTCAAGAAGAAATTTCTTTTCTTTTGTTAAAGCGGGTAGTGCAATAAAACCTTTCTTTTCCAACCACCCATGATGAATAGCTTATAGGAACGATCATTTAGATATTTTTCAAGGTTCTTCAACGTTTAATATTTCTCTAGTTTTACCTTGTTTTTTTTATTGGTTAAGAAGTTAGCCGCCAACGTGTCTTTCAGAATTATTTAAAAAGGACCCAGTTCTTTACAAACTCGCTCATTGCCCTCATTTTTCTCATTCTACTAACATTTCTGACATCTCTTATTACTTAGTGCTCAAAGGAATTGGCAGCTTGGAAGTGTTTTGTAAGTGTAGTGAGAGGATTTCTGGGCAACAAGAAATATGAAATCTATAAAAGCCTCATAGATGATCTCTGGAATGCCTATGAAATACTAGGTTGTCGCATGTCTTTAAAAGAGCTCACTTTCATTTCACTACTCCTCGAAGTTATATGATTACTTCCTGAACTCTTTATCGGCGTCGCCGCGCCGGCCCGATATACAGACTGTCCAGACCATGCGAGGACGGAAGATTACGGCTTTATTATTAAAGTTAAAGAAAAGTGTTTTAGACAATAGTTGTAGCCACTCCTAAAATACACATTTTAAAATTATTTTCAACCATACAGAGTGTTGCGTAAGTGAGTGACGATACAAACTTGTTTTTTTAAATAGAATACCCCATATATTTTGGCATATTTAGATGCTACTCTTAAAAAATGGACATGGATATTAACATGTGTAAGGGTATCTCTTACCATTGTAGCTTTATTCGCAATTTTTTGTCTCAACATGTCCAACTTTGTGGAGACTCCGAGACAAAACCTGAAAGAATTTTTGAGATCTGTATAGGCAAGAAGTTTTCCACTTTCGTCAAGTTTAATAATCTATAATCAATTTACTTATTTTTAAATTAAAGATTTGCAGGAATAACAAATGCAAAATTAACATGTACTTTCTTTTTTTAAATAGAATATCCTGTATATTTTTCTTCTAAAGTACAGTATTTTTTATAAGCTTTTTAATGATACCATGTTTTCCCTATCTACACTTATTATTAATAGATTCTAAATTTAAACGAAAAAAAAAAAAAGAATTTAAGTTGCTGCCAGCCTTAATTATTAATAATAAAAAATTACTACAACATATTGAAAAACAAAAAATAATATTTATTAGATTAATGCAAAATCTTAAATAAATAAATAAAATGCAAAAGTATAAAATATTTATAGCAGATGCTCAAAAATTTCACCGTCTTGTTGAATGCACAATTCGAGGCGGCGCACATAAGGACAAATAACCGAATTACGACGACAAAAATGGAATTTTTTACTTTATTAAATGTGACCATTATTGCACTTATTATGTTCTATGTAGCAGTAGGCAATCAACTTATAAGTATTAATTTTTTTAATACATTACATTAGCCTGTACGTGCATGCGTAGTATTATAACCTGTTACACTCACTTATACCTGTCAGCTGCATCTGTAACGTTGATTGTTGCTCTACTTGACAATTTTTTGTAAACTTACAGGTTAAATTTTTTTAAGTATATTTTTATACATCAGGCATCTAATTTTATTTACAGTTATTATTAAAATAGTAATTATATGTAGTGCACATATAGCGTAATGTTTTTATTATGAAATATGTTGAAAAATTTACTTTAGCAAGAGCTATAAAAAAAGTTCCAAACAGTTCCACGACTTTTCCTTAGAAATTAAAAAATACAACTACTAATAAGTGTAAAAAAGTCGAGTTGTGATCCCCCCGTTTCCCCCTTCCATAAATAGAGCATATTTTCCTTAGGTAGTACGGCCAATTCTGAAAATCCCGCATGCAAACGAAATTTTTTTTAATTCGTAAAATATTTCATTCTATGAAGTCTCCTTACAATATGCTTGTTGTCCACACTGATGTATACTTAAAGTGCTATAAAAAGGGGAATTCCCGTATTAAACTTTAACTAACAGAACCACAATAGCTAAATTTTTTATTCAGTGCAGTCTTCTCACAAAACGATCGTGTGCATGAAAAGATATTAGAAAGGGGAATTCCGTAGTTACATTGGGTGTACTTAGATCTGTGCTTTAAAGAAAATAAAATGAAGAAAAAAGAGTTATTTGATGTACTGAAAAACGAACATTTTTATAATTTATCATCATCAAAGTGTAATGAAAAACTATTACAGTATATTCTGGGCAAAACTGATGTTAGTGAGCTTCCTGAAGATTTAATAAAAAAAATAAAACAAGCAGTTAAAGTGTTTGTTTCGAGGATGTTTAGGAAGTGGCGTGAGTGTAATTATATGTATGAGCGTTTTAACAAGAAACACATAAACTGGCTTGACGAAAACCTAAAACTTCCGGAGATACAACCACCACTGCTTTCATTAAAGGAAGAAACACACTCAGAACAAAAAATGCGAGGCAGACCCAGAAAATTATTTGAAGAAAGTTCTCATCGCACTAAGCAAAGACATATAAGAGGTCTTGTATCAGATCTTAATTCAGAGGAATTATGTATGGCTACAGGAACATGTTTGGTGAAATCAGGTAACAGAAGTGCAGCTGAAGTTGTGAAGTTGGCTATTAATTCCTCACCCAAAACTTTAAAAAGAATGAAATTGGCACATGATACTTCAACTTCTTCTGTAAAACCTTACAGTCCTGATGAAGCTTTAGCTCTAATGGTGGACCTTGGATTGACTAAAGAGGATTATATTACGATGCGAATTGGAGCAATAGAAAGAGGAGCTAATATTTATCCCTCATATCATGTTATAGGAGAGGCCAAAAGAAAGTGTTATCCAATAAATATTAAGATAAACGAAAATGAGGCTCTGGTACCGCTTCAAGACCTTCTTGCACATACTGCTCACCGTTTGGCTCAAGTTCAGACTGTTGTGATATTACAGTATATTTCTACTGACTGTGATACAATTGAAGTTTATTATAAATGGGGCTTGGATGGCAGCGGTGGACACAGTATATATAAACAAAATTTTGCGAATAATTCAGCATATGCGGACTCTAATATAATTTTATGTACGATTGTGCCACTGCGAATGTGTGAATCTAATAGCAATAATTACAAAATATTTTGGAAGAACATGTCACCATCATCGACCAAGCATTGTCGACCAATCTCATTCAAGATAAAAAAGGAAAACGTCAAAAATGTCAAAGAAGAGTATAACGAAATTCAAAATCAAATATTGCAATTGGAGCCCACATTAATCGTACTTGACGGTAAAGAAATTAAATTTAAACATATCCTTATATGTACAATGCTGGATGGAAAGACTGTCAACATTTTGAGTGATACTGCAAGTTCACAAGCGTGTAATGTTTGTAAAGCTACTCCCAAAATTTTAAACGATTTTGAAAAATTAAAGAATAGAGTCTGTAATGAAGACACCTTTAAGTACGGGATTTCGGTGCTACATGCACATATTAGGTGTTATGAATATTTACTACATATAGCATACAAATTGGAACTAAAAAAATGGCAAGCAAGAGGTGGCAGTGCAAAACAAGAAGTAAAAGGAAAAAAGGAAGAAATAGCCACTAAATTTTATGAACAGATGGGTCTTGTTGTTGACCAGCCGAAACAAGGTGGAGGCAATAGCAATGACGGTAATACAGCACGAAAATTTTTTAAGAATCCTTCGCTTGTTTCAGAAATAACTGGACTTGATAAAGTCTTAATAGAAAGATTTGCAAATATATTATCAATAATTTCTTGTGGACATTACATCAAGGAAGAAGTATTTAAAAACTATTGCTTTGAAACAGCAGAAATGGCCATTAAACTTTATGGCTGGTATAAAATGAGTGCCACTGTTCATAAAATTTTATTTCATGGAGCTGATATTATAAAATCTTTAGATGTAATTGAAGCAAGTCATAAAGAATATAAAAATTTAAGACAATATCACTCCAGAAAAACTTCAAGAGCCAATACTAACAGTGACATTTTTAACTGGATGCTGGTTTCTTCGGACCCTGTTGTGGCCGACAAAAGAAAAAAGGCTAAAAAAAACAAAGCAAAATTTAATGAAATTGTACTAAGTATGCTAAGGCTGCCCACTTTCTGTGGCAACGAAGAAGATAATTATGAACAGGAGCTTGATGACATTCAAGACTATAAAGATATTAATATAGAGTAAAATAAAAATTTTCGTATTGATAATTAAAAAAAAATGTGAAACAATTAATTATAATTCTTACTATTTTAAGTAGTATCATACAAGATGATATATTTAAATAAAAACTTTTAAAAAATATAATTATTATTTCCGCTTTTATAAGTATTCTCGGTTTATGTTTTTCATTAGGCCTAATGTTTTGAATTTGGATTTTTAGTTTATAAAAAATTGACATACAAATTCCCATGGAATAAGTTTTAATTGAATTCGATCAATTCTTTAAAAATTGTCCGCCATATTGGATCCGCTATTTAAAATTTTTAAAAACTGACCTCAGATTCGTGATCAACAAACTTAAAAACCTTAAGGTACCTAGTTTTATTAACATTTATTGAATCCATATGGAGTAAATAATTTTGTCGCACTAAATTTTCAATTCGTCCCTGTGTGCGGCGGCGAAAATTGTTTTTAACATCAGTAAGCGTTTGCTGTCCAATATTTTCAAAAATGGCCATAATACGTTGTTTCATGTCATTAGGTGTGGTTGGAATTTTTCGATAAACCTGTTCTTTAATATGTCCACAAAGAAAAAATTCAATAGGAGTTAAATTAGGAGACCTTGAAGGCCAAGCTATAGGACCCTCCCGACCAATACATCGTTCTTCACACCAGTTATTTAAAAAAAAATTACACTTCTATGAAAATGTGGTGGAGCTCCATCATGCTGATACCACATTATTCTTCGTGTATGGAGATCGACATTTTCCAATAAATTAGGTAACTGATGTCTTAAATTTTCGAATATGGCTCCTGTTACCGTTCCTTCAAACAAATAAGGACCATCAACTTGTAAATTAATTATGCCACCCTATACATTAATTGACCATTGATGTTGAAAGTCAATTTGTCTGACCCAATGGGGATTTTCTGTTGCATAATAATGCATATTATGTCTATTAACTAAACCGGTACTTTTGAAAGTAGCTTCGTCACTAAATAAAATCTGTGGTGGAGCTCCATCATGCTGATACCACATTATTCTTTGTGTATGGAAATCGACATTTTCCAATAAATTAGGTAACTCATGTCTTAAAAAAATTTCGAATATGGCTCCTGTTACCGTTCCTTCAAACAAATAAGGACAACAACTTGTAAATTAATTATGCCACACCATACATTAATTGACCATTGATGTTGAAAGTCAATTTGTCTGACCCAATGGGGATTTTCTGTTGCATAATAATGCATATTATGTCTATTAACTAAACCGGTACTTTTGAAAGTAGCTTCGTCACTAAATAAAATCTGTGGTGGAGCTCCATCATGCTGATACCACATTATTCTTTGTGTATGGAAATCGACATTTTCCAATAAATTAGGTAACTGATGTCTTAAATAATTTTCGAATATGGCTCCTGTTACTGTTCCCTCAAAGAAATAAGGACCAACAACTTGTAAATTAATTATGCCACCCCATACATTAATTGACCATTGATGTTGAAAGTCAATTTGTCTGACCCAATGGCTATTTTCTTTTGCATAATAATGCATATTATGTCTATTAACTAAACCGGTACTTTTGAAAGTAGCTTCGTCACTAAATAAAATCGAGGATTGAAAATTCGGGTCCAAATTCATTTTGTTTAACATAATGTTGCAAAAACTTAACCGATTTACAAAATCATTTCCACGAAGGTCCTGATGTAATGACATATGGTAGGGATGGTACTCATTTTTCTTTATGATGCTATTGATAGTACTCCTGCTTATTCCAGTCTGGATATTTAAATTTGGTGTACTTACTTGAGGATTTTCTTCTAACGATAGCAAAATATTTAATTCATTTTCCTCATTAGTAAACCCTCGATTTTTAATCTCCTTTTTGCAATAACCAATATTTCCAGATGCTTCAAAACGTTCTTTTAATTTTTGAAATGCATCGATTCTAGGAGGTCTTGTATTTGGATAACGTTGACAGTAAATCCTATTGGCTAATAAACAGTTTCTTTCGCTCTCACCCAATGCGTAAATCATATTTACCATTTTATCTTTCGTGAAATTTATCGTAAACGTAAATACAATTGTCAACGTTATTTTGTAAATATAACGTAACTAATGACAGATATAAAATTGAGATATTATTTTAATTAAAAATTCACAGGTGACTACGACTTTTTTCGTTTAAATTTACAATCTATTAATAATAAGAGTTAATAATAATAATAATAATAATAATAATAATAATAATAGACTATATATTTGTAAGACCTCTGTTACATAAAATTGTCAATATTTTCAAACTTGTAATGCATTACAATTGTCTACTAATGACATAATACTAATACTAACAACACTCTTAACAAATAACAAAGAAGACAGAAAAAAAAAACACAAAATAATAAAATCAAATAATAAATCAAATAAGATCATTTGTATATAGAAGAGGAATGACTAGTGTCTAAGGAATTCTTCTATTGTGTAGTATTCTCCATTAATCAAGTGGTTCTTCACTTTTCTCTTAAACAAGCTGATTGGGAGGCCCTTAAAGCTCGGCGGCAGGTTATTGTATAATTTCGACCCCCAGTAAAAGATGGATTGCTGCGAGGAACACACCCTATGATGTGGGATCCTCAGCCAGTCCCTCTCACGGGTTGAATACCCATGATTGTACCCATTCGTGGTAAAGGCCTCCTTGTTGTTGTGTACATACACCACTGCTGAAAGTATGTAGATCGATGTTAATGTCAATATTCCTTCCTCCCTAAACCGTGTTCTACATGTTTCATTCACCTTCAAGCCACACAGCATTCTGATGGCCTTTTTTTGTATCACAAAGATCCTCCGAGCCTCCGCAGATGTTCCCCAGAATAGTATCCCATAGCACAAATGCGAATGAAAGTTCGCGAAGTAAGCCAGCCTTGCTGCCACATGAGTTGCAATATATTTTAATCTTTTGATGGCATACAGTGCTGAGGACAAAGTGCGAGCCAAACCATCTATGTGCTGATGCCATCTCAAATGCGAATCAATAGTGACACCCAGAAATCTTGCAGAAGTATTTTGGTTCGTATTTCTGGTACTGAAGACAACGTTATTATAGGTTATAAAATACCAAGGGTGGATAGGGTATCGTTAAAAAGCTTATAAAAGATACTGTACTGTAGAAGAAAAATATACAGGCTGTTCTATTTAAAAAAAAAGCGTAAATGTTAATTTTGCGTTTGTTATTCCTGCAAATTCATTTATTTAAAAATAAATAAATTGATTATAGATTATTAAACGTGACGAAAGTGGAAAACTTCTTGCCTATACAGATCTCATACATTCTTTCAGGTTTCGTCTCGGGGTCTCCACAAAGTTGGACATGTTGAGACACAAAATTGCGAATAAAGTTACAACGGTAAGACATAACCCTACACATGTTTATATACATGTCCTTCTTTTTAAGAGTAGCATCTAAATATGCCAAAATATATGGGGTGTTCTATTTAAAAAAAACATGTTTGTATCGTCACTCACTTACGCAACACTCTGTATAGTTGAAAATAATTTTAGAATGTGTATTTTAGGAGTGGCTACAACTTTTGTCTAAAACCCTTTTCTTTAACTTTAATAATAAAGCTGTAATCTTCCATATTCGCATGGTCTGGACAACCTGTATATATGAATCTATCCGGATTGACATGCAGACAAGTATAACTCGTATCATTTGATACCTTTTACATTTAACTTAAATCGTTACTTTTGAACCGACTTGCAAATAAACAGGGATTACTTACAAGTCCCCTTTATATAATAACACAGGTCAACATGATTTTGGTAACATTGATGACAATGCTCTTCTTGCATTTCATTTAGGTAATTATTATATCACCTTTTCAAGAAATGACCTAGCATGTCCCATTTTCAAGTACCTTTTTCTCTTTTATATTATGGGCTAAACCAATTATAAATGTAATTATTATTAGTACCTGACTTGCAACGGGACTTTTAAACGGGTTCTATGAACTGTTAAGTGCAGTTTTATTGTTGTGTAGAGTTTAGTTCGTTTCTGTATCGCTTACAGCACAGTCAAGTGTGTAACTCGATTTATATAAAATGGCAAGTTCTAGTCGCCGGTGCTGTAAAAATCCAGCGGATAAGGTTTGTTATATATGCGGACGATTTATTTTAAAGTCTCAAGCTAGATCTATATCTGAGGAAGTGAAATTAGCCTACTTTCTATATTTTAAATGTCAAATTGGAGATCAAGATAAAACTTGGACTCCTCATGTTTGCTGCGTGAGTTGTCATATAAACTTAGTTCAGTGGATGCATCGCAAGAAAAAGTCTAGCCGTTTGCTGTTCCTATGGTGTGGAGAGAACCTATTGATCACGTAAGGGATTGCTACTTTTGTATAACTAAAACAGAGGAGTTTTCAAAAAAGCAAAGGCACAAAATTCAGTATCCAAATTTGCCTTCTGCAATTAGGCCAGTTCCTCATAGTGAGGAATTACCGGTACCGATTGCGCCCTTAAACCTAGACAACATTGTTCCTGGCGATTCTACTTTTTCTTCAGAATATGATCTACAACTTCCAAAGCCACCGATGACTCTTCATTTTTACGAAGTGCCAGTAGTGAACCTCACCTAATAACTCAGATTAAATTAAGTGATTTGGTACGTGACCTGGGATTGTCAAAACAGAAATCGGAACTTCTTGCTTCCAGACTTCAAGAGTGGAGCCTGTTAGATAAAAACGCAAGTGTTTCATTTTACCGAAAACGAAGTATAACATTTTCAAGTTCTTAGGAAGAATCGCTGTGTTTCTGTTCAGATATTGACGATTTAATGAATGAGCTTAATAAGAAACATGTACCTTCCGAGTGGCGTATTTTTATAGATTCGTCTAAATACGGCCTAAAAGCAGTGTTGCTTCATAATGGAAACAAAAAACCAACTATTCCGTTAGCCCATTCAGTTACAATGAAAGAAACCTATGACAACTTAAGAACTATACTAAATCGCGTTAAATATGAACAGTATCAGTGGGATATTTGTGGATATTTAAAAGTGATAGGTATATTGCTAGAATTGAAAGGTGGTTTTACAAAGTATTGCTGTTTTTTGTGTCTATGGGATAGTAGGGCAACAAAACAAGATTACATTAAGAAAGACATAGAACTTCTTTTGAACCTGGTACTTCAAACATAAAATAAGCCCCCCTTGTTAATCCGCCTCTACATATTAAGCTTGGATTAATGAAAGACTATGTAAAAGCCATGGACAAAGAAGGTGATGGTTTCAAGCACCTACAACTAATATTTCCACAATTAAGTAATGCAAAACGAAAAGAAGGCATATTTATTGGACGCGAAATAAGGAAGCTTCTAGATGATTTGCATTTTCAAGAAAAATTAAATGAAAAGGAATTGGCAGCTTGGAAGTGTTTTGTAAGTGTGGTGAGAGGATTTCTGGGCAACAGGAAATATGAAAACTATAAAAACCTCATAGATGATCTCTTGAATGCCTATGAAATACTAGGGTGTCGCATGTTTTAAAAATGCATTTTTTGCACTCACAATAGCGACGAACAAGGAGAGAGGTTCCACCAGGACATCAGATTCCAGGGTCGCTGGGACCCATCAATGTTTGGCGACTACTGCTGGATTTTAAAAAGAGGTGATGCTACAGAACACAAGAGGAAAAAGTGAAAGTTTCTGTCGTTGTATTGTTGTTGAATATGCCAGCTCATGTAATATATTTCTATTCATATAATCCTCTGTAATATCTATACATGTTTGCTTAAATTTGACACATTTCACATATGTTTATATTAAATAAATATTAGATTGTGAAAATACGTTCTTATTTTTTTTTCACCCCCTGCCTCCTGTAACAGAAAAACTGTACGTGCTACTGTAATAAGCTTATCATTTTCGGATTTATGATGGCAAAATACTTCGTATTCACATATTTTCGTCAATGTTACTTCACAAAAGTTTAAATTTGTCGACCTGTGTAATTTTACCTGCCTGAAATTTATAAAAGGCAGAATAGTTGGCTGCTTGCTTCATGTATTTTCTGAATGCGTTACTCGAATAGAGGTCAGCCACCGAAAAGAACTTTTGATAAAGTTAAAAGTGCATTTTATGCTAACGGAGTAGTAGAGTATGTTAAAAGGATTATAATAAATAAACACAAAATAATATTCATCCATATCGCATAGAATTGAATCAGTAATTAAATCCACGAAATTTTGAATGATGAATTAGTTTTGGTAACACAATTACTGGACAAATCAACGGTAATTATAACTGCCTGTTGTTGGTACTTTTTTCGGATGAAGCAGCTTTTAAAAGTAACGATCTTGTTAATCGGCATAAAATGCATTACTATTCAACTGAAAATCCGCATTGCGTGTGTTACATGAATAACCAGATCGTATGGTCTCTTAATGTTTGGTGTGGTATTATATATTCGAATATTCAACTCTGAATAATTTTAAAACGAAATTATTCGAATATTTGAATATTCGGATTTAAATATTCGAATAGTTGAAATTAAGTGGTATCCGATTTCTAAATGTAGCAAATACCTTTCTTATACTACATACTGTGTGTCCAAAAAGTCTGGAAACACCCAAATAAAATCGAAACGGATGATTTTTGAGAAAAATGCAAAAACAGGTCAATTAGTATTTTCAAAAAGCTACTGGCTGATGGTATCTGTTTGGAATTTTTGATGACCTTGAAAAAGTTATGATGTCATCAAAAAAATTTAAATGGCAACGTCGCATTTTTAATTTTATTTTTGATAGATCTTTTAATTGTCTAAATGACTGTAAAAAAGTTTTTCATTTTACTTAAGAAAATGACGAGAAAAATTTAATTACTTCTTCGAAAATGGAAAAGTTTGTCTTTAAAAAAAAAACATAGTTGGCTTAAAAGTCGATTATTTTTCAAACATATTTTGTTTTATTTGTGACTTTCTGTCAAATACGAATTGTGCGTAAGTTAAAAAAATCTGTTTAAAAATGGTTTTAAGTGAGAGGGAACGTATTCAAATATTGATGATGATTGGTTTTGGGGATAGGGCTCGTTCAGTTAGAGAAGTTTGCGACTTATTTAATACAGAACATCCGGAGCGTGCCCCAATTAGTATTTCTGCAGTGAGTAAGATTCACAAAAAATTTCAAGAAGAAGGCCATGTTCGAGATCGCCCTAGAAGTGGTCGTCCAAAGATCGCAGAAGATACGCAACTCGACGTATTATTGTCAGTAGAGGAAACTCCAAATTCTAGTACACGGCAGCTTGCTCGGGAGTTTAACGTGTCGAAGAGTACAATTGGTAATATTTTCCGGAAAACTAAGTATCATCCCTACAAAATCTGTTTGGTTCATGAGCTGTCTGATGACGACTTCGACAGGCGTGTACAGTTTTGCGAACAACTGATACCTATGTGTGATAATGATCCGTTTTTTATCAGAAATATCTTATTCTCAGATGAAGCTACGTTCACATTACATGGGACTGATAATAGACAAAACTGCAGGTACTGGGCACGCCAAAATCCACGCTGGATGAGAGAGGTACGAACTCAGCATCCTCAGAAATTAAATGTATGGGCTGGTTTAATTGGTAACAGAATTATAGGGCCTTTTTTCTTCAACGGTAACCTGACGGCGGAAATGTATTTGGATTTTTTACAAAATTATTTAATTCCGTCATTAGCAGAAATATTTCCGAACCATGAAGATCCTAATTTGCTCAGCCAAAGAATTTGCTTTCAACAAGATGGGGCTCCACCCCACTATGCGGGAAATGTTCGGCATTATCTCGAGAATACCTTCCCAAACAGATAGATTGGCAGGAGGGGGGCTATCGACTGCCGGCTAGGTCGCCAGATCTAACGCCTATTGATTATTTTTTGTGGGGTTACCTAAAAAATAAGGTATACGCAACTAAACCTGAAAATTTGGAAGACTTGCGTCAACGGATTGAGATTGAAGTACGAAGGATCACTCCTGAAATGATAGAAAACGTTCAAAATGAATTTTATTATCGTTTAGGGTATTGCCAAGATGCTCAAAGACAACATTTTGAACATTTATTGTAAGAGTTTTTGCTGATTTCTACGATTAAGATTTTCTTTGTTTTCTATAATGATTTTTTTTTTCAAAATTTTTCTTAAGTAGAATGAAAATTTTTTTTATTGTCGTTTAGACAATTAAAAGATCTATCAAAAATAAAATTAAAAATGCGACGTTGCCATTTAAATTTTTTTTTTGATGACATCATAACTTTTTCAAGGTCATCAAAAATTCCAAACAGATACCATCAGCCAGTAGTTTTTTGAAAATACTAATTGACCTGTTTTTGCATTTTTCTCAAAAATCATCCGTTTCGATTTTATTTGCGTGTTTCCAGACTTTTTGGACACACAGTATAAGGTGATGACAAAAATTTTCGGCCCTGAGATTTCTGCAGATTACCAATTTTTTATAAAAAATTTTCGAAATTAGTTCTTTTACTATTATCGAAAAATAATTTTTCGCGAATATCTCGCAGGTCATGTCTACTATACAGACCTATTAAGACTAATTAAGAGTATGAAGGTGTTTAGAAGTTGATTTTTGTATAAAAAGTTACTCGAATTTTGGGCCGGAGCACTTTCAGCAAATAATAGTTTTTTGCAAATATACTGCAAACTATAGATTCTATATAGGTTTATCAAGAGCAGAGAAGTATTTGCTGTATTTAGAGTTCGACTTTTTTTCGAGGAAACCCCCTTTATTGGCAAACGCAGCGATGTTGTTGGTCATTTTAAGCATTCTAACATCGCGACAACTGCTTTAACTCACAAAGAAATTCAATTGGATATATAAAAACACAAATTCATTCAGTCAGTTGGAATTCAACATTTTTTATGTTGAACAGATACTGGTACAACTTGAAGGATTGATTAGCGTATTATCTGACAGGGCATTAACCACAAGAACTGAGGCAGGACATTTAATGCTATCTGAAGATGAATGAATGAATGATCATTGAAAATATTGTTCAAATATTGGAACCGTTTGAGTCGGCTACAACTTTATTGTTATCAGAATTTCAACCGACGATTTCAATGCTGATGCCTATTTTGCAATCTTTGATGAAGAATTTCATTTCAAAGATTGATAAGGATGAACCAGAAGAGATAAAAGAAATAAAATCTATTTTGTAACGGGAATTTCAATCAAGGTTCACAAAAGTCTTTCCTAGTAATGTTTTGGTTACCGGTGCTTCGTCAATTGGAATATATGACATTAGCACATTTCTAGATCCAATGTTTAAAAAGAAGGAAAGATTTTTGGGATATCTGCTTAAAACAAAAGGACATGTAAAAGATATCTTAGAAAACGAAGGGGAATCATCACTTGAATTTGATGCAGGTAACATAAATCCAGCAAAAAAATGCTTTGGATATGTTGTTCTTCAATGAACAAGCAGATTGTGCCAATGAAGTCGATATAAACAGGTACCCGTTACAATGGCGGAAAAACAATAAAAAATATATACAAAGGTATCAAAAATTCCAAACGAAATCTCTGCGTCCCCGCCACTTCGACACCCTTAGAAATGGCTTTCTCTAAAGTCTAAAGTCGGTAACACCGAATAATGGGCTGGGTAATAAAAATTCGAATATTCGAATAATTCGAATATTTAAGTATTTATCAAAATGAATGTTTGAATACTGAAATTTAGAAAATTCCCGACCTTAATTAAGAGGCGAATAGTTGAACCTTACTTTTTTGAAGAGCATTTAATTGAAGGTGTCCATTTATCATTCGTGAGTGACCACCTACCGATTCCATTAGATTAAAATTCATTCTCTGACTAGACACGCAATGTGGTTCCAGTATGATGGATCACCGTTACTTTCTCAAAGATGGTTTTATAGAATGGCCGCCGGGATCATGTGATCTTACCCCATTCCTTTTATAGAGACAAATTAAAACAATGTTTATGAGGAAGATCCAAGAACAAGAGAGAATATAAAGACGCAAGTTGAAGGCCATATCTTTGAGCATTTAGTATAGTTCTGTTAAATTTTGGAATTCATTATATTGGTGTTTATTAATACACTTTAATGAATGTTTTCCAGATAATTGTTATATATATTTACAACTGTTTATTACATTACACAGTGAAAAGGTGATTAAGTATTTCTTTGAGTATCATAGAGAAGTGTAAATTATAATTAACAAAAAGCTAGTACTAGGTGAATTAAATGAGACTGAGTAAAAAAAATAATTTTGCTGCTGTTTAAATAAAGAAAATATTTCAGGACAACACGGCACGTAGAAACCACAAAAACGACAGGAGCAATAGGTGATATTAACAAAGGTTGTTTTTATTTTATGATAACAAGTTTGACAGAATTTCAACATTTTTCCATCAATACCTTTCAACAGCGACTATGTTTTTCCACGGCTACCGTGATTTTTTCATCGCAATGTTAAGATTTTAAAATAAATTTGAATATTTCCTAAGAATCTATAAGATATACTTAACAAAAGAAGTAGCTCTTGAACAGCTTAATATGGCTCTGTAAAAAATATAGGTTGGTTCATTTAAGATAAATAAGATTCTTTTGTTTAAAGTTTCTTGATTTTGTGACGCCTTTGCGAACACCCAGTATATAATTACAACAGGTTCTGCAATATAAATATCACTTGGCACACTATGTGTTTACGCCTCCCGAAATTATTTCGTGTTGAGGGATGGCACTTTTGAATTATAGGTAATTAGAAAGACATAAGTCACCTTTCGAATTTAATTATAAATAACTCCCAAACGGTTACTTTGGCTATTAATTATATTAATAAAAAACACTCCTATTTTAAGGTGAAATCCAAATTTGAACTTATATAAAGGGAGTTCAGGCTATATATTTTTAAATTGTAAAGCAATAACAATGCCATCAACTAAAAAGTATGAGATTTTTTTTGTTATATTAAGCATTAAAGAGTAAATTTACTTTGGTATGTATAAATATGTTCCTTTGTTAACCGTTTGATAAAACAATTCCTTTTCGTAGTTTAGTGACTGTCAATGAACTCAAATAAAGTAAAAATTAAAAGTTTGCGATAATAATTCAATTAATGTCAATTAATAAGAATTAACTATTTAATACATTAAAATATTCACAAACTATTAATAAAACCGTAACATTTATTTGATATATATATATATATATACAAAAAAAAAATAAATGAAACAAATGATAAATGGACACCTTCAATTAAATGCTCTTCAAAAAAGTAAGGTTCAACTATTCGCCTCTTAATTAAGGTCGGGAATTTTCTAAATTTTTTCAATTTCTTATTCTTTCATTTATATATATATATATTGAGATAGTTATCTTGTATGTGATAACTACTCAACTACTCTATAAATGTCTAGAACATAAAATAATGAAGTTTCTTTTGGTATACTTAAAGACTGTAAATTAAAATATTCTACATAATAAAATAGTAGCGTTTTTCCTTACAATATTGTTTATTGGGTTTGTTAGAGAAATAGTATACTTAAATAAATATTATATCTTGTGTGGGAGGATGTTGATCAGGTTCTTTGTAGATTTATTTTCCACCGTATTCTGAAAGTAGAGAATTAAAAGAAAATTATTTGAAATATTGAAATGTTAATATGACTTTGTAAAACCTTGTTTATGAACACAATTGTATAAGAAAAGTAAAGAAATGGTGAATATTGTAACACGTATAAGTCAAAAGGTATATTAGTTTACGCGGTTCAATTCAAATTTGGAATCCGTCAGTTTTGACAGTTAAGTAATGAAATAGTAGAAATGGGTATTGATGTGTTTTAATATGTGGAAATAGTGCTAAAAATCAGTAAAGAATTTTAAATAATTGATTGTACATATTTGAAAGAGTATTTAATGGTATCAAGTGAAAAAGAGAACCTTTATTGTATAGGTTTTGTATATGATAAGAATTAATTGGCTGTTAGAAGAAAGTTATGCATCTCCAAGGAAATAAAATAACAACGAGAATAATTTTCGAATTTGAGAAGATTATTAGTTATTCTTTTCCGGTAAAACGTAGTTTTTATCCGTAAAAGGAGAAATTATAATTCGTAAAGCAGTCAAAAGAGTGTTAAAAGATAATATCTATCGGCAGTAGTGAAGTGTGTAATTTATTTTAGGGAATATTGGAAATTACATATAAATTTTAAAACAAACCTATAGATGAAAGTGGTATCAAATTAAAGAAAAATACTTCATTATACAAATATAAAAATTATAAACTTACCAAATAAATCCAGTTAGAAAACTAAAAACCAGAAGATTCCAGTCCGAGAGGTGATCCAGTTTATTACCACCGAACTCGAAGAGATTCAGCGATAATCAACCTTCTAGTAGAGGTCCATCTATTTCCACCGTTATTTAAAGAGGTCCAGCTGTTGTTATCAAGCACGAAGAGGTCCAGTTAAAGTACATCTAGGGATATCGTACACGAAGAGTCCACACCTGCATAAATTAAAAACAGAAAAGGTACTAATTATATCATTAAAATAAAGAAGTAGGAAAAATAAACTTACCAAGTCCAAGACAGAAGGGGATAATTATTAGAACACTATTTACTTCAAGAAGACAGGGGCACTGCAAAACGTAAGAATACTTTTCAAGAAATATCTATCGAGTTAGATCCAGAGCTAAAATAGAAATCACATTAATCCACGGAAGAAATACCGGATCAGAAGATCTATTATATGAGAAGGTTGTATAATTTATTTGAAAACAATTTGAATTTTATATTAGTAACGATAATAATAAATCATCCATAAGGGATTAAGCATAGTTGCAAATGAAATGTACATTTTGTGATACAAAGTATTTTAAATTCTCTATTTTCACAATCTTAAAGTGACACATCATAAATCTTTTTAATGTCATGTGCATACATGAATTAATACGTATTTACTTGTAATTTGGGGATTTCTTACATTTATGCATACTATTTCATATGAACGCAAAAATAAATAATAACTTACCTTAGAGAAAACGTTCTTATACATGAGAATATTACTTTACAGTTTCTTCGTAGTTAAACAGGTTTTCGATTCTTGTAATTTCGGTACAAATACGATTTAGTGGATATGTCCATGGCCTTTTCATAAATGTAATTTGTAAATAAATGTATTATATTTTGAACATTCTTTTTAATTTGAATGAATAGAGTTCAGTAAGTGGTGGATTTATTACAAATAAAATATTATTTGAAACATTTAACCTACAAAAATATAAAATATGTCAGTCAAACATACCATGTGTATTTGATAATTATAGTACTTACACGTTGAATACTAGTACAAGAGACACATAAAATAGTTGATACTATTGCACAATTATTATTATAAGTGGTATTACAATATTAATAGGATATAACAATATTTAATCTTGCCTTAATATAATTATTCACTCAGATGCTTTAAGATATAAATTGTACCAACCTAGTAAATAGAAATATTCTAATAGTAAAGCAGTGTTGTTCTAAAAACTAGATATAGATGGCTATTTATTAATATAGACTGAGAAAATATAATTTGCAAAAGATACCCGTTGAATTAAGAATTGAAGTATTAAATTTTATCAATAAGAAATCTGAATTAGTGTTCGGGCGTAATTAATTGAATAACATAAAAGTTTATATTTTTTTTAAAGTATAAAGAATTTTATTACCTATTAAAAATTAAAGGATACAATCTACAAGGTTCATCGAACAAGTTTAAAGGAAAAAATATTCGCATAAAGTTTTGATTTTGGTTTAGTAAACGAATTACCCCCACCACTAGTACAATATATATATATATATATATAAAAGAAAAGAAATATTGCGGATTATAGAATAATGAAGTATAGAATTTCATGGGGTAACTCCGCTCAAGATGCAACTGCGGACACGTGTTTCGAACTACTTGGTTCTCGTCAGCGCAGTGTAGCCAAGGAATAGGATGGGATAACCTTGGAGCTGAAAAACATCAATCAGAGACATACACAAGGGACAACCTACCAATTGAGGCTACAGCTAGAGTGTCCTCGATACTGAGAATGAATCTAACGTCGCCGCGAGGTAGACATTGTCCACCTGCAAGCCATCTGAACCCACAGGATAACAAAAAAGAAAAGAAATATTGCGGATTATAGAATAATAAAGTATAGAATTTCATGGGGTAACTCCGCTCAAAATGCAACTGCGGACACGTGTTTCGAACTACTTGGTTCTCGTCAGCGCAGTGTAGCCAAGGAATAGGATGGGATAACCTTGGATCTGAAAAACATCAATCAGAGACATACACAACCATCCACATTTATTGCTGACAGGATTCATGGCTAGTACTAATCGGTTCATTCCTAATACTTTTTCTTCAAGTCTAGCAGGACCAGAAGGTGTTAGAAAATAAATATCAAAGAATTTAGATAAATTTTTTTTGTCTACAACTTTTGTGTTTAACATTTTCCTATAAAAAAATTAGGGGAGGGAATATTCGCAAATTATTAGTTTTGCATGTAAAATCCCTATGTACGAAATTTTCTTATTGACCTAAGAATATATATATATATATATATATTATATATATAAGAAGAAAGAGAATAATAACGGGTAAATTCCGCTGTAGAGCAACCGTAGACACGTGTTTCTGACTCATTGGTCGTCGTCAGTACGGTGTAGCCAAGGAATAAGGTGGGATAACCTTGGAGATGTAAGCTACACGGAAGACCATCAGGTGACAGACCGCCATTTGTAGCTTCGGTTAGAAGAGCCTCGGTTTTGAGGATTCACATCCAACCTCGCCACGAGGAAGACAATGCCAACCTGCGTGCCATCCGAGACCCAGGAAAGATAAATCACAAAAAAAGGAATTAATCGCGGATACATAAAATACAAGAAAAGGAAAATTATCGGGTAAATTCCGCTGTAGAGCAACCGTAGACACGTGTTTCTGACTCATTGGTCGTCGTCAGTAAGGTTATCCCACCTTATTCCTTGGCTACACCGTACTGACGACGACCAATGAGTCAGAAACACGTGTCTACGGTTGCTCTACAGCGGAATTTACCCGATAATTTTCCTTTTCTTGTATTTTATGTATCCGCGATTAATTCCTTTTTTTGTGATTTATCTTTCCTGGGTCTCGGATGGCACGCAGGTTGGCATTGTCTTCCTCGTGGCGAGGTTGGATGTGAATCCTCAAAACCGAGGCTCTTCTAACCGAAGCTACAAATGGCGGTCTGTCACCTGATGGTCTTCCGTGTAGCTTACATCTCCAAGGTTATCCCACCTTATTCCTTGGCTACACCGTACTGCCGATGACCAATGAGTCAGAAACACGTGTCTACGGTTGCTCTACAGCGGAATTTACCCGATAATTTTCCTTTTCTTGTATTTTATGTATCCGCGATTAATTCCTTTTTTTGTGATATATATATATATATATATAAAATATATTACAATTCTTTGCCAAATATACAAATGTATTGAAAAAATGAATGAAAATCTTCTTGGTAGTAGTGGCATACAATGAAATAAAAATAATAACAATATGACAACTGGTTGTCAATTAGAAAACAATGACAAATATAAAATGTAAATCAAAATGTATAAATGAAAATGTATTCAAATAAGCATAGGACTATCGGTATTACTTATATAGTCACATCAAAGGGCCTGGGTTTACCACAAGCTGTTCAGTCAATGTAATTATAAAAAATAATAACAACGACGCAACTATGTAATGAAAAATTAAGAGTAGAACTGTTGAATTATAACAATATAGAATGTAAAATCAGTCATGTACAAATGTAAATGAAAGCAAATAAGCATAGGACAATCGGTATTACCTATGTAATCCTATCAAAATGGCTTAGATTCATCTAAACATGTACAATTTTGATTGAAATACATAAATAATCAACAATGCAACTATGTATATGTTAAGATGTAATTTGTAGCTACTACCAAGAAGATTTTCATTCATTTTTTTCAATACATTTATATATATATATATATATATATTTTCCTTTTCTTGTATTTTATGTATCCGCGATTAATTCCTTTTTTTGTGATTTTTCTTTCCTGGGTCTCGGATGGCACGCAGGTTGGCATTGTCTTCCTCGTGGCGAGGTTGGATGTGAATCCTCAAAACCGAGGCTCTTCTAACCGAAGCTACAAATGGCGGTCTGTCACCTGATGGTCTTCCGTGTAGCTTACATCTCCAAGGTTATCCCACCTTATTCCTTGGCTACACCGTACTGACGACGACCAATGAGTCAGAAACACGTGTCTACGGTTGCTCTACAGCGGAATTTACCCGATAATTTTCCTTTTCTTGTATATATATATATATATATATATATATGAATATGACCGGAAACTATTGAGCCGCTAATCAAACTTTAAATTTTAGGTGGATATCAGTTCTGGAAAAGAATTATTATATAAGGAGTTTTTTCAAATAACTTGTCAATTAGCAAATAGTTTACAAAACTGTGGATATAAAAAAAACGATGTCGTTGCAATCTGTAGTGAAAATAGTAACTACTTTTTCATTCCCGTGGTGGCAACTCTATATTTGGGAATAGTTTCAGCACCTCTCAATCACACATATACTGAAAGTAAGTTAATTTTTTAGTTTGTTATTAATATACTTATAGAAGATAAGCGTTATATTCAATTGTACGTTTGCATGTTATCATAACTGTATTAGAGAAACTAAAAAAGTTACTTTGTTAAATTATATTTGAGGGCTTTTATTTCATTATTTCATGGCAAATAAACACAATTTCTGTTTCAATATTAAATTTCTCCCTTACATATTTTTAATAGACTAATAGTTCAATTCGGTGATGACAGATAAATCATATCTGTCAAAAAGGCATGTGTTGTGTATATTTTTCCTATCAAATTTATTTTTGCTTTGTTTACGTTATGAAAGACGGACGTTGAGAAAGACTGAAGTCTTAGAGCATTTCAATTACTAAATATATTACGTTATAGTTACTGTATTGTGAATAATTTTCTTTAGGTTATATTAAATATCACTGACAGAAATAAAAATAGATCCGGCAACATAAACAAGACGAGTCGTCATGGATGACGTACAATTGATTGTAACGCGTTTCCTCTATACAAATGTTATTCTGGATTTAATTTTAAATTTGATATTTGTTTTACGTCGAATTTAATTAATTTCGAATGACGATAGTGATATCCGGAAAAGCCCCATCATGTAGAAATCAAAGGTTAATATAAGAGGAAAATCTAATAGTGGAATAAATAATTATCTAAAAAGCAAAAATAAACTTCTCCATTTAAACGATTTGATAAAAATATTTGTCCTCCAAAATACCCAATCAAACGCTTAAATAAAAGTCATGTCTTCTCTCTATTTATAGATCTTGCTTTTCAATGTTTCTTAGATAAGCTCTAATTAACTTCTTTGCCCATATATTAATTGTTGCAGGTGATCCTTATACCGAAAGAGGGGTTTTCAAAAAATGTTCCAAACGGCTACAGCTATCTATACCAAACTTTACTACATTTACGTGTATTATCGCCATTTTCAGGCCTGATTAGATTTTCTGTATAATCGGTAGACCGGAAGTAGTATTTTACTTCAGCGTAAAAACCAAATTTTCAAAATTCGGCCCGGAAATAACAATTTTACTCTTATCGAATAGCACTTTTTTTGCAAATATCTCGCATATTATACATTCTATAGAGATTTATCAAGTGAACACATTTACTCACATGTTAATTCTTTTAAGAAGATATACTATATCGTATTTAAAACCTCATACATATATGAGGGGTTTTCTTTTTCGTGACTTTGTATATTCCTTTTCTTTTCTTCGGCGTTTTTTATGTCGACATTACTTAAAAAAAAAGGGTTGTTATGCAATTGTTTTTATTCGTATACATATTATTACATTACATATAATGTAATGTAATAATAACATGTTTTGGCCTAGCGGGCATTTTTCAAATGGCTTTCAAAAGATTGCCGCTTGCTAAAGCTCATGTGTTTCGTTATACATTAAATAAAATACCCAACGGTCAGATAAATTGAAATTTACAATGCGCTCATTGTTCGTACTATTGACAAGATTAAAAAAAAATGGTGTGGCCACCACAGGACTTCCTTATACGTATGCGCGTTTAGAATGATATACAGGCTGAGTCATTAGTAGCCGCTTCTTCGATTGCTCTTTTGTGTTTTAAATAAAAAAAAAGCAATTAGTGGAGGATCCATGGTTGCTTGTGGCGCACATTGTAAAAATACTTTAAGCTCTGGCGCACTTCCGGTTTCACCGGAAATGCACAGAACTTAATTTTTTTAAATGACTCACCCAATATATTTTTGGATTTTCTTGTACTGCTTTAAATTGCCTGTTCAACTGTTTTTTCTTTTTCAAAATTGAGTCAATAGTTTTTGAGTTATTAATTTTTTTTGAAAATATTTGACCAAAACACGTGTTCAGAAAAAAATCATTTTCACATTGTTTTTAAAAGTAAAAACAGTGACTTTGGTGGTGCTTGTAGCCAAGAAAATTCTGCATCATTTGGTAAAGTTGCACTCGACATTACCTCAAGAAACTTTGTTTTTTCAAAGCCTACTTCCTGAAATTTTCATATACCAAAAACTTATTTTTTTTAAGTGGAACACCCAGTATTTTATTGGGTCATTTTGTTCCTTTTCTTATTCTCTTTCATCTTTGATAACAATGTCCTATACCTATCTTTTCTAATTTTTGAGATAATCACTATACGAGCAATAGCGGTCAATTAAAGAACTACGGGCGCTGTTCTCTGCACCCAAATATTGGTCCAATAAAGGCCGGAATGCGGCTGACTGCCTGAGTCAACTGTTAAAGAAAGTCGGTATACATTTATGTCAAACTTATAAAATCATCGCTATTAGTTATCATCCAAATGAATTATTCTTATGAAGAGGTAATAGATATGGTTGACATTTTGGGTGAATTTGAAAGAAACTCTTTGCTAGCATCCAGACTTTATGCACAGCGATCCCTGGTAGAAGTCAACCGAAGCCAGAAACCTTCGAAAATATAAAGTGGACGGTTTGAGTGAACAGAAAGCATTGAATATGAGAAAAAGCGGAAAAAGCAATAACAGTTGAGGATAAGACGTTTATGGTACTTGCGAGTGTAGCTGAACACCCCCATATAAGTACTACGAAAATTAGTCGGCAGTTAGATGTAAGTCAAATTTGAGAATCCAGAATAATTAGGAAATACGAAATTCACCGGTAGCATATTCATACACAGGGTTAGATCAAAGAAATTTTCAGAATCGCTTACATTTTTGTCAATTGGCAGCAGATAAATTATCCTGGCTTTCTCAATTTTTTGTTGTTTACCAACAAAACCTTCTATAAAAGTGAATACGTTCATCGTCACAATTTCCGTTATTATAACACATAAAATCCCCCACTTTATCACACCTGTCAGGTTTCAAAATCGTTGGTCATTAAAACTGTGGGGATGAATAGTGGGTAGTTACATAATTGGACCTTATTTCATTGATGAAAATGTTAATGAAGGAGGGTATCTTCGCTATCTACGAACGGATTTTCAAAACTTTTTGAAGACATCTTCAAATATGTCAGTAAACATAACCTTTATTTTATTTCGATGTTAACCAACAGTGTTAAAAATGAAATACTGCAACTGGACATTGCCTGAATTAAAAGTTTGAAATGCGATGCTCTTCATTCTATAAAATTATTACTTTTGGGATAGTTGGATATAATATTTACTTTGTTTGACAGTTGACTAAGGAAGTCGGGTGCCATGCCTGCCTTCCATTGGTTGAACGAATATTTTGGTGCATAGAACAACAGCGCTCGTAGTTCTTTAATTGACCGCTATTTATTATTATATATATATTATATATATTTATATATATATAATATATATATAAATATATATATTATATATTATTATATTATTTATTTTTTAATGATGTCAAAACCAACTATGGTTTCCATTTAAAAAAACACAAGTTTGTGACATAACTGGATAATGGTGAACGAAAAAAAAAATATTCGCTACACAGTTTTATTTGGCGTAAAATTATCTAAAACTCTTGTCTGAACACTTTTTCTCTAAAATTACTATTAACGATGCTAAGCATGTTTAAAGAAAATCGTAAAATTTAGTTTTCTTTGAATATCTAATAAGCCATGAAAGTTATCGGAGAAACAAAAGCAGTTTTAAATCAAACTCGTAAAACTGCGCATCTTTCCCCATTTAAGCGTTTTTCTATCTCCAGTAGTTTTTGAGATCCCAATGCTAAACATTCAAAAAAACTCACCCTGTATATACATATATATATACGAGGGCAATTCGGAAAGTAACCTCCGAATCGCTGTAAAAAACAAACCAGCACAGAGGGGAAAAAAATATTTACTTATCAAAGGTACAACTCTCCTCTATTTTTCAACATAGTCTCCCCATTATTCAAGCACTTGTCATACCGTTTTACCAATTTACCAATTCCTTCTGCATAAAGAGCGGCAGCCTGCGATGTAAACCAATGTGTCACAGCGTTTTTAAGTTCCTCATCGTCAGCGAAATCCCTGTCCCCCAATCCACTTCCTCATTGCAGTGAACAGATGATAATCAGAAGGAGCCAAGTCCGTGCTGTAGGGAGGATGTTGAAACACATCCCATTTGAATTTGCGCAAAACCTCTCCTGTTCTTACAGCAGTGTGAGGACGCGCGTTATCGTGCAGAAGCACAACCCTAGAACTCAGTAGGCCGCGACGTTTGTTCTTCGGAATTGATTGTTGTTCCACGTGTCATGAATTCGATAAGCAAGATTCCTTGAGCATCCCAAAAGACGATAACCATCACCTTCCTCGCTGACAAAGTTTGACGGGCTTTCTTCAGCCGGGTTGGAGGACCGGTATGACCCCATGCCATAGACTGCTGTTTTGTCTCCGCATTGACATGCGCTACCCAAGTTTCGTCACCAGTCACTATTCTGTTCAAAAAGTCCTCCCCATCCGTGTGGTACCCGGAAAGAAATTCCGTCCTTGAAAAAGCGTACCCATTGACGCACTACACCTTCACTCATAATGTTTGGCCCGTATACGGCACACACTTCACGATGGATATCCGCTGCTGACAGTTTTTTGGCCCAAAGAAATCTTATCACTCCTCGCACCTCACATTTGGCGGGATTTTCTATAGCGGCACACATTTTGCCACGTTATAACTAGCAAACACTTGGCCCTACAATACTCTCACTCGCCGACAGGAAGCTTACTGAATCACAGATTGACCGTGCATTCGCTTGAGGGCGCTCCGAACCGTACTTCCAGCGGCACGCTCAAACGGCAGTTTGTTTCCGAATTACCCCTCGTATATATAGGAAGAGAAATGTAAAAATATTGGGGAATGCGGTCAATTTATGGACAAATTCAAGTGCTCATTTGTTCTTTATTCCTAATATTTCGTTACAATTTGTAACATCTTCAGAGGAAAGCTAAAAACATTTTTTTATTTTGTGTGAATACAATGAACAAGCCTTTTTTAACTTTTTAACAACTTAAAACTTGAGTTCAAATAAGTAGTCCAGCTAATGAAACGAGGTATAACACTTTAAACATTTTAAGATTGAGTAATATTTACATTTACTGATAAAATTGTGTCATAAGATAAAATTATTCATATTTTAAGGAACATTTAAAATACACTTTTTAAAGTAACAACACACGTGGTGTTTGTAGGTTAGTCAACTTGAGAGCGGGAAACAAGACTGACGTTAAATTAGAGTGTTCAAAAATTGAAGCATGTCAGGTGCATTGTGGGAACTTCGAATTATATGATATACAGCGGCTTGCAAAAATTTCGTACTGATGTTTTGTAGTTATGTTTCTGTAAATAATTTATTAAGAATGTAAGAATAAATAATGCTAAAGTTATTTATATATATTTATATGTAAGTCACTAGCAGAAACTCCCGCAAAACTAATAAAAGGTGAAATCAATGCCAATATGTTAGAGGTATTAATTACAAAAGATGTTACACATGTTCTCAACAACCTTAATCGCGCAAAACTTAAATGTCTACCAAAATTACCCTTGTAGATGGATGATACATTTGATTATTGCACCAAGTTCTTTTGCAACTTTTCAATATCCATGTGATTGCGAATGGCAATTACGTACCGGTTGCTTTTTGTTTGTTGAAAGATAAAAATAAGTCAACCTCCGAAGCAATTTTTAAATCGTTAAAAATAAAATGCAATGATGTAGACTTTGAGCAAGCGATATATTGGTGTATCAAAAAGTATTTTCCTATTCCGTTATCATAGGTTGCCGATTCCATCTATCACAATCCTGGTGGGAGATAAATACGCAAGTGGGCCTCACTGCAGAGTACAGAAAGAATGAATAACAGGAAAATTTCTAAGATAACTTTTTGGGCTCTCATATTTAAAGCAAGAAAACATCGGTGTCGCATTTGTGGACGATTTTATGTACGACAAACCTGAGGATAGAAGAGTCGATAAATTTGCTGTCTATTTAGTTGACACACGTGTGTGAAAATGCATTGTTTCCACCGACAATTTGGGAGTCACTTGATTCAAGTACATTAAGAACAACAAATTCTTGCGAAGCTTTTCATGCAAAATACAATAGAAAAAAATTATTCAAAGTCCTATTCTAAGTACTTCTACTCTCTTAATAAATCTCTGATAAATATATATATATATTTGATATATATATATATACAGTATGCTTACCGACGACCTGCGTATAGGGCTTACTGTGAGATAAAACGACGACACCGAGAGTTTGTATGAGTCAGTACGAAAAAGCAATATACAAACTGCTCCTTGGTCGAGTGTAGTGTTGGAAAAGAGGGGATTCGAGTAGATTTACGCTGAGGCTAGAACGGGCTAGGCTGACTCTCCGTTTAAGCAGAGCAACGAGGATAGATAGCGCAGCTGTACTGCAGTTTGTATATTGCTTTCTCGTACTAACTCATACAAACTCTCGGTGTCGTCGTTTTATCTTACAGTAAGCCCTATGCACAGGTCGCCTGCAAGCACATGGTATATAAAGAGAAAATATCGTAGACGCATAAAATAAAACAAGAAAAAGAGAATATTGGGTAAAATCCGCTGTAGTTAGACACGTGTTTCTGACTAATTGGTCGTCATCAGTACTTGGCTACACCGTACTGATGACGACCAATAGTCAGAAACACGTGTCTACGGTTGCTCTACAGCTCAATTTACCCGTTATTATTTTCTTTCTTGTTATTTCATGTATCCGCGATATTTCCTTTTTTTTGATATATTTTTATACAGGGTGTCCAGAAACTCTCCTGACAAACGAAGACCGGAGATTCCTCAGATAATTTTAAGACAATTTAATCCAATTCACCCTAGTCCGAAAATGCTTCCTAAGGGAGCTAGAGCTCTTTGAAGAAGGCGCCTTGTAATTAGTTTTTTTTAGTATCTCCCGAACGCTTCTATTTAGAAAAACAAAAACTGGTATGCTTATTTATCCTCCAGAGATGAATCGATTCCATCAATTGCGAATTTCTAGTACCGGTCATAGGCGTCCGTTTTGGGTAGGTAAACGCTTATTTTCACGCATAACTTTTTTGTCTTTAACTTTTAAGCATTTGTGACACTAGATTATTAAATTTTCAGGTATTCTATACCCTGTCTCAGAATAAGAAGGCGTGATTCAAATATCCCGCCAAAACATGGAACACATAGCTTAAAATTTAGGAGACCATTTGATATGACATCATGACAATCGAGGTTAGAAGAACTGTATTATTTCTAACTAAGGATTTAGCTGTTTTGTGTTTCATTTACTACTTTTGTTAAAATAGATGGATGTGCCGCTTTCATTATGCCAATCGAAGCAGCAATACGAGTGCACCGCAATTAGAAACAGGAGAGTAAAGTTATAAACACAAGTACATCTATAATTTGATGAATACAAATCTCTTAACATTCAAATCTGTTCATTCTAGTTTTGCAAAAAAAATTAGAAGAATCTATGGATAAAGATATAGGCCCAATTTACAAATGAAAGCATATACTTTGTTATGAGCATTTTGAGGAGGATTGCCATTATAAATATATAATTACTGCACTTTTTAGTGAATGTGCTATATCAACATGAACATTGTGAATCGAGTCTATTTATTATTAAATATTTGTAGCAGAGAGCAAGAATGAATCAATGCTTTTATCTTTTATCAAAATGTCCTTAAGAACTTTCAGAAAAGGTTTTGTTTATTAGTTTCCATTTTAAATATTAATAAAGAACTTAAAGATGAATCATTCGTATTTTTGATACAAACCTTGAGGAGGTAAATTCGAGCAACTAGTCTTGGAAATTTGAATCTTACATACAACAGTAATAAATAGAAAAATTTACATCGGCTGAAGTTGTTTACACGAACTGCAATAGTTATTTACGAACCAAGTGCGGGAAGACGGTTTTCCCGCATGAGCGCACATTGTAAGCACGAGCGACCGCAGGAAGCGAGTGCTTTTAATTGCGCGAATGCGTGGAAGATGTCTTCACGCAAGTGGTTTGTACAATATTTTTTGTACGAGCATTAAATTAAAAGTCTTAGTTTTAATACATAAAAATTCAGAGCAAACATAAATGCAACAGGCAATGATTATTGTTTACTACAGCATTCAAATATAGTCCCTTGATATTGTATATATATACATACCTATTCAGAATATTCAGATCATGATGACTTAATTTTATACTTGCCTACATAGATTAATAGTACCGCGCGATCATTTAAATTCTAAATTAGAGCAGGCTGTGAAATTTAAATTAAGTTGGTATATAAGTACTAATTTACAATTTGAATTGTCAAAGTGACGTTTCAAAATGTTAATTAATCAATAATTGACATTCTGGACAACCTAATAAAAAAAAACCCGCCTGCTATAATTTAGAATTTAAATGATCGCGTGGTACTATTTAAAAAGGAATTAATGCATATATATGCATTTGTAATATGACAGTTCTATTGTTACTAGAAACAATTGCAAACGCAACTAAATATGGTGTCAATTCAACAAGTGTAGAAGTAATTGTTTCAGTTGACATTTATATTTTTGCAGCAATTTGCCAGTTTTCTTTTTCAAGTGCACAATTTTTCTACAAAATCTATGTCTGATAATTCATGTACTCCTCCCGAAATTCGGGAAGCTGCAAATGCGGCGGTACGAAATTTGCTGCCAATAAAATCAAAACGACGATATGAAGTTGTCGATAAAAAATTTGTACAATGGTGCAAAGACAAAAATATTAGAAATTATACTGAAAATTGTTTATTGGCATATTTTCAAGGCTTTTCTAGCAAAAAGTCATTGTGGCCAACCTATTCAATGTTGAAGTCGTGTTTATTTATTTACAACAATATCAATATATCAAAATTCGAAAAACTAATCGCCTTTCTCAAAAGAGAAACAGAACACCAGTCTTCGAAGAAATCAAAAATTCTCGAGATTGAACACATTGAAAGATTTATTGCAGAAGCTCCGGATTCCTCACATCTTTTAATGAAGGTATTATTATACATAATTACTTCAAGTTTATTTATGTATTATTAAATATTACATTTCAATTTAGGTGGTATTAATAATGGGTATTGCTGCAGCATGTCGCCGGGAAGAATTATGTAAAATGTCCATTGATGATATCGAGTTCAAAGCAGATGTGATATGTGTAACTGTACCAGAAACAAAAAATAATATATGCCGTCGCTTTGCAGTGATCAATCCTGCATGGATTAAATTGGTTCTAAAATATAAAGAATTAAGAAACACAGTAAATACTAGGTTTTTTTAACATACCGTAATAAAAAATATGTTAATAACCCAGTGGGTCTAAACACAATTGGAAAAATTCCTTCAAAAATTTGATTTGTTGACCCTTAAAAGACATGGGTGTTGGCGTTCTTCAACAGTGGCCGAGGGTTATGTAGAAAACTCCCTGCATAGCAGGAAAATGATTGCAGATAAAATAATGAAACCAGGACCACTTTCTACTACTACAAGTTATAACATAATGCAACCAGGACCATCATCTGTGACTGCAACTTATACACCTGAATCTGTAAATGTTGCACAAACTTTATCAGTTGCAAACCAAGCCACTCCAGGAACTTCGATTTCCAATTGTCAAAATTTTACTGTAAATGTTAACAATAATATCTGTAATAGTTGTGGATCTTCCCAAAATAAAAATATTGTTGATTAATGTGATTAGTATCACACCTAACCTAAAATAGATTAGCTAATTAATTTCAGAATTTCATGTACGTATCTATTACTCACCTTTCCATAAAATTAAATTATTGTATTCTTACACATGGCAAACATGAGGTATTTATTCTGATATTTATAAATTTATAGTACATTATTGCGTTCTTTGGGTTAATTACAATTTATTATGAATAGCCAATATGAATATCTTCAAATAGATGGCGCCACAATTTTTTTCGATGAATTTTTAATTATTACTCCTATTTCCCCAACGTTTAGTGAAGAATAGTGGAGGGAAGTAGCATTTTATAGACTAAATGTTATTACTATCAAGTTAGATTTTTTTTTAAATATCCGAAAGTGCCAGTGTTTTTTTCAATTTTTACAATCGCCTCAACCAGGAAAACGTATTTCCCCTTAAATAGTTTTGTATTCGTAATGTACGTGCCTAGAAAACATGACTGCGACATATTCGCAAAAAACTGATTTTTGATAAAAGTAAGAGACCTACGTCCAATAAGAATTTCGAAAAACTGTTGTAATAAAATTTTTCTCAAATTTAGTTTTAAGTACACTGGGATTCTTTATACATTTGTCTAAACTTAGTGTTTGACGAAATATTGGCAAAATTTTTTCACTGAAGTAAACTACTACTTCCGGTCTGCCGATTTTACTGAAAATCAAATCAGATCTCAAGTGGGAGATTATACTTGTAAATACAAAATTTGGAATTGATAGGTATAGCCGTTTGACCGCTATCGTGGTCACATACGCACTGACTGACAGACAGACAGACAGACACAGACATTTTTTAAAAACCACTTTTTCGAATCTCAAAAAAGAAAATTTTCATCATCACAATACTTCCTTATACTTGCAGAGCTGAAAATAACAGTATCTGTAGGTATGTATAGCTTTGTAAAATGTGTATCTCATAGTTTAATTTGTAATTTGTATAGTTTATATTTTACTTTTCTTAGTATATGGTGGAGACGGTGCAATGCGAATTATGGGAAGACATATATAAGTAAGTGACAAGTTACGAGCATGGTGCGTGAATGTTGTTCCGATTCTTTATCTATTTAGAGTATTATAACATTTGTATTTTGATACGTATTATACGTATAAACTAAACTAGCGTTTCACTCTGCCTATGAACTAACAACTTTGGCTTTGCTTATTTTTACTTTCTTATACGTAGTATAAGGAAGTATTGTGATGATGAAAATTTTGGACTCGAGATTTTTGCAGATGTCCACGTTTAGAAGTCCCCTGATATCAAAAAAGTGGTTTTAAAAAATGTCTGTCTGTCTGTCTCTGTGTGTGTATGTGTGTGTGTGTGTGTATGTGTGTGTGTGTGTGTGTGTGTGTGACCACGATAGCGGTCAAACCGCTGTAGATATCAATTCAAACTTTTGTATTTACGTGTATAATCTCCCTCTTGAGATCTGATTAGTTTTTCAGTAAAATCGGTAGACCGGAAGTAGCAGTTTACTTCAGCGAAAAAATCGAATTTTGATAATATTTCGTCAACTACTAAGTTTACACAAATTTATAAAGAATTCATATATACTTAAAATTGAAATTGAAAATAATTTTATTTAAAAAGTTTTTCGAAATTCCTACCGGAAGTAGGTCTTTTACTCTTATCGAAAATCAGTTTTTTGCGAATATTTCGCAAGTCATGCTTTTTAGACAAGTACGTTACGGGAATAAAAGTATTTAAAATATAATTTTCAATATCTTTTGTATAAAAGAAATTTCAAAATTCAGACCGGAAATACCACTTTAACTCTAATCGAATAACGATTTTTTGCAAATATGTCGTAAGTTATGCATTCTATATATATTTATCAAGAGTACAAAAGTATTTGGAACTGGATTTGCAATATTTTTTGTATACATGAAATTTCAAAATTCGGACCGGAAGTAGCACCGTTACTTTTAGCGAGTAGCACTTTTTTGATAATATCTTGCAAAGTATGCATTCTATAGAGATTTATTAAGAGAATAGAAGTACTTAGAATAGGATTTTGAATAATTTTTGTATAAAAAAATTCTTAAAATTCTATAATTTGATACGCTCATACGTATAAGAAAGTCGTGTGGTGGCCACACCTCATTTTTTAAGTTATATTAGTTACCTATATATTTACATTTACCCCTATTTTCCTGGGAATATACTATTATTTTTATCTATGTGTCTTTTATTTTTTGTGTCATGCTTTCGTATTGTATTTTCATATTTTGTTATTTTCTTCTTTTATCTCGACTTTGTGTACCAATCTAGCAGAACTCGAAAGTTGTGCAGTTGAATTAGGGATTAAGAATCGATGCATTACCCAAAAGTATTCTTTTGGAGTTCATATCTTGGTTTACGTAGGGATTAAATTCTTGTGCAGTTCGTATGCATCCATCTTAAGGCTTTGATGATTAATTCTGTTTTCAAGAAGGGTAATTTGGATCATATTAATAACTATCTCTATTTTCAAACGTTTGTGAAAGTTTGCTGACAGCTCGACTGTGTTATTTGGAGTTGAATTCATTATTTGAAAATTTTTAATTTTGGTTGAGAAGTAAATTGTTGACGAACAAGTTGTATGTAAGTGGATCCTACTTTTTATGTCTTTGACTGTGTAAGCTATCGGACATTGACTGCAAATCTGATCTATTATAAACTATATAAATCCAGGACAGTCTTGGTTCAGTTTTAGCTCTAGGGTATGTTTTAATAATTATTGCTCAGATGTATTTTTATTGAAATGCATTGGTTGACAAGAACTTTGATATTTTTCCAAATAATTTTCTTTGGAGTGTTTTCGTTTCTTTAACGTTTTATATTATGTAGTATAGACTACATAATATAACACATACTTCTTCCTTATGGTAGAACTGGTATAATATTAATACATACATACATACATATATATTAGCTTTTCTTCTTTCTTCGGTTTTTTTTTTACGTTTTTATACACAATATAAGTATTGTGATGATGGAAATTTTCGACCTCGAGATTTTTGCAGATGTCCACGTTTTGAAGTCCCCTAATACCGAAAATGTGGTTTTTTAAAAATGTCTGTCTTTGTGTGTGTCAGTGTGTGTCAGTATGTGTCAGTGTGTGTGTGTGTGTGTGTGTGACCACGATAGCGGTCAAATCGTCAATTCCAAATTTGGTATTTGGGAGTATAATTTCCCTCTTGAGATTTGATTAGATTTTCAGTAAAATCGGCAGGCCGAAAGTAGTAGTTTACTTCAATAAAAACAAAAAATTTGCCAATATTTCGTCAACTACTAAATTTGAACAATTTTATAAAGAATTCATATGTACTTCAACGTTAAATTTGAGAAGAATTTTATTAAAAGAGTTTTTCGAAATTCCTACCGGAAGTAGGTCTTTTACTCTTATCGAAAATTAGTTTTTTGCGAATATCTCGCCAGACAGGTACATTACGAGTATGAAAGTATTTAAAACATAATTTTCAATTCCTTTTGTATAAACAAATTTCAAAATTCGGACCGGAAGTGACACTTACTCTTATCGAATAGCGATTTTTTACAAATATGTCGTAAATTATGCATTCTATATATATTTATCAAGTGTACAAAAGTATTTAGAGCTAGATTTGCAATGTTTTTTGTATAAACCAAATTTCAAAATTCGGACCGGAAGTATCACGTTTACTCTTAGCGAGTAGCACTTTTTTTCGAATATCTTGCAAAGTATGTATTCAATGGAGATTTATTAAGAAAATAGAAGTACTTAGAATAGGATTTTGAATAATTTTTGTATAAAAAAAAATTAAAATTGTATAATTTGAAACACTCATATGTATAAGAAAGTCATATGGTGGCCACACGACTTTCTTATACAATTATTTGAATTAATTATAATACATTTTGCTTTAACGTTTCGATTTGACATCAAATTCACGATTAGTATTACTGGTATGCTTTTTTTTAAAGCGGTGTTATTTTTTCGCATTCCCTACGGGGTATTTCATATATTCAGTGTGCTTTTTAGTCTTTGGCTATTTTGGGTTTTAAACTAGACCAAAGATTTTGTAAATTATTATTGTTTTATTTGCGAATATTTTGTACATTTTCTGATAAATTTTTGACTTATGGAATGGCTATGTAATTTTTGCTTTTATTGTTATTATTATTGGTTTTTTGTGTTGATTATATAATACATGTGTCCTCCTTTTAAAAATTTTATTTATTAGGTCTATGGGATAATTATTGTTTGTCAGCGTTTGTTTAACTTTATTTAATATTTCGGCTCTATACATGGGGGATGTTAATTTTATTGCTCGTCTACTAAGTTTGTGATTACACTTTGTTTGTGTGCAAAAGTTGTAGCTGAATTAAAGTTAAGATATCTCCTCGACCAGGTCTTCTTGGTATCGCATTTTGAAAAAGAAATATTCTTGTTGTGGTGTCTTAAAGGGGTCCGTCATACACATACCTCTTAAAAAAGAATTGTTTTTTCTAGGTTTTCCAGTACAAGTTGGGCCACTGCTGCAGATATGGGCGATTCATGGCACAACCATATATTTGTTTATAAAACTTATTCTCAAATTGAATATTCTTTATTAAATTCCTTTAGTGTAGTGTGTTCTTCTATTTGTTTCTATTTTTTATGATAGTTTTTGCTAGATCTATAGGGATTTTTGTGTATAAGAATACCATATCTAATGATACCAGTATGTAATCGTTAGGTATTGACATTGTGTCAATATATTTTTTGAAATGCCAGGAATCCCTAGTGTAGTAATTATTCTTTTCTGTCACTTGTTTTATAGCTTCTAATAAAAATTTTGATAAATTGTAGAATGGAGATTGTATACAAGAGACTATGGATATTACTCTTATGAAGTTTAGGTAGACCATCAATTTTTGGTGAGTGAGATTAATTTTTAGTATAACTGCCAAATTTTTTGAAATTAGCATTTGTTTTTCCCATGTCTTCACTAAGTCATTATTTAGATTTTGGTAATATTGAGTAGGGTCAGTTTTTAGGTCGATGTCGCTATTTTTATCTTGAAACAGATCCGTCATTTTTTGATTATAGTCAGCTGTATTCAATATTACGGTCTTGTTGCTATATAAGTCATATATTTACGTTTATCTCTTTAATGTTGATACTTTTTAGGTGAATTGTTACATTCTATCAACATTACAAAACCGAAAATTGTTTTTTGTTCGAAAAGTGTTGTCGGACATTTTGCAAAATTAAAAAGTAGACTTGCTTACCTTGAGAGAATAATAATTCTGAACCCTGAAGATGAAATCAGTGGATATGATACTATAGAAGAATTCATAAAAAAACACAGTGATGTTAACTTTACCACAGACAATTTGAAGCCAGTGGAATTAAACCCATTCGAACATTTAGCTGTTGTGCTTTGTTCTTCTGGAACTACAGGTCTGCCTAAAGGTGTCATGACTACTCACGATAATATATCTGCTCGAATTAATCATGCCCGGTAAGTGAATATTTATATGCTAATTTTTATTTTTCTTAATTTAATCTTTCAAATTTTTTTTATATTGTATTTATTACATGTAACCAGACATAACTAAAATCATTATAATGGGTCATCGCAATTGAATGTCATGGTCACTTCTGTGATCTTGCGATAAGTTTTAAAGTGTGACACCAAACATGAGTGAAGGTTCAAAGTAGAAACCAAGAATTAATGTGCTTTGAACACGAACACTTTTTTTTAATTAAATATAGAACATCTTACTTTTCGTTTTGATATATTTAACATTTTTTCAAAAACATAGAAGATATAAATGTAAAAAATACACTACCAAATAACCAAATGTCAGAATTATTTGACGTAATATGATTTATATAAATATTTAATACACGGCAACGGACAACCTACCTTAAAAATTCATTTTGTTAAACATTTTTATAAACTAACATAAACTATGAAAATTGGTTTTTATGGACTTTTATGGTTAGAAAATAAGTCAGCCAATACATTTAGAACTAGAACTAGAAGTTGCTGATTATCAGTGGCAACTTGACAATTTGTGAACAGATCTGAATTGGAAAAATGTAAAGTAAAGACAAACAGGAAGTTTTTTTGCGTTTACAAGCACAGAAATAACATTGAAATTTCTTAATAATAAGGAGAAGATGGTTACTTGCGCAAATGGTCTCTCAGAGAAGATACCTGATGTGCTGCAGCATTGTCACGAAAAATGCATCGATAAGTAAAGAAATTGTGCTTAAAATATACGCAAACAATGGACCCTAGAGACGTCGACGTACATCTATGCGGCAGTACAAAGTAGGTTGAGAGTTATTTTGGAGTTCCCATGAAGCTTCATTCAAGGTAAATTTTAGTCTGTTCTATTCGAAGACTTATGTCCACTTCTTAAGTATTCGAAAAACTAGAACGATCACGCTGCATCCGCAGTCAGATGGAATAGTTGAGCGAATAAATAATACGCTGATTAAGCACTTATCCAAAGTAGTCTCCAAACATAAAAAAGTCTGGGATGAAGTGAACGTGCTATTTGTAAGAGAAGAGACTTTTCGGAAGAATTGCAAGAAAGCCGTATATTGAGTTATTATTGAAAAGCAACAAGATGTTTTACCGTACCGTCGGAATACTAGTGGCCCACCGCGTTGACCGAGAGAGTGAAAGAACTACATCCACGAGACCTAAAATTTGGGAAGAATCTACAATTAAAGAGCTGGATATACCATTTACCTTATTATAAACAAATTACCTAACTAGAAGTCTTTTTATAGTGTTCTTGAGGAAGCCTTGACTGATTTGTACGATACCTACTTGACGATGATATACTGAAGTTAGCAATAATAAAGTTGAGTTGCGATTTGGACCGCCTTGAATGGATAGACAGCAGTATGATAGGAGACCGTGCCAATGTCTTATTATAAATATCACCGATTACCCAAGATTGGTCAATCTTCGGTCGACAATCGCCCTAAAAGCTTAAGATATAAATCTACTTCTATAATAATGTAAAATATTGTTTTAGTGTTTTTTGTATGTGTATTTACTTTATTGATATATGTTTTAAATAAATAGTTTTAATTTAAACCGAATTACAATACTTTATTAATTTCTACTACGTTTTATTTTATAGTTATTATTCATGTGCTATATATAACCTTTTATAAAATTTTCCTCTGTGATTATTGAAAATGCTGAATGAAACATCTCCTAACCAAACGTTGTAAATATATAAAAGTGACGTTAAATTAGAACAACAATGCACTAAGCACTAGTATTTTGATTAAAATTGGGACAGGTTTAAATTTAATACTATAATTTTGTGCAAAACTAAAATGCTTTGCAGGGGACTAAACTTTATTTCAATTTTTAGGTAAAATTTTACACGATAATCTTAATGGGGTTTTTGGTGCCTCAATTCTTTAAAATTTAATAATTTAAAACATATTCTATACATATTTAAACTGTGCTTATTTTATGTGATTTATAACTTATTCTTCATATTTCTAGATCCTTTCTAATGACACTCATTCCTTTTATAGAGATCCCCGATTAAGTATACCCGCTGCCGTTATTCTTGGAATGTTACCATTTTTTCATGGTTATGGTTTTATGACAAACATAGGAGCGATAATACAAAAATCAAAAGTTATTGTTATGAAAAGGTTTGAAGGAGAGATTTTTTTGAGAAGTATTGAAAAGTATAGAATTAATATTCTTTATATGGTCCCACCTCTAATGCTTTTTTTGGCGAAATCTCCCTTGATATTCAAATATGATCTATCTAGTGTGAAGGAAGTGACATGTGGAGCAGCCCCATTGAGTACGAAAGTAGAAGCCACAATTAAAAGAAGGTAACCCTTGTATTCAAATTTATAACATGTAAAACGTCGTAATTAATAACACATAACACATTAATTCAAAAATCTAAAAAAAAAAACTTGAAAATCAAACTGAATTTAAATGTATGCACAATGATTGTGAAATGCGCAACAATAGAATTGCTAATATTGATTGTATATTACAATTTCTTGTTTAGTTTATTTTGAAGATTGTCGAAGACACAAGCTATAAAATTTGCGGTGCGTTCTATTCTACAGAGGTGTAATAAAGATCTTGGGAGAGAACTTTCAGAAAAAAAAATGGTTACTCTGTTAGAATATGTCACACCTGACACATGAGAAAGTTTTGACATTACATTTCTTTTGTATCATACTCATCAGGCCTTTTCAGTTCCTCATTTTAAAAGGTTATTTAGAGACTGTCGCTTCAACAATCTCTCATAAATTATTCAAGTATTGCAAGTGCCATCACAAAACATAAAAGTATTCTTGAGAAAGTTTATACATACTGGTTGAAAATATAATTATAATGTATTATACATTGAAGAACAATGTCCGGTTATTTTACATTATTATTCGTAGGTGGTATAACAAAGTTTAGTGGTAATTTGATCATATTTTTTTTAATTTCCAAATTTTTTCAGATTTCTGCTTCCGGTTCTTATAACTAGGTGAAAATATTTTTTCGAATAATGCCTGCCTATGAATTTCTTTCTCTGTGTGTCTCTCTCTCCCTATCTCTCTCTCTTTCGCTCCCTCTCTCTCTCGCTCTCGCTCTCTCCCTCTCTCTCTCCCTCTCTCTCTATCCGGAGGTATGCTCGAGCCTAGACGGCTAAATCTATCAACACCGTGTTTTAAACTTAAACTTACTCGAAAGATCTGATTAATTTTCGAGCCAAATCGTTAACCGGAAATAGCATTTTACTTTAAGGCCAAAATCATATTTTGAAAATACATGTTTAATTTATGACTTATCAACTTTATATTTACTGTTTAAAAGAAAACTTAATTTGAAACAAGTTTCACGTAAAAGACATTTCGAAATATGAACTAAAAGCAACACTCTTGCGAATATCTTTTAAATTATGTAGTCTGAGTAAATTTATGAAGACTAGAAATGTGTTCTTAAGATAATTTCAAAAATCGTGCTGTGTTCAGACTTTAATTTACATTCATATAATTTTTAATTTTAAGTTATTTATACTGAGTGAGACACTAAATTTTACCTTCAGCATTTAAAAAATGAGGTGTGGCCACCACACGACTTTCTTATACGTATGAGCGTTTCAAACTGTACAATTTTAAGAATTTTTTTAATACAAAACTTATTCAAAATCCTATTCTAAGTACTTTCATTGTCTTAATAAATCGCTATAGAATGCATACTTTGCAAGATATTATCAAAAAAGTGCTCCTCGCTAAGAGTAAAAGTGCTACTTCCGGTCCGAATTTTGAAATTTCATATATACAAAAAATATTGCAAATTCAGTTTTAAATACTTTTGTACTCTTGATAAATATATATAGAATGCATAACTTACGACATATTTGCAAAAAATCGCTATTCGATAAGAGTAAAAGTGGTACTTCCGGTCTGAATTTTGAAATTTTTTTTAAACAAAAGATATTGAAAATTATGTTTTAAATACTTTTATACCCGTAACGTACTTGTCTAAAAAGCATGACTTGCGAAATATTCGCAAAAAACTGTAAAAACGGTAGGAATTTCGAAAAACTTTTTAAATAAAATTATTCTCAATTTTAATTTTAAGTATATATGAATTCTTTATAAATTTGTTTAAACTTAGTAGTTGACGAAATATTGGCAAAATTCGATTTTTTCGCCGAAGTAAACTGCTACTTCCGGTCTACCGATTTTACTGAAAAACTAATCAGATCTCAAGAGGGAGATTATACACGTAAATACAAAATTTGGAATTGATATCTACAGCGGTTTGGCCGCTATCGTGGTCACACACACAGAGACAGACACACACACAGACACACACACAGCCATACACACAGAGAGACATTTTTTAAAAACCAATTTTTCGGTATCAGGAGACTTCAAAACGTGGACATCTTAAAAAATCTCGAGGTCGAAAATGTTCATCATCACAATACTTCCTTATACTACGTATAAGAAAGTAAAAAATGAGGTGTGGCCACCACACGACTTTCTTATACGTATGAGCGTTTCAAACTATACAATTTTAAGAATTTTTTTATACAAAACTTATTCAAAATTCTATTCTAAGTACTTTCATTCTCTTAATAAATCGCTATAGAATGCACACTTTGCAAGATATTCGAAAAAAAAGTGCTACTCGCTAAGAGTAAAATTGCCACTTCCGGTCCGAATTTTGAAATTTTATGTACACCAAAAATATTGCAAATTCAACTCTAAATACTTTTGTACTCTTAATAAATATATATAGAATGCATAATTTACGACATATCTGCAAAAAATCGATATTCGGTAAGAGTAAAAGTGGTACTTCCGGTCCGAATTTTGAAATTTTTTTTATACAAAAGATATTTAAAATTATAATTTACATACTTTTATACTCGTAATGTACCTGCCTAGAAAGCATGACTTGCGAGATATTCGCAAAAAACTGATTTTCGATAAGAGTAAAAGACCTACTTCCGGTTGGAATTTCGAAAACCTTTTTTAAGATAATTTGTCTCAAATTTAATTTTGAGTACATTTCAATTCTTTATAAATTTGTTTAAACTTAGTAATTGACGAAATATTGGCAAAATTCGATTTTTTCACTGAAGTAAACTGCTACTTCCGGTCTACCGATTTTACTGAAAAACTAATCAGATCTCAAGAGGGAGATTGTACACGTAAATACAAAATTTGGAATTGATATCTACAGCGGTTTGACCGCTATCGTGGTCACACACAGACACACAGATACACAGACACACACAGACAAACAGACAGACAGACACACAGACATTTTTTAAAAACCACTTTTTCGGTATCAGGGGACTTCAAAACGTGGACATCTGCAAAATTCTCGAGGTCGAAAATTTTCATCATCACAATACTTCCTTATACTACGTATAAGAAAGTAAAATGGATTAACTTTTTTATCGATATGTATTTGTAAAGCTGTGTAAATAAAATGATACATAAACAAGAGTAATTAACAAGAGAATTAATTTATAATTCTAGCTTTACAATGGTCACTAACTCTCGCAATTAGAAGAAACGGAACGTTGTACAACTCATTAATTAATAGTTTACAGGTATATTAGTGAGTTGTAAGAAGTTTATACCATTTATAGTTTAATGGGAATATTAAATTAGGCATACGTAAATGAAGGCGACGGTTTATCGTTAATACACTTAGATAGTATCGTCCCAAAATATTATATGTAAATTGGGGGATGGTTGCTTAGTATTCCTAAATTGTATTATATTTCTTAATAATAATATTAATAAATAAATTAGGGGAAACAATACTTAAGCAAATGATGACCCAATATTCCATATTCATATAAAAAGGGGTAATAAATATTATCACTTCAGAGATCCTTTAGTGTGCATTTCCTAGTTTTGTAGAAAGCCTAATAGAGGTGTTTTCGGAAATTAAACCCGGTCATTGGGGTTACAACACGGTTAGCACGAATGCGTTCGTTAATTCAGTCGGGTAAAAACAACCTTGTTCGTAAAATCTAAAAAGTAACCGGGTTCAATAACCTGGTTCGATTTTCATAACCCTGGTAAGTGAGTAGGGTAATGCAGGTTGTTTTACCCCCTCCCCGGTCCATTTCCTCTGTCGTATTGCCAGTATAGCTAAATTATGTTATGAAGATAGCTATTTATAAGGTTATATGCAGACGTTTACGTTACGTTACTCAACGTGACCGCAATTGCGTTCGGAAATGTTTCATTTAACTGGGTAAAGTTACTGAACCTGTTAGGTACTTTCTAACCGGGTCAGGTTAATGCTATACATTTTCCGAAAACGCCTTAGGATAGCAATACTGCGATATACAGGGTGAGTTTTTTTGAATGTTTAGCATTGGGATCTCAGAAACTTCTGGAGATAGAAAAACGCGCTAAATGGGAAAAGATGCGCAGTTTTACGAGTTTGATTTAAAACTGCTTTTGTTTCTCCGATAACTTTCATGGCTTATTTGATATTCAAAGAAAACTAAATTTTACGATTTTCTTTAAACATGCTTAGCATCGTTAATAGTAATTTTAGAGAAAAAGTGTTCAAACAAAACTATGTAGCTAATATTTTTTTTTCGTTCACCATTATCGAATTATGACGCAAACTTTTGTTTTTTTAAATGGAAACCATAGTTGGTTTTGACACCATTAAAAAGCTTATTTTTTGCTGATTACAATGATATAAGGTTTTCTATGGTTATTTTAAAAAATAAAGAGGATATAGACATTTTTATGATTTTTATGGAAAACAATTGAATTTCGAACTGATAAAATACAAACCAAACGAAAACTTATTTTGAAATCTTATGTAGTAATAAAATGAAAACTATAAGAACTTTTATTAAGGGCACACAACATTATTAATTTTCAAAGATACCTCCATTGTTGTTAATACACAAATTGCATCTCTTCACAACAGAATTTGTAGCATTGCGTACTTTACGCATATCGATGTTATTAAAAATTTAAATAATTTCTAACATTCAGTTGATTGTGCGAAGGCGCTCCGTGTAATCAGCAAAAAATAAGCTTCTTAATTATGTTAAAACCAACTATGATTTCCATTTAAAAAAACACAAGTTTGTGTCATAACTCGATAATAGTGAACGAAAAAAAAAAATTAGTTACATAGTTTTATTTGGCGTAAAATTGTCTAAAACTTTTGTCTGAAAACTTTCTGCGCATCTGTCCCCATTTAAGCGTTTTTCTATCTCCGGTAGTTTCTGAGATCCCAATGCTAAACATTCAAAAAAACTCACCCTGTATATCATTAAATTACAAAAAAATGACCGTGAACATATTATATACAGGGTGTTATAAATTAAGTCGGCACTATTGCTAACTTTGTTATTAATGAAGCTACAGTATCGGTTAAATTTGCAAAGTAGTAGTATTTTGATCGTGAACAATGATAGCAGAACCGAAGAGACAGTTGAACTTCTAATTTCGCGCTATTTACAAAAGTTACTTTTTTTAAAATGGAACACCCAGTATATGTTTGCATATATTGAAAGCAGGAATTATTTTAAAAAAGAAAGCTTAGATACATTATTGACAAAAATTGACAGTTGCGGCAGTTATCCACTATTTTGTACAGCAATTCATATCAATAAAATCAAGATGGCTATGATAAAAAAAAACATTACCGTTTTGTCCAATACATTACATACAATACAGAAAACAGCAAATATTAAACAAGCATTGTGTATTATGTATATTTATTATAATAGATGTTCGAAGACATCACCGTTTTGTCCAATACACTTCCGAATTCGTTTATGTACATTACGAGTTACTTTCAAAATCGATCTTGCGTCTATGTTATTAGCAATAGTAATTATTTTATTTTGCAGCCCTACAACGTTTTCATATCTCCCTTTGTAAATTTAATTTTTTAAATATACCCAAAAATAAAAGTCTATAGGGTTTAGATTCGGGAACCGTGGTGGCCACTGAATTGGTCCATTCATACCTATCCACTTATTCCAAAACATTTCGCTCAAAAAATTTTGTACTTCGCGATGATTATGTGCTGGTGCTCCATCTTGTTGAAAATGTATATGTTGCCGAGTAGCCAAGCCGAAGTTATCCAAAAATATTTCTAAATGTCTTCGAACATCTACTATAATAAACATATGCACGATGCTTGTTTAATATTTGCTGTTTTTTTTATCATAGCCATCTTGATTTTATTGACATGAATTGCTGTACAAAATAGTGGATAACTGCCGCAACTTTTATTTTTTTGTCAATAATGTATGAAAGCTTTCTTTTTTTAAATAATTCCTTCTTTTAAAAATATACATTTAAAAAAAAGTTACTTTTGTAAATAGCGCGAAAATTAGTAGTTCAACTGTCTTTTCGGTTCTGCCATCATTGTTAACGATAAAAATACTACTACTTTGCTAATTTAACCGATAGTATAGCTTCATTAATAACAAAGTTACCAATAGTGCCGGCTTAATTTATAACACCCTGTATATACATAATTATAATTTCTTTATAGAACTCTTACGAATTGTATTGTGTTGCAAATGCAAAGTTGTATACCTTTTACGGCGGATCCGTATGATATTAAGAAAATTGAGAGGGAAATTTTATGTGACCATTTAAAAGTTATCTCGTACCGTGCGATATACAAACCAATCGCGCATCATTTGCTTCAAGTTCATGCAAATTTTCGCTCATCTTATGTAGACGATGTTCAGTTGCGCATGGTATAGTTTCTCTAAATATGCATGATTATATTTCATTTCTAGTTTTTTAACTTGTCCAGCATCTTTTTACTATTCTGTAAATGCTTGCAGGATGTCACTAGCATATCCGCTTGCTACGATTAGCGTAGTAGCTTTACATTGTGTCAGGCACATCAGCCTTGATGATTTCCTAACAAAGCTTGAAAGATGGACTCTATTAATATTTCTAGAATAAATATTTTCGTCAATTAAGAAGCTTAAAGATAAAATCCTATTTAAAGAAATTAAATGTGCAGAGAAATGTTAAAGCTCCTTTTAAATCAGTTCTTGTTTTTGACGTAGGTTACCAAATGTTCAATTAATTCGCCAGGGATATGGCTTAACGGAGTCAACTTTAGCTGTTCTCATGATATATATTAATTGTCCAAAAACCGGATCTTCAGGGAAAGTAGCGCCTGGAATGTCTTGCGTAATTAGACATCCAGAAACCGGACAAAGGTTAGGTCCTAATCAAGTAGGCGAGTTATGTTTTAAAGGACGAATGGTAACTAAAGGATATTATGAAAATGAAGAAGCTACTAGAAGCACATTCACTTCGGATGGCTGGCTGTATACTGGCGATTTGGGATACTATGACGAAGAACACTATTTCTATATTGTTGATAGGTTGAAGGAATTAATCAAATACAAGGGATTTCAAGTAGCACCGGCAGAATTAGAAGCAATTTTAATAAATCATCCTGAAATTAAGGATGTTGGTGTCATAGGAAAACCTGATGAAGAAGCTGGAGAATTAGCTGCAGCATTTATTGTGAAGGAATCGAATTCTAAACTTACACAGCAGGATGTCATAGAATATATTGCAAGTAAGTAGTAAGAATTGTTTATACTGTTAATATTTTAAAACGTTGAACATTATTCAGGTAAAGTTTCTCGGCCCAAACAACTTCATGGTGGGGTGTATTTCATAGACGAGATCCCCAAAAATGCCTCAGGAAAAATTCTAAGACGTCAATTACGAGAGTTAATATTTAAGCATCCTTCCAAATTGTAAAATATATGCCATAAGGATTACAATACTTTTAAATAATATTGCCATTTCAAATTTTAAATACTGAATATGAATGTAAATAATCTTTCTAGAAAAAGAATAATTTTGGTGGCTTACCTTACTATACTCAATAAATTTTGAAAAAGTTAATATGTAAAATTTTATTATGGTTTTATTCACCTTACACTATTTGGTAACTTCTTCTCGAGGTTAAACTCTGCTTTTATCAAAAAACTATCTTTTAATTGTCCTAATTGCTCAGTGGTGAGATGTTGTTGCTGTCACTTCACACGATAATATCATGTACTTATTTTGTTTGAGTTTGCGCTATTCATACATCGTATCGTAGTAATAAGGTAGTTACTTCTTATTACTATTCTCACATATGAAAGGAGAGAGCGTAATTTCTTTTATTCTTCGTCGCGATATTTATTTTAATCTAATTACCCGGATTGACAACTTTTTCCCGCGCAAAAGCGGTATTCGATTACAAGGGACGGCATTTACAATGGGTTCTTTTGCGGACAACCTATTTCCGTTGCCAAAGACAAATTCCTTTTATTTAGAGTCAGGTACTATCTTACCTCCCCACAGTTTTTCAATAGTCGTTTTTTAATGCTCCTTTCATTTATCTACGTACAACTCTGTTCTGTACCGCAACTGTTGTTACGCTTTCCGCAGTTGGAGAGACAACACGCAATCTGGCGCGAGAACCACGGTGAGGAGGTTCAGAAACGCAAAATTATTAAAAACACTGAATGCAAAATGGTTTACTTATTGAATTTTGTCCAAGAGATCAAAGCTCGTCAGCTCGTGGATCGAGGTTACACACAGTGTCACTATTTCGTAAGTTATTTAAGCTAATACGGCGCAACATATCTGTGTGATAAACCCTCTTAAGGTCACAGAGAAATACAGGGTTGTCGGATTGTGTAAAGGCAGAATTAGTAAAACAGCATATTTCGGTACTTAACAAAGTAATTAAGAGAAACGTTAATCAACAAACATATTAGAACAAATATAAAAGAAGTCAGACAGAATCGCGAATATTGAGCTAAAACTAAAAAATGCAAAATACCTTAAGTACAAACCCATAATTCAGAATAATATCATATCATCTAGTTGAAAATGTTAACAAACTTCAAACCCTAATATAAAATTTGTAACGGGTGAAAAAAAAACACAACCCAAAATATTATAATCACGTCTCTTATAAACTAATATGGTGTCGAGATCGTTTCTGTTCACACAAAAGTTACATAGGCAACTAGTCTCGTTAACTTGCAGTGAATTCAATCAAATCAAATATAATATGGCTGGATTAATTACCTTTAATGGCCACTAGCCAACGCAACACTCAGTATATTATTTAAAACCAGACAAAACTACTGATTACGCAAGAATGAATCTTTTAAAAACACAACACTGGCCGCGAAAGGCGCAACCGTAATACGAGAAAAGAGAATTCGCATTCCAAAAGAGAAATAAACATATTTGAGAATTATAAAGAAGGATTACTAAAAAATAAACACAACTCATAAACTTATACTTAATATTCTAAATACTTATGCTAACTACATTCCATTATTTACCCCGAATTTCCTATTAAATATGTTGTACTAATTATCCTAAATATTCAGCAATGCTTCTTACAATGATGAATGAATACTTTTTGTAACTTATGTTAGTTATACTCATTTACTTATGGTAATTAAACAGAGAAGTCGATGTACCTAAGTAAACTCTGCTCTTGCTATAATTAAATATTCCCTTGCTACAGATAATAGGTTTTCTTGTAGAAATACATACTTACCATAACCTATTTGAATAATAACCATATATATATACCGACTATTAAATTTCATATCGTTCATTTTGCTCCCCACCATTGGCGAATCAGTAAACATAAAACTTTTAATATATAAATATGAGTAGAATCCTAACTTTCAATTTATTCCTTTCACATTAAAAAATGTCAAAAACAATAGCATTTTTGTTGGTTATCAAATAATATAAAAGCCTGCTTAGATAAATTGGGTGTATATGAAGACGCTTTAAATTCGGTTATTTGGCATCTGTTGAATGCTGGAAATGGTGTTTGGGCATAATAGTAAAAAAATAACATTATTAATATTTTATTCTTTTCTATTTGAAATATTGTTACAAAGTTTTCACCATTTTTATAACACATGTTAAGGCATTGTACAGGAGCAATACTATCATATAAAATAACTTTAGTTAGTATACTAACTCATATATGAAGAGGCTCTAGCATTTCTAATACAGTTGTTTCAATTTTAAGGAAAATAGATTTTTATATAAGGTATGATGTTTTGCAATAACATTCTTTAATGATGAGGTGTTACGTTATTTGAGAAAATTTTCGTTAGAATTTTTCTTAAAATAATATAAATTTGTCAAACATTATTTTCAACTGGAATTTTGTCACCAAATATTAATTTCACGTAGAGGATTAAAGTTTTATCTCGGCGCATGACATATTAATTTTCTTTCGTTTTTAATGACTCAATACTTATTAAAGGGGGTTTGTTTGCATTTCCATAGGTACTAAAAATATTTTAAGCGGGAATTTACAGAGTCTATTGCAAAAAAACTTATCAATAACAACAAACTGGTATAATATTTCTATGAGATATCAAATAAAGCGATACCCTCTAAAATGTCATGAGCAATATCAGCTACGCAATTTTCAGTTACATGAAAGGAATTAATAGCGTTCCAAACGCAATTTTCCTTTATCCCTGTGGTGATATTGCTCATTATGAGCAATATTACCCTCATAGTTCCGACGATTTCTCATTAAATAATCTCATTCACCTATAAGTTGTTGCGTTTCAGTGCTGGTGCACTTGCAAAACCCACAACAGAAATTTGCTTTAAAACTCTCTACAAAAGCTAACATGGTGTGCACGCGCAAGTTATCACCTAGAATTTGCGCTACACAAAAATACACTTTAATCTCTCTGTTTAGATGAATGAAATAGCAAAGTTAAAAATATATTCTCTAATCTCGAATAATATTTTGGTGGTAACGAAGCTATAGTAGAATATACTGCACCGATTTTTATGAATATTTGAGTGGGACCCTAAAGGATTTCCGCTTTCATATTCGTCAAAATAAATAAGTAGAAGAAGTACAATATCATCCACGTTAAATCTCTTTCTATTTTCCTTCTAGGAATTTGTTTGAACTATATTACGCCCAGTCGGTTCAGATTTTAATTCTTCCATGTATTTTACAGTTTCCGCTAAAACACAAGGTAATTCAAAAACATGTTTTAAGTATATACTTTATCAAGTGGAATAAATTGAGCTGTGTATGAATGTGGTAGAGTGACATTATTCTAACTTTATCTAACCGTTGAACTTGTTGTACAGGTTTTATACACTGTGTTTTTTCTAAAAAAATCATTTTTAAATAGTCAGTACTTAACCACTTAAACATTGTGTCAAGCTCATCAAAATATATAATAATATTTGTTTTTCATACTCGCTAGGATGATATATAGAAAGCAGCTCTTGTGATATATCTTTGAATAAACGTAATGGCTTAAGTAGAGCTGTTATTCCATCTATAATTTTTTGTATATCTTTTCTAGTTAATGTTGTATCCGCGTAAAATAAACATATGAAATGTAATACACTTGATTCGAGAGACATTTTGAATTTTATTTTGCTTTTGGAAAGTGTAAACTTTATGTTCATTCCCTTCCATGGCGACTGTCTCTTTATTAAATGTATCACAAGCAAAAGAACTTAAAAACATTACGTGAAACATTTTCTTTATTAGATTCTTCAAGAGTTTTTAAATGCTTTCTAAATGAATTTAATGAAGGAAAATTACGATGGCATTTATGTTCTCAGCATCTAAAAACACTTCTTGAGGTCATGTTGTGCATTGTCTTCAAATGAATTATTAAAATTTTTTGGGTGGAATATCTGTTGTCACAGAAACCACAACAAAACATTTTCAGTTAATATAATAATATAAGAATTCAAGAAACGAATGGAAAAAATAAGCAATTTAATATTTCCACATTCAAATGAAAAATAATGTAACTATAACGACACTCATACTTGTTTCATATAATGATTTATATTCGCTATTACGCAAGCACTAACACTATTTTTACTAGCTATAAAATAAAACGATAGTACTGTTTGTATTTTTATTGACAAATCATGATTACAAAATTACTGACCAATCAGGTTGATAATTCCATTTATAAAGTGAAGATATTTGTCACAGGAAATTGAAGGTCTTGAATATAGATACATATGCGTGTATGTACGTACAATAATTTGAGCAGAAATTGATATGGTAGATATGAAGGAATTAATATATAACAGTATTAATATACTAATTTTAATAACCAGGAGATACAATTTACAGATATTAGTTACAACATATGTCTGTGCCGGGACGGTTGTGTTCAATAATTTGTAATTCTAAGAAATGCTCTCTAATTTGATATGACAAATCGTAAGACAGTTATGCTTGGTTTGCAGGTGTTCCAAGTTATAGATTAAAATATGCAGACAGTTCGTTTCAACTTATAAAAAAAAAAAAATTATTTCATGAAATTTTTTTACCAAGCATTCCAATAGTATATTAAAATTTAAAACACAAGTTTCATAACGCGCAAAATGTCTTATGAAACATGTATTTTATACTATTTTTCTATGCCTGATTTAAAATATTCGAAAAGATTTAAAATAATAGTCAATTTTAATTTGAAATTTATCGTTGGCTGCACTTACTTTGACTAATAATCATTAAAATGTATATTTTATCCACTTATAGTTTCGTAATTTTACTTCACATTTTTGTTTACATTTAACATTTAAAATGAAATGCTTCCTAAACACTAACTTCAAAAAAAATAAAATAAAATTACACTGTTATAAATTCAGACATTTTATAACCAAAACTGTTTCCATAAAGTGAAATAAAACCAAAATAGGAATATGTAATTATCTGTTCCACCAAAGCATATAGAAGTCCACTGAACTATTATTCATTATATTTTGAAACGAACTGAGCGGCTTACGGTCAAATTATCTTTTTCTGAAACAAGTGATTTATTATTTACACAAAGTATTGAACATTTTCACAAATGTTAAGATTAATGTGGATAGGTACATATATCTAGAAACACCTACATATTTTACAAAAAAAATCACCAAAAGAAAACAGTTCTAATGATCTACCTGTTAATTAAATAGTCGTACTTTTAGATAATTGTGACTTAATTGTAATTTAGTAGTAGTAAATGAGCCAAATATTTGGAGTATGATCAGATTTGTGGAGCAAGAACATTGTTATATATAATTATAGTGTAAATTGTAAATTGTGCAATAGAAGAAAATTATTCCTAATTTTAGGTCATAATTGTATGTAGATACAGCATGAGCTGTATCTACATACAGTTACAGAGTAAGATTACATAAACAAATTTAGTATACTAGTTTTCACAGACAATGTGGTCACAGTTATGATATTGCTATTCATATAATTTTCTAGAATATATTTAAACATTGAGCACCTACTATAGTTTTTCCGCTTGGAATATTTATATATATCTATATTATTGTATATATTTACAACTTGATTGCATATAATAAAACTTATATATACAAGGCTGTAATAGGTAGTTTTGATTGTACAGTAGGATGAGTAAGTAATACATATACAAAGTGCTTCTTGAAGTGTAATGATTAAAAGGTAACAATCTTAATTATGTACATTTACACCAATTTCCTAACTGTTTCGGATAGAATTCTATGAGATATGTTTAAAATACCTTCAGTATAATTAAAAGTGTTGGATATATTTTCTTTTATTTTTGGAAAATAGAAATGTTCATAGGTAAGTTACTGGCAAAATTATGTGAACCCATGAATGAATACCTACATTGGCTCTACAGTATTTTTTGTGGTGAGTTCGGATTTTATTCAAAAAACCTCGTTTCTATTATTCAGAATATAAATTCAGTATGTGGAATATATCCGAATTCTGTATATATTTTTAATTTTTTTCACAAAGCCCCTAACATTTTCAGCTTTTTAGATACAAAACCTTCTGTTCTTGCTAGATGTTACCATGAGACAGACAATAAAACACTATGTTAAGCTCTTTTCTCATAAAAAAAACTTGGTATAATGATAGTTTCAAAGTAGTTTAATTAAATAAACTGCTCAAATGCAGCAGGTAACTCTGATAAAGCTATATCACAAATACTAAACAGATTTATATTCAGTAATATATACCGCATGTGTAAAATCATATTGGGGATAGGATATATGTATACTAGGCACACCGGCAACAACGCCCAATGGCCGTAGTCATGGTACAAGGGAACAAGGTATGCTTTTGCGCATCTCTGGATGACGCGCATTCGACCTCTAGTACTACCAGTTCAATAAAGTTGTGAATACACAGGACACTATTTCAATAAAGTCCTTTTTAACAGAAATACAATACAACACAGTAAGAAAATAAAAGCACAATTCTAATTAAACATTAATTCTTAGTAAATTATTATATAAATTTATTAAGAACGGAATTCTAATGAAAATAAAAAATACACTCTAAACAATACAAAAAAATAAAATGTTATTGCATAGGTTCAAAAATCCTCCTTCAGCAGCAAGCCATTGTCCAAGCCATACAAGCATACAAATTTTATAATATCTGTTTTCTAACCTGCCAGCTTGTGCACTGTATATTTTATTTTTGATGTATCCCCACAAAAAGAAATCATTTGGCGATAGATCAGGAGATCGCGGAGGCCAACGAATGTTTCCTGTTCCACTAATGAGACGATCAGGAAAAGTATTCATTAAAAAAAGCTTTACTCTGACCGCGTTATGTGCAGGACAACCGTCCTCTTGGAACCAAATAATATCTCGATCTATTCCGGTATTATCAATATCGGGAAATATCTGATTCTGTAGCATATCGAGGTATTTGTCCGCATTTAACGTACCATCAATAAAAAAATGGACCAAGCAAATGGTCACTCAAAATACCTGCCCAGACATTCACTTTCAGGTGATATTGGGTGTGTTTAAGGGGGGATTTACTTGATTGGCGTATGCCACAAAATGGTCAATTTCAACGTAAAAAATCGCAAAAATTAAGGCACTTGAAAAAGTTGCCGCTACATGCACGAAATAACCAATATTTGTTCTAGTGACTCACGATTACAATTTGCAATTATATTAAAAAATAGTTAAAATACAGCACTTTGAATTTTTTTCGTTTTATAGCGATATAAAGCTTACTGTGCTTAATAAGTATACTTTTTTGAATCGTGAGTACCTAGATATTTTTATTCTGAACACGACAATGTATTTACTTGACTTTCAAAATAACCCTGGTCTCCAAAAATTACTTTGAAACTAATGAGAATGATCACAAAGTCCGCACTGATAAATGGCAAATAGGCAACACACAATTCAACCTCTTACTCACAGTTTTGTAATGTCTAAGACCAGCTATATAGAAGGTATACCTGGTCGACTGTATTAAGCCGAACATCATATAAACAGAGAGATCTTCAACTTTTTTTATTACCTTAGGTAAACGAATGTTTCATTCATATATCGGCTTTATTTTGTAATTATTTTAAGGATATTTGCAAGAATGTATTAGATATTAATTTTTCGTCTGGAATGAATATATATTGTTTTTTTATTATAATAATAAGTATACATTAAACATATTTGTAAAAGAAACTACATGCGGTTGGTATATACAAGCAAATTGTAATATATTTCAGATATTTTTCGGTGTTCATTTATGATTGATTACGTGATAACATTGATGCGTCTACTTTGTTAGACATTTTTCTCTGTTCGTTAATATTCTTCTCACTTTAAAAATGCATTTTATTTTTCAAGGACAAGGTTCCGGCTTTATGGAATTTCAGAAATGCAGTTTTCTTCGGCAATAAATATACATTATTATTATTATTATTATTAATTATAAAGTTGCACGACTTATTATTATTTCTAACCTTACATGTTGAAGCTTTTTAATAATATGAACAATATTTGTAGAAAACTAAAATCTGACAAAAACAACTTTATGTCTTTGTAAGATACGAACTTAGAAGTTTGCCGGACTCTTCAAACTAAGTGGCAGGAAGTCACACAATTTTCAGTTTTCTAAATGGTAAAAGAATTTATTTAAATATCTGAATTTTTTGTGCCTTCATGTTTTTATTTTATTTATACTTTGTATTTTGACTCCAGGACAGTTTTTAGATTTTTTTTTTGTATATGTGAGTAAGTAAAAGAGCATGGGCCAAAGGAGCTTATAAGTTTAATTACAGCGGTTTATCAGGAGTGGCAGCAATTGTTGGATGGCGAACGAAAAAAAAATTGTATGTAGGCGTAAAAAAAAATTTTCGTTTAATTTGTGCAAAATTTGGTAAATCTAAAGATCACGTATGCTACAAAAATTAGTCTTCGTCGTCAACAGTCATGGAGTCGACAATTATTGCGGAAGGTTTCTCATGAAATGCACGGTGTAATTTATGGTAGATTAATAGGGGATGGTGATAGCATCGTCCTTAGAAAACTACGTGAAACGGCCCCTTACGGTCCCCAAAAAATTATTGAGAAAATCGAGTGCCGAAATCATATATTACGTAATTATATAAATAAAATTAGGGACTGTTTGAAAAAAACCTAAATTCAATTCGGCCGTGAGAAAAGCAATTGAACATTATAAAAGTTCGAATTTAACAATAACAAATTATAGATAGTGAAATTGCAGTGTGACATTATACATGGACCAAGATATATTTTTTGTGAATACTCGGATTGTGCTTCTTACTTTTGTCAAGGATCTAGAGAAGGATACTTGGTATGAGACAATACACATAGATGTAGAACTCTGACCAGAAATGGTAATGAAGTTAGAGTAATTCTATTTTCTCGCTTTATTATCTCAAATTATGGATCCCTGTATTTTGAGAAATGGAGAAATTAGAAACGTCAAATTGGAGAATTAGTATGTACCTACTGATCGTGATACGTTTAAACAAAGCGCTACTTGGCCATTCTTGTTTATTTTCTACACTGTCTATACTTTTGTAAAAAAAAAATTGTTGTAAAAAACATGAATTAGGCCTACTGGGAATACCATAAGAAAAAAACGCCCTTTGCACTCTACCTCTAAGGTGGTGCGAAAAGGATTGCGTTTGACGTTTTGTCTGCCACATAACGGTTATTTCAAAATTTTATCGAAGCTTTACTGAAAAAAAAATTAAACAGTGCAAGTTATAAATAAAAAAAATTGATAATATCAATAACATTCAATTTCAAGTTGTGGTATTAACATTGGCTTCTAATCAATGATTAGTTCGGAGTCCGCACAGTTCGTATCTTACCCACGGTAAAACTTTTATAATTTAATTTCGCTAACTAACAATATCAGTGTCGATTGTAAAGAATATAATTTTCAATAACTTAAAACATGGGCTGCTTAGAGAACATAAATATTTTTTGCATTTTATAAGAAACAGCGGCACTGTTGCTACAATAGATTTTTTTTGGCTAACTAACAATATCAGTGTCGAATGTGAAGAATATAACATTTTTTTACATTTTATAAGAAACACCGGCACTGTTGTTACAATAGATTTTTTTTATCAGATTTTGGTTTTCTCTAAAACATTACTCATATTACTGTGACTTACATATATACCTTCATACGTAAAACGTATATGTATATATGCATGTGTTTGAGATACACACATACATTAAGTGCCATTGTCGATAATCGAACGCACAGACACCGGTGTTTCGACCTATGAGGTCTCATCAGTGTACGTGGAGATTCTCGACAATAGCTTCAAGACTTAAATCGCTGCCTATGTCATTTTCGCATGTTAAATATAGTGAGAGTATCACAGCGACATCTAACACCCAAAAGATGACACGGAAAAAGCGATGGTTTCTGACAGCATGTTCTGCTATACAGAGGCCTGTATGTCAATAGTGTATCTCGTGTAATAGAGCCTTAGGTGGCGTCACCAATCAAAATGAAAATGAAAAGTGTGAACACATGGATGTTAAAACTAACATCAAGCAGTAAATAATTACACAGTAATCATTACTCATATTATTACAAAGCCTCAACATGTAAAGTAAATACAAATCATGGTGAGAAATAATAAGAAGTACAACCTAAATAATTAGTAATCATAAATAATAGTAATAAAACTATATATTTATTGCAGAATAAGATTTAATATCTAATTAATTCCGGCAAATATCATTAAAATAATTACAAATTTCATAAAACGGGGGTATTAATAAAACTAAATAAATACAAGGCAAAGGAATATTCAGAAATAGCAAAAACAAATTTCGAACAAAAGAGATGCACCAATGTTTTCATGCAATAAATGCTGGAGACAAATATACCAAATTTATTTGCTTTCCAGTTGACCAGGCATCGCTTCATGTTGCTGGTCGTATACCTGCATCGTGTAAAAGGTACAGGCATATTAAACTCCGTAAATGTATTCAATATATTTCAGGCAACCCGACATACACCGTTCGAGAATTTTTCTTAGGGAAAGCCCACCCTTAACAAAATATCTGAGCTGATTTTCCCGAGCCCAATATCGAACAGCACAAGGATTGTGCTTTCCATTTAATGAAAATGACGATTCATCTGTGAATACAATATTTGCGACGAAATTCTCATTTTCATTTGCCTTTTCCATTGCGGTTTCACAAAACTCCATCCTTCTAAAATTGTCATCGAGAAATATTTCTTGCGTTTTCGAGTATTTGAAACAATTTAATTTATTTGGCTTCCATATGTTCGCGACGGTTTTATTACTCACACCCAATTTCTCAGCAACACTTCTGGTAGATAGCGTATCCTCTACTTCGAGAGTGCTACAAATCATTATATCCCGCTTTTCTCGTTCCTCAGCTTTTAGTGAATTTACCTCTCTAGGATTACACTTTGCGCAATTATTTAAACAAAGACATTTTTCATAGCTATTCAAAATATGTAATATGCTTTGCTCACAGGGTACGGGTCTGTCTGCAAATATTTGCGGAAATAAATTTATGCAATCCTTTGCATTTAATTATTTGCAGTTTCTCTTCTGGTGTGTAGCGAGGCATTGTTACCATTGACCCCTCCTCTCACACACACAGAACGACGCTGTTCGACACGATCTCCAGATACAATTTTAGTTGTTAAAGGGAGTCTTAGAAAATGCTTTCTGTCAGTTACTTCTGTGAGTGACTTCTGTCAGAGTTGTCAAGCGAAATTTTTTTCGATAAATGCGCGTCATCCAGAGATGCGCAAAAGCATACCTTGTTTCCTTGTACCTTGACTACGGCCACGATTGGGCGTTGTTGCCGGTGTGCCTAGTATACATATATCCTATCCCCAATATGATTTTACACATGCGGTATATGTAGCTACATTTTATATCCATAGAAATCCGAACTCTAGAGAGAATCATCAATTTAAATTATAATACTTACAAAAATTATCACACAATTGCATTATACGAGATATTAAATATTTAATTTGTATATCACATATTCAGATTTATAATAAACACCATTCAAGTAAGTATCGACTTTTTGGCCTAAAATTCAAAATTATATAACCTTCAATTCGAGTGGGTACCTATGCGTCATGAACCATTCTGCAAGCAAATTTTGTACGTAGGGAACGGCCAAAGACATGTCAGAAATCATAAAAATAATAGAAAAGTCAAAATTTCATCAATATTAGCACATACCATATATGCTTGTAATGACGGGGTTAAGCTATTTGAATAATTTTCTTTCTTTCAGGTTTGTACCAGGTAGGTTAGTAATTTAAAACGCAATAACGAAAAAGACAATCGAATGAATTTATGAAAGAAACTGAAGTGTTTTAAATACTTGTTATTTATTTTTACAAATCATTTCTGTTCTTATACACTGACAAGAAATATTACAATAAAAAACCTACTATTTAACTGTATGGCTATAAATGATTGATGAGTACTTAATGAGAGCAACTATCCTGGAAGGAAATGATACTGTAGTTGATAGGGTGCTTCATAATTGAAAAACCTCGAAGTTTTAATCCCTGATTTTAATTTTACACGATATCGATGAAGTTTATACTTTTTAACGGGCAATTTATAGTCAACTGAAATATTTTTGCAGTGACACTTGTCCAATACTAGCCTACGGATTTTGTGTGATATAAAGAAAAATATCTAAATCCGTTAGCATCAAACCTATACGTTCAAGTTCTTCAAAAGTTATTTTTAGTGGCTAACCATTTGAGAAAGCATCGACAAATACGTAAAGCAAGCAAAGAATTTTCCAACGTTTTACACAGAATATAGACCATATCAATTAACTGGCCTTATGGAAAGTTCGCTTAATTGTGATAAAATATGAATACGATATAGCAACAAACAGCAAAACCTGATGAAACTCACGGAAAGAACATAGCAAACAATACGTTTACAGAATAATAATGATTCTTTGCAGGTAGCTTGACAAACTATATACTAACAATCTATTTCCGAAGCTACAATGTTTTACCATTGCTACTATACTTTTCATTGCGTCATGAATAAGTTTGCATAACTTGCAATATCGTCGATAGATATAAGACATACTTAACCAAAAAGTGGATGTCGAAGGGCTTAACTGATTCTCTAAAAAAAACATTTAGTGGTTTACTTAAAATAAATAAGATTCTTGTTTAAAGTTTCCTCAATTTGCCACACCTTTGGGAACCCCAGTATATATTGATCTGCATATAAGTATCACATAGCACACCTTGTGTGTACGTCATAGTAAATTATTTAGTGGTTGGTCACGGCACTCTTGAATTATAGGCAATTAAAAAAGTATCTCTAAATGTAACTTACTGACTTCTATCAGAAATAACTTTCAAAATATCAACTTCAGCGATCAATTACTCTTAATAAAACATATTTCTCTTTTAACGTATAATCTAAATTTAAGCTTATGTATGGGGTAATCAATTTAAAAAAAATATATTTTCTTTATAGCACTGATTTATAGATCAGTCTATATAAGTGTATATTTTTAATTATGAAGTCCTATTAACTAATACTTAATATAATAAAACGCTCGCGCACTGTGACTGTGTTATTGTATTAAGTATTAATGTGTAGATTTATTTTGTCAGATCGTTGAATCACACTGTATAATCTCTAGAAAAGGTAATTAACCAAAATTAAATTATAAAAAGTACATTCACTATTAGATATGAGATATATTATTAAATATTATTTATGATATTATATATATTGTGATGTGTAACAGTAATTCAAAAAGGTAATTGAGCAATCGAATTCTACCACAGTCGGAATTAATTAATTCTGCTTTACTTTGATATTTTGTACTATTAGCGTGATAATCGTTTCCAAGGACTTGATGCATAGATTTTGATTGTAATGTAATAAGACTAGTAAGACACGAAATATGAATCTCTATTTTATAAAATAATAAAATGGTCTAGATTATTAGAAAGTGTTACATACTTATTATATAGACCGAAAACAAGAGCTGTATTTGTACTTGATATAAAAATGCATGAATATGTAATACACTCATATGCATTTAATTTTAATTGCTGCTAGACGACTATATTACATAACGTGTTAGAGATCAATGAATCATAGGAGCGTCTGTATATTCAGGTACATGTTTAGTTTTACCGTACATTTGTACTAAATGTATTTTACAATCTATAAGTACAGCTTAATTTGCTGAAATTCCCTATTTGAAGTTTATAAACTTACAGGGAAGAATAAAATTCATCATTCATAATGACAATTTGAAACTGTAACGACTGAAGTTGATATAAACGTACATACATAAATTTTCTAGCCAATGATTACCATTCTTCTGTTAATTTATATTACAATAATATACTAATTTTTAATTGTACCACTCATGTTAGCCGCAATTAATATGGTTATTCTATCCTTCGACAATTTTCCACCGCTACAAGACTCGGCTTTGAACTTCAAAGTGTTGTCAGGCATCAATTTATAGAGTAGCCCGGTTCATCCGCATTAAATATGTCATCTTCTGAAAATTGTTTTCGTAGATTTGACCACACAGTTTTCAACCATTCTGTTATAAAGTTTTGGTCTAAAAATGAAGATTTGTGTCTAACTTTAAAACGATTAGTCCAGCTTGCCGTGGAATTAAAATTGACAATACTGAATTGTTTTGCTAACAAATTTGCCTTTCCCTGTAGTGTTGGGCCCCTGATTGGTTTTCCTTTGTTTTTCATCGTCTTAAACCATTGCATCAAAGCTTGCTCGACATTTTCCTGTGTTGATTTACGTAGTCCCTTTGGTTTTAAAACATCAGAATTGAAAAATTTCTTGTTTTTGTTTTTGTTTTTGAAAATCATGAATATCGTGGAATGGCCAACGTCAAGTTCCTTTGCAAGAGAAGAGTTTGATTTTTCATTTTCCAGTCTGCATAAGATCGCACCTTTATCTGCAATTGTAAATGCTTTACGACGTCGAGAAGGCATTTTTCGCGTGAAATTACTAAACTATGTATGTATGTATTCACTATTGACTACTAACTTGTCACTGCAAGTCAAAACAAATATTTATGGATGTACGTACACCACTCACCTGTATAATATAAATGGAAGAGCAATGCAATAGGATGCGCGTAAATTTTTTATGCCAAATTGAATACTTAACTCGGGGCTTTCGAGTATGCGCAGTCCCTAGTCTTTTTACATTCGAATATGAAATCACTAAAGTTCCGAACGCCGATTTCAATAGACCCCAAGCAGCAAAATCACAATTAAAGACAAGGATGAAAATATATATTTGCTAATGTAGAACATGTGTGCATATAGTGATTTTGCTACTAGGGGTACTACCTTTTTGTTTATATTTTTGGAGTATTTTTATTAAGAAAAATGCGGAAGACATTGAAAAGGATCAAATTATACAATTTTCTACATACCATCACTGACATTGTTATCCCAAAATGTTATTTCTCGTTTTGTTGTCAAACAATTGAAGTGTGCTAAATGTGTGTCCGTACCTACTTGAAGAAATCTCACAAACATCTGTCGATAATGCTAGTTTCCATCTTTTGTACAGAAAAAATCATGCTGATTTAATACGTCCTTCACAAGATGTCACCAAAATATCTGAAATAGTTGAAGTCCAAGTACGCCGTATTCTAGTACAAAACAACAATAAACTTCCTGCAGATGCAGTGTTTTTTGAGCTATTTGTACGTTCAATTTGTATTACCTTGTTAGTAGAAAATAAGTACTTTGTATCCTTAGATACACATATGTTTGATTCATCTATTTTACATGAAAGTTACGTTTCTCTTTTAATTAAGCATGTTGTGCGATGTTATACGAAAATCCGCTGCTGTAGCATAGCAATGAAACAAACAGAAGTAGAATGTGGGGAACTTCTAAGAAAAAAGCCCTCCGATTTAATACTTTTTTATAATCAATAAAAGGAATGTATTGTTTTCTTGAGTATATTTTTAAATTTCTCTTAATAAATAAATATTTCAATATCCTCACATGCAGATTTTAATTTTAAAGTTCATGTTCTGTTACATACTTTCCTAGGATTTTAGGCATTTCAAATTAGCGCCTTTATTTCATGTTACTGCGCATGGGCGTCAGCCCCGTGCGCACTTCGTATTTGTTCACAATTTGTAACATGCTATTGCTCATCCATTTATATTATACAGGTCAGTGACGTACACACATACATACGACGCACACCATGCGCCACCGAAGTCTGTTTTTCTTTCCCCATCTAGAGAATCGCATTATAACCGGATCAATTTTTATTAAAAACTCGTTAAGTAATTCTTAACGTATAAAAAGTACTTAATTTAATTTAGACTATGTATTTGGTACATTAGCATATAACAATAAACATTTTATGAGGTTAGGTCAAACTATTTCGTTTTGACAATTTACAAATAAATTCAAATGAATGTTAAAAGTTCGTCTTTCTACTAATTTAATATGCAAGTTGACTACGGACTATGGACTTCCGATTGAATTCGTACGTTTAAAATTTAAACTGAGAAAGTCAAAGGAAGATATATATTGGGCAGACAATATATACTTATGTAGCTGTTAAAATGAGAAATAAGATTTGTAAACAATGATAATTTTTGTGTAATTAGTAATTTGAAAAGTGAAATTTTCAAGACAATATGACAATATGTAATGTTTGTAGCTAATAATGTTTTGTCAGTAACAACAAGCTTTTTAGGAGTATTATATAGTAGGTAGGTACTTATTTTTCAATTTGGTAGTAATATCAATGTAATTGCTAAGGTGTTGATTTAAATACGCTCTCAATTAGAAAGTGTATATTCACAATGCAGTTAAGTGCTGAGTGATTACTCTAATTAATTCAAAGCAACTAGAGGATAAACAAGTTCAAAGCCTACATAGGTACCTACGTACCTACTTAGACAATGAAATGTGGCTATGTGCTGAAGCACATGATGTGAGGCAATATTTAATACACAGTTTTATAACGTTGTATTACTGCAACTTATTTTAAATGTATAACAAATCAAAATTTATATAAATTAGATAATTTATATTTCGTATTCTTTATATTCACACGGAACATCAGTATTTTATTAGGGTTTTGTCAAGTTAGTTAGTTTTGGCAATGCACAAATAAGTTCTAAAGGTTGTAGCTTGTTTCTCACTAATTAAGTATATATACATTTGACTAGAGGCATCAATTTATTTCTTATATTTCAAATAGAGAATAGTAAAGATCGGCCGGAAAATCTAGGTATATTTACATAAAAAAAAGTTGTCAACTGTCGGTAAAATCGTAGATATTAGAGTATTTCACTGAATCATGGGCAGCTATTCTTCGCCCGAAAATGTTACAGTAAAATATACAATATACATTGAGAAAGCTACTGAGTATTAATCTAGTGTGGTCTTTCGAATATTGGTATATGACTAGCTATTTATTCTTGATACTGTTCTGAACGTTTGAATATATTATTTATTTATTACTATGATAATCTTTTGATATGCTACATTCGATATATGAATGTG